>JALIGU010000074.1:0-222172 GCA_023053565.1 Aquilegia eximia | reverse complement strand
TTTTCTCACCTTAGAACACCCCGAGTTAAGTAATGGAGTGGCTAGTCTCTTAGGTGTATCGTTTTCCATTGGAAAACATTTGTGTTTCGTCCACTTATAAGTTCAGAACAAAAATCGAGTACATACAAAGCCGAATGTCCGGACAAAACACCGTTCTCATGGTCAAAATGTTCTATATCTGCCTTAAAATGTCCCGACTAGGCCTTGTAGATCTTGAGGTTTAAGATTCCAAAACAAGTGAGTTTCGTCCATTTCCAAGTTCGGACCGAAATCCGAGTAAATGCCGACCGAACGGACGGACATAAATCTCGTTTTTACGGACGAAACGTTGTTTGTTCACCTTAGAACGCCCCGAGTTAAGTAATGGAGTGGCTAGTCTCTTAGGTGTATCGTTTTCCATTGGGAAACAGGTGTGTTTCGTCCACTTATAACTTCAGAACAAAAATCGAGTACATACAAAGCCGAATATCCGGCCAAAACACCGTTCCCATGGTCCAAATGTTCTATATTGGCCTTAAAACGTCCCGACTAAGCCTTGTAGATCTTGAGGTTTTAGATTCCAAAACAAGTGAGTTTCGTCCATTTCCAAGTTCGGACCGAAATCCGAATAAATGCCGACCGAACGGACGGACATAAATCTCGTTTTTACGGACGGAACGTTGTTTTTTCACTTTAGAACGCCCCGAGTTAAGTAATGGAGTGGCTAGTCTCTTGGGTGTATCGTTTTACATTGGGAAACATGTGTGTTTCATCCACTTATAACTTCAGAACAAAAATCGAGTACATACAAAGCCGAATGTCAGGACAAAACATCGTTCCCATGGTCCAAATGTTCTATATCTGCCTTAAAACGTCCCGACTAGGCCTTTTTAGATCTTGAGGTTTAAGATTCCAAAACAAGTGAGTTTCGTCCATTTCCAAGTTCGGACCGAAATCCGAGTAAATGCCGACCGAACGGACGGACATAAATCTCGTTTTTACGGAGGGAACGTTGTTTTTTCACCTTAGAACGCCCCGAGTTAAGTAATGGAGTGGCTAGTTTCTTAGGTGTATCGTTTTCCATTGGGAAACATGTGTGTTTAGTCCACTTATAACTTCAGAACAAAAATCGAGTACATACAAAGCCGAATGTCCGGACAAAACACCGTTCCCATGGTCCAAATGATCTATATTGGCCTTAAAACATCCCGACTAGGCCTTGTAGATCTTGAGGTTTAAGATTCCAAAACAAGTGAGTTTCGTCCATTTCCAAGTTTGGACCGAAATCCGAGTAAATGCCGACCGAACGGAAGGACATAAATCTCGTTTTTACGGATGGAACGTTGTTTTTTCTCCTTAGAACGCCCCGAGTTAAGTAATGGAGTGGCTAGTCTCTTAGGTGTATCGTTTTCCATTGGGAAACATTTGTGTTTCGTCCACTTATAAGTTCGGAACAAAAATCGAGTACATACAAAGCCGAATGTCCGGACAAAACACCGTTCCCATGGTCCAAATGTTCTATATTGGCCTTAAAACGTCCCGACTAAGCCTTGTAGATCTTGAGGTATAAGATTCCAAAACAAGTGAGTTTCGTCCATTTCCAAGTTCGGACCGAAATTCGAGTAAATGCCGACCGAACGAACGGACATAAATCTCGTTTTTACGGACGGAACGTTGTTTGTTCACCTTAGAACGCCCCGAGTTAATTAATGGAGTGGCTAGTTTCTTAGGTGTATCGTTTTCCATTGGGAAACATGTGTGTTTCGTCCACTTATAACTTCAGAACAAAAATCGAGTACATACAAAGCCGAATGTCCAGACAAAACACCGTTCCCATGGTCCAAATGTTCTATATTGGCCTTAAAACGTCCCGACTAAGCCTTGTAGATCTTGAGGATTTAGATTCGAAAACAAGTGAGTTTCGTCCATTTCCAAGTTCGGACCGAAATCCGAGTAAATGCCGACCGAACGAACGGACATAAATCTCGTTTTTACGGACGGAACGTTGTTTTCTCACCTTAGAACACCCCGAGTTAAGTAATGGAGTGGCTAGTCTCTTAGGTGTATCGTTTTCCATTGGAAAACATTTGTGTTTCGTCCACTTATAAGTTCAGAACAAAAATCGAGTACATACAAAGCCGAATGTCCGGACAAAACACCGTTCTCATGGTCCAAATGTTCTATATCTGCCTTAAAACGTCCCGACTAGGCCTTGTAGATCTTGAGGTTTAAGATTCCAAAACAAGTGAGTTTCGTCCATTTCCAAGTTCGGACCGAAATCCGAGTAAATGCCGACCGAACGGACGGACATAAATCTCGTTTTTACGGACGGAACGTTGTTTTCTCACCTTAGAACACCCCGAGTTAAGTAATGGAGTGGCTAGTCTCTTAGGTGTATCGTTTTCCATTGGAAAACATTTGTGTTTCGTCCACTTATAAGTTCAGAACAAAAATCGAGTACATACAAAGCCGAATGTCCGGACAAAACACCGTTCTCATGGTCAAAATGTTCTATATCTGCCTTAAAATGTCCCGACTAGGCCTTGTAGATCTTGAGGTTTAAGATTCCAAAACAAGTGAGTTTCGTCCATTACCAAGTTCGGACCGAAATCCGAGTAAATGCCCACCGAACGGACGGATATAAATCTCGTTTTTACGGACGGAACGTTGTTTGTTCACCTTAGAACGCCCCGAGTTAAGTAATGGAGTGGCTAGTTTCTTAGGTGTATCGTTTTCCATTGGGAAACATGTGTGTTTCGTCCACTTATAACTTCAGAACAAAAATCGAGTACATACAAAGCCGAATGTCCAGACAAAACACCGTTCCCATGGTCCAAATGTTCTATATTGGCCTTAAAACGTCCCGACTAGGCCTAGTAGATCTTGAGGTTTAAGATTCCAAAACAAGTGAGTTTCGTCCATTTCCAAGTTCGGACCGAAATCCGAGTAAATGCCGACCGAACGGACGGACATAAATCTCGTTTTTACGGATGGAACGTTGTTTTTTCACCTTAGAATGCCCCGAGTTAAGTAATGGAGTGGCTAGTTTCTTAGGTGTATCGTTTTCCATTGGGAAACATGTGTGTTTCGTCCACTTATAACTTCAGAACAAAAATCGAGTACATACAAAGCCGAATGTCCGGCCAAAACACCGTTCCCATGGTCCAAATGTTCTATATTGGCCTTAAAACGTCCCAACTAAGCCTTGTAGATCTTGAGGATTTAGATTCGAAAACAAGTGAGTTTCGTCCATTTCCAAGTTCGGACCGAAATCCGAGTAAATGCCGACCGAACGAACAGACATAAATCTCGTTTTTACGGACGGAACGTTGTTTTTTCACCTTAGAACACCCCGAGTTAAGTAATGGAGTGGCTAGTCTCTTAGGTGTATCGTTTTCCATTGGGAAACATTTGTGTTTCGTCCACTTATAAGTTCAGAACAAAAATCGAGTACATACAAAGCCGAATGTCCGGACAAAACACCGTTCCCATGGTCCAAATGTTCTATATCTGCCTTAAAACGTCCCGACTAGGCCTTTTTAGATCTTGAGGTTTAAGATTCCAAAACAAGTGAGTTTCGTCCATTTCCAAGTTCGGACCGAAATCCGAGTAAATGCCGACCGAACGGACGGACATAAATCTCGTTTTTACGGACGGAACGTTGTTTTTTCACTGTAGAACGCCCCGAGTTAAGTAATGGAGTGGCTAGTCTCTTAGGTGTATCGTTTTCCATTGGGAAACATGTGTGCTTCATCCACTTATAACTTCAGAACAAAAATCAAGTACATAAAAAGCCGAATGTCCGGACAAAACACCGTTCCCATGGTCCAAATTTTCTATATCTGCCTTAAAACGTCCCGACTATGCCTTGTAGATCTTGAGGTTTAAGATTCCAAAACAAGTGAGTTTCGTCCATTTCCAAGTTCGGACCGAAATCCGAGTAAATGCCGACCGAACGGACGGACATAAATCTCGTTTTTACGGATGGAACGTTGTTTTTTCACCTTAGAACGCCCCGAGTTAAGTAATGGAGTGGCTAGTTTCTTAGGTGTATCGTTTTCCACTGGGAAACATGTGTGTTTCGTCCACTTATAACTTTAGAAAAAAAATCGAGTACATACAAAGCCGAATGTCCGGACAAAACACCGTTCCCATGGTCCAAATGTTCTATATTGGCCTTAAAACGTCCCGACTAGGCCTTGTAGATCTTGAGGTTTAAGATTCCAAAACAAGTGAGTTTCGTCCATTTCCAAGTTCGGACCGAAATCCGAGTAAATGCCGACCGAACGGACGGACATAAATCTTGTTTTTACGGATGGAACGTTGTTTTTTCACCTTAGAACGCCCCGAGTTAAGTAATGGAGTGGCTAGTTTCTTAGGTGTATCGTTTTCCATTGGGAAACATGTGTGTTTCGTCCACTTATAACTTCAGAACAAAAATCGAGTACATACAAAGCCGAATGTCCAGACAAAACACCGTTCCCATGGTCCAAATGTTCTATATTGGCCTTAAAACGTCCCGACTAAGCCTTGTAGATCTTGAGGTATAAGATTCCAAAACAAGTGAGTTTCGTCCATTACCAAGTTCGGACCGAAATCCGAGTAAATGCCCACCGAACGGACGGATATAAATCTCGTTTTTACGGACGGAACGTTGTTTGTTCACCTTAGAACGCCCCGAGTTAAGTAATGGAGTGGCTAGTTTCTTAGGTGTATCGTTTTCCATTGGGAAACATGTGTGTTTCGTCCACTTATAACTTCAGAACAAAAATCGAGTACATACAAAGCCGAATGTCCAGACAAAACACCGTTCCCATGGTCCAAATGTTCTATATTGGCCTTAAAACGTCCCGACTAGGCCTAGTAGATCTTGAGGTTTAAGATTCCAAAACAAGTGAGTTTCGTCCATTTCCAAGTTCGGACCGAAATCCGAGTAAATGCCGACCGAACGGACGGACATAAATCTCGTTTTTACGGATGGAACGTTGTTTTTTCACCTTAGAATGCCCCGAGTTAAGTAATGGAGTGGCTAGTTTCTTAGGTGTATCGTTTTCCATTGGGAAACATGTGTGTTTCGTCCACTTATAACTTCAGAACAAAAATCGAGTACATACAAAGCCGAATGTCCGGCCAAAACACCGTTCCCATGGTCCAAATGTTCTATATTGGCCTTAAAACGTCCCAACTAAGCCTTGTAGATCTTGAGGATTTAGATTCGAAAACAAGTGAGTTTCGTCCATTTCCAAGTTCGGACCGAAATCCGAGTAAATGCCGACCGAACGAACAGACATAAATCTCGTTTTTACGGACGGAACGTTGTTTTTTCACCTTAGAACACCCCGAGTTAAGTAATGGAGTGGCTAGTCTCTTAGGTGTATCGTTTTCCATTGGGAAACATTTGTGTTTCGTCCACTTATAAGTTCAGAACAAAAATCGAGTACATACAAAGCCGAATGTCCGGACAAAACACCGTTCCCATGGTCCAAATGTTCTATATCTGCCTTAAAACGTCCCGACTAGGCCTTTTTAGATCTTGAGGTTTAAGATTCCAAAACAAGTGAGTTTCGTCCATTTCCAAGTTCGGACCGAAATCCGAGTAAATGCCGACCGAACGGACGGACATAAATCTCGTTTTTACGGACGGAACGTTGTTTTTTCACTGTAGAACGCCCCGAGTTAAGTAATGGAGTGGCTAGTCTCTTAGGTGTATCGTTTTCCATTGGGAAACATGTGTGCTTCATCCACTTATAACTTCAGAACAAAAATCAAGTACATAAAAAGCCGAATGTCCGGACAAAACACCGTTCCCATGGTCCAAATTTTCTATATCTGCCTTAAAACGTCCCGACTATGCCTTGTAGATCTTGAGGTTTAAGATTCCAAAACAAGTGAGTTTCGTCCATTTCCAAGTTCGGACCGAAATCCGAGTAAATGCCGACCGAACGGACGGACATAAATCTCGTTTTTACGGATGGAACGTTGTTTTTTCACCTTAGAACGCCCCTAGTTAGGTAATGGAGTGGCTAGTTTCTTAGGTGTATCGTTTTCCACTGGGAAACATGTGTGTTTCGTCCACTTATAACTTTAGAAAAAAAATCGAGTACATACAAAGCCGAATGTCCGGACAAAACACCGTTCCCATGGTCCAAATGTTCTATATTGGCCTTAAAACGTCCCGACTAGGCCTTGTAGATCTTGAGGTTTAAGATTCCAAAACAAGTGAGTTTCGTCCATTTCCAAGTTCGGACCGAAATCCGAGTAAATGCCGACCGAACGGACGGACATAAATCTTGTTTTTACGGATGGAACGTTGTTTTTTCACCTTAGAACGCCCCGAGTTAAGTAATGGAGTGGCTAGTTTCTTAGGTGTATCGTTTTCCTTTGGGAAACATGTGTGTTTCGTCCACTTATAACTTCAGAACAAAAATCGAGTACATACAAAGTCGAATATCCGGACAAAACACCGTTCCCATGGTCCAAATGTTCTATATTGGCCTTAAAACGTCCCGACTAGGCCTTGTAGATCTTGAGGTTTAAGATTCCAAAACAAGTGAGTTTCGTCCATTTCCAAGTTCGGACCGAAATCCGAGTAAATGCCGACCGAACGGACGGACATAAATCTCGTTTTTACGGATGGAACGTTGTTTTTTCACCTTAGAACGCCCCGAGTTAAGTAATGGAGTGGCTAGTCTCTTAATTGTATCGTTTTCCATTGGGAAACATTTGTGTTTCGTCCACTTATAAGTTCGGAACAAAAATCGATTACATACAAAGCCGAATGTCCGGACAAAACACCGTTCCCATGGTCCAAATGTTCTATATAGGCCTTAAAACGTCCCGACTAAGCCTTGTAGATCATGAGGTATAAGATTCCAAAACAAGTGAGTTTCGTCCATTTCCAAGTTCGAACCGAAATCCGAGTAAATGCCCACCGAACGGACGGACATAAATCTCGTTTTTACGGACGGAACGTTGTTTGTTCACCTTAGAACGCCCCGAGTTAAGTAATGGAGTGGCTAGTCTCTTAGGTGTATCGTTTTCCATTGGGAAACATGTGTGTTTCGTCCACTTATAACTTCAGAACAAAAATCGAGTACATACAAAGCCGAATGTCCGGACAAAACACCGTTCCCATGGTCCAAATGTTCTATATTGGCCTTAAAACGTCCCGACTAGGCCTTGTAGATCTTGAGGTTTAAGATTCCAAAACAAGTGAGTTTCGTCCATTTCCAAGTTCGGACCGAAATCCGAGTAAATGCCGACCGAACGGACGGACATAAATCTCGTTTTTACGGATGGAACGTTGTTTTTTCACATTAGAACGCCCCGAGTTAAGTAATGGAGTGGCTAGTTTCTTAGGTGTATCGTTTTCCATTGGGAAACATGTGTGTTTCGTCCACTTATAACTTCAGAACAAAAATCGAGTACATACAAAGCCGAATGTCCGGACAAAACACCGTTCCCATGGTCCAAATGTTCTATATTGGCCTTAAAACGTCCCGACTAGGCCTTGTAGATCTTGAGGTTTAAGATTCCAAAACAAGTGGGTTTCGTCCATTTCCAAGTTCGGACCGAAATCCGAGTAAATGCCGACCTAACGGACGGACATAAATCTCGTTTTTACAAATGGAACGTTGTTTTTTCACCTTAGAACGCCCCGAGTTAAGTAATGGAGTGGCTAGTCTCTTAGGTGTATCGTTTTCCATTGGGAAACATTTGTGTTTCGTCCACTTATAAGTTCGGAACAAAAATCGATTACATACAAAGCCGAATGTCCGGACAAAACACCGTTCCCATGGTCCAAATGTTCTATATTGGCCTTAAAACGTCCCGACTAAGCCTTGTAGATCTTGAGGTATAAGATTCCAGAACAAGTGAGTTTCGTCCATTACCAAGTTCGGACCGAAATCCGAGTAAATGCCCACCGAACGGACGGACATAAATCTCGTTTTTACGGACGGAACGTTGTTTGTTCACCTTAGAACGCCCCGAGTTAAGTAATGGAGTGGCTAGTTTCTTAGGTGTATCGTTTTCCATTGGGAAACATGTGTGTTTCGTCCACTTATAACTTCAGAACAAAAATCGAGTACATACAAAGCCGAATGTCCAGACAAAACACCGTTCCCATGGTCCAAATGTTCTATATTGGCCTTAAAACGTCCCGACTAGGCCTTGTAGATCTTGAGGTTTAAGATTCCAAAACAAGTGAGTTTCGTCCATTTCCAAGTTCGGACCGAAATCCGAGTAAATGCCGACCGAACGGACGGACATAAATCTCGTTTTTACGGATGGAACGTTGTTTTTTCACCTTAGAACGCCCCGAGTTAAGTAATGGAGTGGCTAGTTTCTTAGGTGTATCGTTTTCCATTGGGAAACATGTGTGTTTCGTCCACTTATAACTTCAGAACAAAAATCGAGTACATACAAAGCCGAATGTCCGGCCAAAACACCGTTCCCATGGTCCAAATGTTCTATATTGGCCTTAAAACGTCCCGACTAAGCCTTGTAGATCTTGAGGTATAAGATTCCAAAACAAGTGAGTTTCGTCCATTTCCAAGTTCGGACCGAAATTCGAGTAAATGCCGACCGAACGAACGGACATAAATCTCGTTTTTACGGACGGAACGTTGTTTGTTCACCTTAGAACGCCCCGAGTTAAGTAATGGAGTGGCTAGTTTCTTAGGTGTATCGTTTTCCATTGGGAAACATGTGTGTTTCGTCCACTTATAACTTCAGAACAAAAATCGAGTACATACAAAGCCGAATGTCCAGACAAAACACCGTTCCCATGGTCCAAATGTTCTATATTGGCCTTAAAACGTCCCGACTAAGCCTTGTAGATCTTGAGGTATAAGATTCCAAAACAAGTGAGTTTCGTCCATTACCAAGTTCGGACCGAAATCCGAGTAAATGCCCACCGAACGGACGGATATAAATCTCGTTTTTACGGACGGAACGTTGTTTGTTCACCTTAGAACGCCCCGAGTTAAGTAATGGAGTGGCTAGTTTCTTAGGTGTATCGTTTTCCATTGGGAAACATGTGTGTTTCGTCCACTTATAACTTCAGAACAAAAATCGAGTACATACAAAGCCGAATGTCCAGACAAAACACCGTTCCCATGGTCCAAATGTTCTATATTGGCCTTAAAACGTCCCGACTAGGCCTAGTAGATCTTGAGGTTTAAGATTCCAAAACAAGTGAGTTTCGTCCATTTCCAAGTTCGGACCGAAATCCGAGTAAATGCCGACCGAACGGACGGACATAAATCTCGTTTTTACGGATGGAACGTTGTTTTTTCACCTTAGAATGCCCCGAGTTAAGTAATGGAGTGGCTAGTTTCTTAGGTGTATCGTTTTCCATTGGGAAACATGTGTGTTTCGTCCACTTATAACTTCAGAACAAAAATCGAGTACATACAAAGCCGAATGTCCGGCCAAAACACCGTTCCCATGGTCCAAATGTTCTATATTGGCCTTAAAACGTCCCAACTAAGCCTTGTAGATCTTGAGGATTTAGATTCGAAAACAAGTGAGTTTCGTCCATTTCCAAGTTCGGACCGAAATCCGAGTAAATGCCGACCGAACGAACAGACATAAATCTCGTTTTTACGGACGGAACGTTGTTTTTTCACCTTAGAACACCCCGAGTTAAGTAATGGAGTGGCTAGTCTCTTAGGTGTATCGTTTTCCATTGGGAAACATTTGTGTTTCGTCCACTTATAAGTTCAGAACAAAAATCGAGTACATACAAAGCCGAATGTCCGGACAAAACACCGTTCCCATGGTCCAAATGTTCTATATCTGCCTTAAAACGTCCCGACTAGGCCTTTTTAGATCTTGAGGTTTAAGATTCCAAAACAAGTGAGTTTCGTCCATTTCCAAGTTCGGACCGAAATCCGAGTAAATGCCGACCGAACGGACGGACATAAATCTCGTTTTTACGGACGGAACGTTGTTTTTTCACTGTAGAACGCCCCGAGTTAAGATTTGGAGTGGCTAGTCTCTTAGGTGTATCGTTTTCCATTGGGAAACATGTGTGCTTCATCCACTTATAACTTCAGAACAAAAATCAAGTACATAAAAAGCCGAATGTCCGGACAAAACACCGTTCCCATGGTCCAAATTTTCTATATCTGCCTTAAAACGTCCCGACTATGCCTTGTAGATCTTGAGGTTTAAGATTCCAAAACAAGTGAGTTTCGTCCATTTCCAAGTTCGGACCGAAATCCGAGTAAATGCCGACCGAACGGACGGACATAAATCTCGTTTTTACGGATGGAACGTTGTTTTTTCACCTTAGAACGCCCCTAGTTAGGTAATGGAGTGGCTAGTTTCTTAGGTGTATCGTTTTCCACTGGGAAACATGTGTGTTTCGTCCACTTATAACTTTAGAAAAAAAATCGAGTACATACAAAGCCGAATGTCCGGACAAAACACCGTTCCCATGGTCCAAATGTTCTATATTGGCCTTAAAACGTCCCGACTAGGCCTTGTAGATCTTGAGGTTTAAGATTCCAAAACAAGTGAGTTTCGTCCATTTCCAAGTTCGGACCGAAATCCGAGTAAATGCCGACCGAACGGACGGACATAAATCTTGTTTTTACGGATGGAACGTTGTTTTTTCACCTTAGAACGCCCCGAGTTAAGTAATGGAGTGGCTAGTTTCTTAGGTGTATCGTTTTCCTTTGGGAAACATGTGTGTTTCGTCCACTTATAACTTCAGAACAAAAATCGAGTACATACAAAGTCGAATATCCGGACAAAACACCGTTCCCATGGTCCAAATGTTCTATATTGGCCTTAAAACGTCCCGACTAGGCCTTGTAGATCTTGAGGTTTAAGATTCCAAAACAAGTGAGTTTCGTCCATTTCCAAGTTCGGACCGAAATCCGAGTAAATGCCGACCGAACGGACGGACATAAATCTCGTTTTTACGGATGGAACGTTGTTTTTTCACCTTAGAACGCCCCGAGTTAAGTAATGGAGTGGCTAGTCTCTTAATTGTATCGTTTTCCATTGGGAAACATTTGTGTTTCGTCCACTTATAAGTTCGGAACAAAAATCGATTACATACAAAGCCGAATGTCCGGACAAAACACCGTTCCCATGGTCCAAATGTTCTATATAGGCCTTAAAACGTCCCGACTAAGCCTTGTAGATCATGAGGTATAAGATTCCAAAACAAGTGAGTTTCGTCCATTTCCAAGTTCGAACCGAAATCCGAGTAAATGCCCACCGAACGGACGGACATAAATCTCGTTTTTACGGACGGAACGTTGTTTGTTCACCTTAGAACGCCCCGAGTTAAGTAATGGAGTGGCTAGTCTCTTAGGTGTATCGTTTTCCATTGGGAAACATGTGTGTTTCGTCCACTTATAACTTCAGAACAAAAATCGAGTACATACAAAGCCGAATGTCCGGACAAAACACCGTTCCCATGGTCCAAATGTTCTATATTGGCCTTAAAACGTCCCGACTAGGCCTTGTAGATCTTGAGGTTTAAGATTCCAAAACAAGTGAGTTTCGTCCATTTCCAAGTTCGGACCGAAATCCGAGTAAATGCCGACCGAACGGACGGACATAAATCTCGTTTTTACGGATGGAACGTTGTTTTTTCACATTAGAACGCCCCGAGTTAAGTAATGGAGTGGCTAGTTTCTTAGGTGTATCGTTTTCCATTGGGAAACATGTGTGTTTCGTCGACTTATAACTTCAGAACAAAAATCGAGTACATACAAAGCCGAATGTCCGGACAAAACACCGTTCCCATGGTCCAAATGTTCTATATTGGCCTTAAAACGTCCCGACTAGGCCTTGTAGATCTTGAGGTTTAAGATTCCAAAACAAGTGGGTTTCGTCCATTTCCAAGTTCGGACCGAAATCCGAGTAAATGCCGACCTAACGGACGGACATAAATCTCGTTTTTACAAATGGAACGTTGTTTTTTCACCTTAGAACGCCCCGAGTTAAGTAATGGAGTGGCTAGTCTCTTAGGTGTATCGTTTTCCATTGGGAAACATTTGTGTTTCGTCCACTTATAAGTTCGGAACAAAAATCGATTACATACAAAGCCGAATGTCCGGACAAAACACCGTTCCCATGGTCCAAATGTTCTATATTGGCCTTAAAACGTCCCGACTAAGCCTTGTAGATCTTGAGGTATAAGATTCCAGAACAAGTGAGTTTCGTCCATTACCAAGTTCGGACCGAAATCCGAGTAAATGCCCACCGAACGGACGGACATAAATCTCGTTTTTACGGACGGAACGTTGTTTGTTCACCTTAGAACGCCCCGAGTTAAGTAATGGAGTGGCTAGTTTCTTAGGTGTATCGTTTTCCATTGGGAAACATGTGTGTTTCGTCCACTTATAACTTCAGAACAAAAATCGAGTACATACAAAGCCGAATGTCCAGACAAAACACCGTTCCCATGGTCCAAATGTTCTATATTGGCCTTAAAACGTCCCGACTAGGCCTTGTAGATCTTGAGGTTTAAGATTCCAAAACAAGTGAGTTTCGTCCATTTCCAAGTTCGGACCGAAATCCGAGTAAATGCCGACCGAACGGACGGACATAAATCTCGTTTTTACGGATGGAACGTTGTTTTTTCACCTTAGAACGCCCCGAGTTAAGTAATGGAGTGGCTAGTTTCTTAGGTGTATCGTTTTCCATTGGGAAACATGTGTGTTTCGTCCACTTATAACTTCAGAACAAAAATCGAGTACATACAAAGCCGAATGTCCGGCCAAAACACCGTTCCCATGGTCCAAATGTTCTATATTGGCCTTAAAACGTCCCAACTAAGCCTTGTAGATCTTGAGGATTTAGATTCGAAAACAAGTGAGTTTCGTCCATTTCCAAGTTCGGACCGAAATCCGAGTAAATGCCGACCGAACGAACAGACATAAATCTCGTTTTTACGGACGGAACGTTGTTTTTTCACCTTAGAACACCCCGAGTTAAGTAATGGAGTGGCTAGTCTCTTAGGTGTATCGTTTTCCATTGGGAAACATTTGTGTTTCGTCCACTTATAAGTTCAGAACAAAAATCGAGTACATACAAAGCCGAATGTCCGGACAAAACACCGTCCCATGGTCCAGATGTTCTATATTGGCCTTAAAACGCCCCGACTAAGCCTTGTAGATCTTGAGGTTTTAGATTCCAAAACAAGTGAGTTTCGTCCATTTCCAAGTTCGGACCGAAATCCGAGTAAATGCCGACCGAACGGACGGACATAAATCTCGTTTTTACGGACGGAACGTTGTTTTTTCACTGTAGAACGCCCCGAGTTAAGTAATGGAGTGGCTAGTCTCTTAGGTGTATCGTTTTCCATTGGGAAACATGTGTGCTTCATCCACTTATAACTTCAGAACAAAAATCGAGTACATACAAAGCCGAATGTCCGGACAAAACACCGTTCCCATGGTCCAAATTTTCTATATCTGCCTTAAAACGTCCCGACTATGCCTTGTAAATCTTGAGGTTTAAGATTCCAAAACAAGTGAGTTTCGTCCATTTAAAAGTTCGGACCGAAATCCGAGTAAATGCCGACCGAACGGACGGACATAAATCTCGTTTTTACGGATGGAACGTTGTTTTTTCACCTTAGAACGCCCCGAGTTAAGTAATGGAGTGGCTAGTTTCTTAGGTGTATCGTTTTCCATTGGGAAACATGTGTGTTTCGTCCACTTATAACTTTAGAACAAAAATCGAGTACATACAAAGCCGAATGTCCGGACAAAACACCGTTCCCATGGTCCAAATGTTCTATATTGGCCTTAAAACGTCCCGACTAGGCCTTGTAGATCTTGAGGTTTAAGATTCCAAAACAAGTGAGTTTCGTCCATTTCCAAGTTCGGACCGAAATCCGAGTAAATGCCGACCGACCGGACGGACATAAATCTTGTTTTTACGGATGGAACGTTGTTTTTTCACCTTAGAACGCCCCGAGTTAAGTAATGGAGTGGCTAGTTTCTTAGGTGTATCGTTTTCCATTGGGAAACATGTGTGTTTCGTCCACTTATAACTTCAGAACAAAAATCGAGTACATACAAAGTCGAATGTCCGGACAAAACACCGTTCCCATGGTCCAAATGTTCTATATTGGCCTTAAAACGTCCCGACTAGGCCTTGTAGATCTTGAGGTTTAAGATTCCAAAACAAGTGAGTTTCGTCCATTTCCAAGTTCGGACCGAAATCCGAGTAAATGCCGACCGAACGGACGGACATAAATCTCGTTTTTACGGATGGAACGTTGTTTTTTCACCTTAGAACGCCCCGAGTTAAGTAATGGAGTGGCTAGTCTCTTAGGTGTATCGTTTTCCATTGGGAAACATTTGTGTTTCGTCCACTTATAAGTTCGGAACAAAAATCGATTACATACAAAGCCGAATGTCCGGACAAAACACCGTTCCCATGGTCCAAATGTTCTATATCTGCCTTAAAAAGTCCCGACTATGCCTTGTAGATCTTGAGGTTTAAGATTCCAAAACAAGTGAGTTTCGTCCATTTCCAAGTTCGGACCGAAATCCGAGTAAATGCCCACCGAACGGACGGACATAAATCTCGTTTTTACGGACGGAACGTTGTTTGTTCACCTTAGAACGCCCCGAGTTAAGTAATGGAGTGGCTAGTCTCTTAGGTGTATCGTTTTCCATTGGGAAACATGTGTGTTTCGTCCACTTATAAGTTCAGAACAAAAATCGAGTACATACAAAGCCGAATATCCGGCCAAAACACCGTTCCCATGGTCCATTTGTTCTATATTGGCCTTAAAACGCCCCGACTAAGCCTTGTAGATCTTGAGGTTTTAGATTCCAAAACAAGTGAGTGTCGTCCATTTCCAAGTTCGGACCGAAATCCGAGTAAATGCCGACCGAACGGACGGACATGAATCTCGTTTTTACGGACGGAACGTTGTTTTTTCACTGTAGAACGCCCCGAGTTAAGTAATGGAGTGGCTAGTCTCTTAGGTGTATCGTTTTCCATTGGGAAACATGTGTGTTTCATCCACTTATAACTTCAGAACAAAAATTGAGTACATACAAAGCCGAATGTCCGGACAAAACACCTTTTCCATGGTCCAAATGTTCTATATCTGCCTTAAAACATCCCGACTAGGCCTTGTAGATCTTGAGGTTTAAGATTCCAAAACAAGTGAGTTTCGTCCATTTCCAAGTTCGGACCGAAATCCGAGTAAATGCCGACCGAACGGACGAACATAAATCTCGTTTTTATGGACGGAACGTTGTTTTTTCACCTTAGAACGCACCGAGTTAAGTAATGGAGTGCCTAGTTTCTTAGGTGTATCGTTTTCCATTGGGAAACATTTGTGTTTCGTCCACTTATAAGTTCAGAACAAAAATCGAGTACATACAAAGCCGAATGTCCGGACAAAACACCGTTCCAATGGTCCAGATGTTCTATATTGGCCTTAAAACGCACCGACTAAGCCTTGTAGATCTTGAGGTTTTAGATTCCAAAACAAGTGAGTTTCGTCCATTTCCAAGTTCGGACCGAAATCCGAGTAAATGCCGACCGAACGGACGGACATAAATCTCGTTTTTACGGATGGAACGTTGTTTTTTCACCTTAGAACGCCCCGAGTTAAGTAATGGAGTGGCTAGTTTCTTAGGTGTATCGTTTTCCATTGGGAAACATGTGTGTTTCGTCCACTTATAACTTTAGAACAAAAATCGAGTACATACAAAGCCGAATGTCCGGACAAAACACCGTTCCCATGGTCCAAATGTTCTATATTGGCCTTAAAACGTCCCGACTAGGCCTTGTAGATCTTGAGGTTTAAGATTCCAAAACAAGTGAGTTTCGTCCATTTCCAAGTTCGGACCGAAATCCGAGTAAATGCCGACCGACCGGACGGACATAAATCTTGTTTTTACGGATGGAACGTTGTTTTTTCACCTTAGAACGCCCCGAGTTAAGTAATGAAGTGGCTAGTTTCTTAGGTGTATAGTTTTCCATTGGGAAACATGTGTGTTTCGTCCACTTATAACTTCAGAACAAAAATCGAGTACATACAAAGTCGAATGTCCGGACAAAACACCGTTCCCATGGTCCAAATGTTCTATATTGGCCTTAAAACGTCCCGACTAGGCCTTGTAGATCTTGAGGTTTAAGATTCCAAAACAAGTGAGTTTCGTCCATTTCCAAGTTCGGACCGAAATCCGAGTAAATGCCGACCGAACGGACGGACATAAATCTCGTTTTTACGGATGGAACGTGGTTTTTTCACCTTAGAACGCCCCGAGTTAAGTAATGGAGTGGCTAGTCTCTTAGGTGTATCGTTTTCCATTGGGAAACATTTGTCTTTCGTCCACTTATAAGTTCGGAACAAAAATCGATTACATACAAAGCCGAATGTCCGGACAAAACACCGTTCCCATGGTCCAAATGTTCTATATAGGCCTTAAAACGTCCCGACTAAGCCTTGTAGATCATGAGGTATAAGATTCCAAAACAAGTGAGTTTCGTCCATTTCCAAGTTCGAACCGAAATCCGAGTAAATGCCCACCGAACGGACGGACATAAATCTCGTTTTTACGGACGGAACGTTGTTTGTTCACCTTAGAACTCCCCGAGTTAAGTAATGGAGTGGCTAGTCTCTTAGGTGTATCGTTTTCCATTGGGAAACATGTGTGTTTCGTCCACTTATAACTTCAGAACAAAAATCGAGTACATACAAAGCCGAATGTCCGGCCAAAACACCGTTCCCATGGTCCAAATGTTCTATATTGGCCTTAAAACGTCCCGACTAAGCCTTGTAGATCTTGAGGTTTTAGATTCGAAAACAAGTGAGTTTCGTCCATTTCCAAGTTTGGACCGAAATCCGAGTAAATGCCGACCGAACGGACGGACATAAATCTCGTTTTTACGGACGGAACGTTGTTTTTTCACCTTAGAACACCCCGAGTTAAGTAATGGAGTGGCTAGTCTCTTAGGTGTATCGTTTTCCATTGGGAAACATTTGTGTTTCGTCCACTTATAAGTTCAGAACAAAAATCGAGTACATACAAAGCCGAATGTCCGGCCAAAACACCGTTCCCATGGTCCAAATGTTCTATATTGGCCTTAAAACGTCCCGACTAAGCCTTGTAGATCTTGAGGTTTTAGATTCGAAAACAAGTGAGTTTCGTCCATTTCCAAGTTCGGACCGAAATCCGAGTAAATGCCGACCGAACGAACGGACATAAATATCGTTTTTACGGACGGAACGTTGTTTTTTCACCTTAGAACACCCCGAGTTAAGTAATGGAGTGGCTAGTTTCTTAGGTGTATAGTTTTCCATTGGGAAACATGTGTGTTTCGTCCACTTATAACTTCAGAACAAAAATCGAGTACATACAAAGCCGAATGTACATACAAAACACCGTTCCCATGGTCCAGATGTTCTATATTGGCCTTAAAACGCCCCGACTAAGCCTTGTAGATCCTGAGGTTTTAGATTCCAAAACAAGTGAGTTTCTTCCATTTCCAAGTTCGGACCGAAATCCGAGTAAATGCCGATCGAACGGACGGACATAAATCTCGTTTTTACGGACGGAACGTTGTTTTTTCACTGTAGAACGCCCCGACTTAAGTAATGGAGTGGCTAGTCTCTTAGGTGTATCGTTTTCCATTGGGAAACATGTGTGTTTCATCCACTTATAACTTCAGAACAAAAATTGAGTACATACAAAGCCGAATGTCCGGACAAAACACCTTTTCCATGGTCCAAATGTTCTATATCTGCCTTAAAACATCCCGACTAGGCCTTGTAGATCTTGAGGTTTAAGATTCCAAAACAAGTGAGTTTCGTCCATTTCCAAGTTCGGACCGAAATCCGAGTAAATGCCGACCGAACGGACGAACATAAATCTCGTTTTTATGGACGGAACGTTGTTTTTTCACCTTAGAACGCACCGAGTTAAGTAATGGAGTGCCTAGTTTCTTAGGTGTATCGTTTTCCATTGGGAAACATTTGTGTTTCGTCCACTTATAAGTTCAGAACAAAAATCGAGTACATACAAAGCCGAATGTCCGGACAAAACACCGTTCCAATGGTCCAGATGTTCTATATTGGCCTTAAAACGCACCGACTAAGCCTTGTAGATCTTGAGGTTTTAGATTCCAAAACAAGTGAGTTTCGTCCATTTCCAAGTTCGGACCGAAATCCGAGTAAATGCCGACCGAATGGACGGACATAAATCTCGTTTTTACGGACGGAACGTTGTTTTTTCACCTTAGAACACCCCGAGTTAAGTAATGGAGTGGCTAGTCTCTTAGGTGTATCGTTTTCCATTGGGAAACATTTGTGTTTCGTCCACTTATAAGTTCAGAACAAAAATCGAGTACATACAAAGCCGAATGTCCGGACAAAACACCGTTCCCATGGTCCAGATGTTCTATATTGGCCTTAAAACGCCCCGACTAAGCCTTGTAGATCTTGAAGTTTTAGATTCCAAAACAAGTGAGTTTCGTCCATTTCCAAGTTCGGACCGAAATCCGAGTAAATGCCGACCGAACGGACGGACATAAATCTCGTTTTTACGGACGGAACGTTGTTTTTTCACTGTAGAACGCCCCGAGTTAAGTAATGGAGTGGCTAGTCCTTAGGTGTATCGTTTTCCATTGGGAAACATGTGTGTTTCGTCCACTTATAACTTCAGAACAAAAATCGAGTACATACAAAGCTGAATGTCCGGACAAAACACCGTTCCCATGGTACAAATGATCTATATTGGCCTTAAAACGTCCCGACTAGGCCTTGTAGATCTTGAGGTTTAAGATTCCAAAACAAGTGAGTTTCGTCCATTTACAAGTTCGGACCGAAATCCGAGTAAATGCCGACCGAACGGACGGACATAAATCTCGTTTTTACGGATGGAACGTTGTTTTTTCACCTTAGAACGCACCGAGTTAAGTAATGGAGTGCCTAGTTTCTTAGGTGTATCGTTTTCCATTGGGAAACATTTGTGTTTCGTCCACTTATAAGTTCAGAACAAAAATCGAGTACATACAAAGCCGAATGTCCGGACAAAACACCGTTCCAATGGTCCAGATGTTCTATATTGGCCTTAAAACGTCCCGACTAGGCCTTGTAGATCTTGAGGTGTAAGATTCCAAAACAAGTGAGTTTCGTCCATTTCCAAGTTCGGACCGAAATCCGAGTAAATGCCGACCGAACGGACGGACATAAATCTCGTTTTTACGGATGGAACGTTGTTTTTTCACCTTAGAACGCCCCGAGTTAAGTAATGGAGTGGCTAGTCTCTTAGGTGTATCGTTTTCCATTGGGAAACATTTGTGTTTCGTCCACTTATAAGTTCGGAACAAAAATCGATTACATACAAAGCCGAATGTCCGGACAAAACACCGTTCCCATGGTCCAAATGTTCTATATAGGCCTTAAAACGTCCCGACTAAGCCTTGTAGATCATGAGGTATAAGATTCCAAAACAAGTGAGTTTCGTCCATTTCCAAGTTCGAACCGAAATCCGAGTAAATGCCCACCGAACGGACGGACATAAATCTCGTTTTTACGGACGGAACGTTGTTTGTTCACCTTAGAACGCCCCGAGTTAAGTAATGGAGTGGCTAGTCTCTTAGGTGTATCGTTTTCCATTGGGAAACATGTGTGTTTCGTCCACTTATAACTTCAGAACAAAAATCGAGTACATACAAAGCCGAATGTCCGGACAAAACACCGTTCCCATGGTCCAAATGTTCTATATTGGCCTTAAAACGTCCCGACTAGGCCTTGTAGATCTTGAGGTTTAAGATTCCAAAACAAGTGAGTTTCGTCCATTTCCAAGTTCGGACCGAAATCCGAGTAAATGCCGACCGAACGGACGGACATAAATCTCGTTTTTACGGACGGAACGTTGTTTTTTCACCTTAGAACACCCCGAGTTAAGTAATGGAGTGGCTAGTCTCTTAGGTGTATCGTTTTCCATTGGGAAACATGTGTGTTTCGTCCACTTATAACTTCAGAACAAAAATCGAGTACATACAAAGCCGAATATCCGGCCAAAACACCGTTCCCATGGTCCAAATGTTCTATATTGGTCTTAAAACGTCCCAACTAAGCCTTGTAGATCTTGAGGATTTAGATTCGAAAACAAGTGAGTTTCGTCCATTTCCAAGTTCGGACCGAAATCCGAGTAAATGCCGACCGAACGAACGGACATAAATATCGTTTTTACGGACGGAACGTTGTTTTTTCACCTTAGAACACCCCGAGTTAAGTAATGGAGTGGCTAGTTTCTTAGGTGTATAGTTTTCCATTGGGAAACATGTGTGTTTCGTCCACTTATAACTTCAGAACAAAAATCGAGTACATACAAAGCCGAATGTACATACAAAACACCGTTCCCATGGTCCAGATGTTCTATATTGGCCTTAAAACGCCCCGACTAAGCCTTGTAGATCCTGAGGTTTTAGATTCCAAAACAAGTGAGTTTCTTCCATTTCCAAGTTCGGACCGAAATCCGAGTAAATGCCGATCGAACGGACGGACATAAATCTCGTTTTTACGGACGGAACGTTGTTTTTTCACTGTAGAACGCCCCGACTTAAGTAATGGAGTGGCTAGTCTCTTAGGTGTATCGTTTTCCATTGGGAAACATGTGTGCTTCTTCCACTTATAACTTCAGAACAAAAATCGAGTACATACAAAGCCGAATGTCCGGACAAAACACCGTTCCCATGGTCCAAATGTTCTATATCTGCCTTAAAAAGTCCCGACTATGCCTTGTAGATCTTGAGGTTTAAGATTCCAAAACAAGTGATTTTCGTCCATTTCCAAGTTCGGACCGAAATCCGAGTAAATGCCCACCGAACGGACGGACATAAATCTCGTTTTTACGGACGGAACGTTGTTTGTTCACCTTAGAACGCCCCGAGTTAAGTAATGGAGTGGCTAGTCTCTTAGGTGTATCGTTTTCCATTGGGAAACATGTGTGTTTCGTCCACTTATAAGTTCAGAACAAAAATCGAGTACATACAAAGCCGAATATCCGGCCAAAACACCGTTCCCATGGTCCATTTGTTCTATATTGGCCTTAAAACGCCCCGACTAAGCCTTGTAGATCTTGAGGTTTTAGATTCCAAAACAAGTGAGTGTCGTCCATTTCCAAGTTCGGACCGAAATCCGAGTAAATGCCGACCGAACGGACGGACATGAATCTCGTTTTTACGGACGGAACGTTGTTTTTTCACTGTCGAACGCCCCGAGTTAAGTAATGGAGTGGCTAGTCTCTTAGGTGTATCGTTTTCCATTGGGAAACATGTTTGTTTCATCCACTTATAACTTCAGAACAAAAATTGAGTACATACAAAGCCGAATGTCCGGACAAAACACCTTTTCCATGGTCCAAATGTTCTATATCTGCCTTAAAACATCCCGACTAGGCCTTGTAGATCTTGAGGTTTAAGATTCCAAAACAAGTGAGTTTCGTCCATTTCCAAGTTCGGACCGAAATCCGAGTAAATGCCGACCGAACGGACGAACATAAATCTCGTTTTTATGGACGGAACGTTGTTTTTTCACCTTAGAACGCACCGAGTTAAGTAATGGAGTGCCTAGTTTCTTAGGTGTATCGTTTTCCATTGGGAAACATTTGTGTTTCGTCCACTTATAAGTTCAGAACAAAAATCGAGTACATACAAAGCCGAATGTCCGGACAAAACACCATTCCAATGGTCCAGATGTTCTATATTGGCCTTAAAACGCACCGACTAAGCCTTGTAGATCTTGAGGTTTTAGATTCCAAAACAAGTGAGTTTCGTCCATTTCCAAGTTCGGACCGAAATCCGAGTAAATGCCGACCGAACGGACGGACATTAATCTCGTTTTTACGGATGGAACGTTGTTTTTTCACCTTAGAACACCCCGAGTTAAGTAATGGAGTGGCTAGTCTCTTAGGTGTATCGTTTTCCATTGGGAAACATTTGTGTTTCGTCCACTTATAAGTTCAGAACAAAAATCGAGTACATACAAAGCCGAATGTCCGGACAAAACACCGTTCCCATGGTCCAGATGTTCTATATTGGCCTTAAAACGCCCCGACTAAGCCTTGTAGATCTTGAGGTTTTAGATTCCAAAACAAGTGAGTTTCGTCCATTTCCAAGTTCGGACCGAAATCCGAGTAAATGCCGACCGAACGGACGGACATAAATCTCGTTTTTACGGACGGAACGTTGTTTTTTCACTGTAGAACGCCCCGAGTTAAGTAATGGAGTGGCTAGTCTCTTAGGTGTATCGTTTTCCATTGGGAAACATGTGTGTTTCGTCCACTTATAACTTCAGAACAAAAATCGAGTACATACAAAGCTGAATGTCCGGACAAAACACCGTTCCCATGGTACAAATGTTCTATATTGGCCTTAAAACGTCCCGACTAGGCCTTGTAGATCTTGAGGTTTAAGATTCCAAAACAAGTGAGTTTCGTCCATTTCCAAGTTCGGACCGAAATCCGAGTAAATGTCGACCGAACGGACGGACATAAATCTCGTTTTTACGGACGGAACGTTGTTTTTTCACTGTAGAACGCCCCGAGTTAAGTAATGGAGTGGCTAGTTTCTTAGGTGTATCGTTTTCCATTAGGAAACATGTGTGTTTCGTCCACTTATAACTTCAGAACATAAATCGAGTACATACAAAGCCGAATGTCCGGACAAAACACCGTTCCCATGGTCCAAATGTTCTATATTGGCCTTAAAACGTCCCGACTAGGCCTTGTAGATCTTGAGGTTTAAGATTCCAAAACAAGTGAGTTTCGTACATTTACAAGTTCGGACCGAAATCCGAGTAAATGCCGACCGAACGGACGGACATAAATCTCGTTTTTACGTATGGAACGTTGTTTTTTCACCTTAGAGCGCCCCGAGTTAAGTAACGGAGTGGCTAGTTTCTTAGGTGTATCGTTTTCCATTGGGAAACATTTGTGTTTCGTCCACTTATAAGTTCAGAACAAAAATCGAGTACATACAATGCCGAATGTCCGGACAAAACACCGTTCCCATGGTCCAAATGTTCTATATTGGCCTTAAAACGTCCCGACTAGGCCTTGAAGATCTTGAGGTTTAAGATTCCAAAACAAGTGAGTTTCGTCCATTTCCAAGTTCGGACCGAAATCCGAGTAAATGCCGACCGAACGGACGGACATAAATCTCGTTTTTACGGACGGAACGTTGTTTTTTCACCTTAGAACACCCCGAGTTAAGTAATGGAGTGGCTAGTCTCTTAGGTGTATCGTTTTCCATTGGGAAACATTTGTGTTTCGTCCACTTATAAGTTCAGAACAAAAATCGAGTACATACAAAGCCGAATGTCCAGACAAAACACCGTTCCCATGGTCCAGATGTTCTATATTGGCCTTAAAACGCCCCGACTAAGCCTTGTAGATCTTGAGGTTTTAGATTCCAAAACAAGTGAGTTTCGTCAATTTCCAAGTTCGGACCGAAATCCGAGTAAATGCCGACCGAACGGACGGACATAAATCTCGTTTTTACGGACGGAACGTTGTTTTTTCACTGTAGAACGCCCCGAGTTAAGTAATGGAGTGCCTAGTTTCTTAGGTGTATCGTTTTCCATTAGGAAACATGTGTGTTTCGTCCACTTATAACTTCAGAACAAAAATCGAGTACATACAAAGCCGAATGTCCGGACAAAACACCGTTCCCATGGTCCAAATGTTCTATATTGGCCTTAAAACGTCCCGACTAGGCCTTGTAGATCTTGAGGTTTAAGATTCCAAAACAAGTGAGTTTAGTCCATTTCCAGGTTCGGACCGAAATCCGAGTAAATGCCGACCGAACGGACGGACATAAATATCGTTTTTACGGATGGAACGTTGTTTTTTCACCTTAGAACGCCCCGAGTTAAGTAATGGAGTGGCTAGTTTCTTAGGTGTATCGTTTTCCATTGGGAAACATTTGTGTTTCGTCCACTTACAAGTTCAGAACAAAAATCGAGTACATACAAAGCCGAATGTCCGGACAAAACACCGTTCCCATGGTCCAAATGTTCTATATTGGCCTTAAAACTCCCCGACTAAGCCTTGTAGATCTTGAGATTTTAGATTCCAAAACAAGTGAGTTTCGTCCATTTCCAAGTTCGGACCGAAATCCGAGTAAATGCCGACCGAACGGACGGACATAAATCTCGTTTTTACGGACGGAACGTTGTTTTTTCACTGTAGAACGCCCCGAGTTAAGTAATGGAGTGCCTAGTTTCTTAGGTGTATCGTTTTCCATTAGGAAACATGTGTGTTTCGTCCACTTATAACTTCAGAACAAAAATCGAGTACATACAAAGCCGAATGTCCGGACAAAACACCGTTCCCATGGTCCAAATGTTCTATATTGGCCTTAAAACGTCCCGACTAGGCCTTGTAGATCTTGAGGTTTAAGATTCCAAAACAAGTGAGTTTCGTCCATTTCCAAGTTCGGACCGAAATCCGAGTAAATGCCGACCGAACGGACGGACATAAATATCGTTTTTACGGATGGAACGTTGTTTTTTCACCTTAGAACGCCCCGAGTTAAGTAATGGAGTGGCTAGTCTCTTAGGTGTATCGTTTTCCATTGGGAAACATGTGTGTTTCATCCACTTATAACTTCAGAACAAAAATTGAGTACATACAAAGCCGAATGTCCGGACAAAACACCTTTTCCATGGTCCAAATGTTCTATATCTGCCTTAAAACATCCCGACTAGGCCTTGTAGATCTTGAGGTTTAAGATTCCAAAACAAGTGAGTTTCGTCCATTTCCAAGTTCGGACCGAAATCCGAGTAAATGCCGACCGAACGGACGAACATAAATTTCGTTTTTATGGACGGAACGTTGTTTTTTCACCTTAGAACGCACCGAGTTAAGTAATGGAGTGCCTAGTTTCTTAGGTGTATCGTTTTCCATTGGGAAACATTTGTGTTTCGTCCACTTATAAGTTCAGAACAAAAATCGAGTACATACAAAGCCGAATGTCCGGACAAAACACCGTTCCCATGGTCCAGATGTTCTATATTGGCCTTAAAACGCCCCGACTAAGCCTTGTAGATCTTGAGGTTTTAGATTCCAAAACAAGTGAGTTTCGTCAATTTCCAAGTTCGGACCGAAATCCGAGTAAATGCCGACCGAACGGACGGACATAAATCTCGTTTTTACGGACGGAACGTTGTTTTTTCACTGTAGAACGCCCCGAGTTAAGTAATGGAGTGCCTAGTTTCTTAGGTGTATCGTTTTCCATTAGGAAACATGTGTGTTTCGTCCACTTATAACTTCAGAACAAAAATCGAGTACATACAAAGCCGAATGTCCGGACAAAACACCGTTCCCATGGTCCAAATGTTCTATATTGGCCTTAAAACGTCCCGACTAGGCCTTGTAGATCTTGAGGTTTAAGATTCCAAAACAAGTGAGTTTAGTCCATTTCCAAGTTCGGACCGAAATCCGAGTAAATGCCGACCGAACGGACGGACATAAATATCGTTTTTACGGATGGAACGTTGTTTTTTCACCTTAGAACGCCCCGAGTTAAGTAATGGAGTGGCTAGTTTCTTAGGTGTATCGTTTTCCATTGGGAAACATTTGTGTTTCGTCCACTTACAAGTTCAGAACAAAAATCGAGTACATACAAAGCCGAATGTCCGGACAAAACACCGTTCCCATGGTCCAAATGTTCTATATCTGCCTTAAAAAGTCCCGACTATGCCTTGTAGATCTTGAGGTTTAAGATTCCAAAACAAGTGATTTTCGTCCATTTCCAAGTTCGGACCGAAATCCGAGTAAATGCCCACCGAACGGACGGACATAAATCTCGTTTTTACGGACGGAACGTTGTTTGTTCACCTTAGAACGCCCCGAGTTAAGTAATGGAGTGGCTAGTCTCTTAGGTGTATCGTTTTCCATTGGGAAACATGTGTGTTTCGTCCACTTATAAGTTCAGAACAAAAATCGAGTACATACAAAGCCGAATATCCGGCCAAAACACCGTTCCCATGGTCCATTTGTTCTATATTGGCCTTAAAACGCCCCGACTAAGCCTTGTAGATCTTGAGGTTTTAGATTCCAAAACAAGTGAGTGTCGTCCATTTCCAAGTTCGGACCGAAATCCGAGTAAATGCCGACCGAACGGACGGACATGAATCTCGTTTTTACGGACGGAACGTTGTTTTTTCACTGTAGAACGCCCCGAGTTAAGTAATGGAGTGGCTAGTCTCTTAGGTGTATCGTTTTCCATTGGGAAACATGTGTGTTTCATCCACTTATAACTTCAGAACAAAAATTGAGTACATACAAAGCCGAATGTCCGGACAAAACACCTTTTCCATGGTCCAAATGTTCTATATCTGCCTTAAAACATCCCGACTAGGCCTTGTAGATCTTGAGGTTTAAGATTCCAAAACAAGTGAGTTTCGTCCATTTCCAAGTTCGGACCGAAATCCGAGTAAATGCCGACCGAACGGACGAACATAAATCTCGTTTTTATGGACGGAACGTTGTTTTTTCACCTTAGAACGCCCCGAGTTAAGTAATGGAGTGCCTAGTTTCTTAGGTGTATCGTTTTCCATTGGGAAACATTTGTGTTTCGTCCACTTATAAGTTCAGAACAAAAATCGAGTACATACAAAGCCGAATGTCCGGACAAAACACCGTTCCAATGGTCCAGATGTTCTATATTGGCCTTAAAACGCACCGACTAAGCCTTGTAGATCTTGAGGTTTTAGATTCCAAAACAAGTGAGTTTCGTCCATTTCCAAGTTCGGACCGAAATCCGAGTAAATGCCGACCGAACGGACGGACATTAATCTCCTTTTTACGGATGGAACGTTGTTTTTTCACCTTAGAACACCCCGAGTTAAGTAATGGAGTGGCTAGTCTCTTAGGTGTATCGTTTTCCATTGGGAAACATTTGTGTTTCGTCCACTTATAAGTTCAGAACAAAAATCGAGTACATACAAAGCCGAATGTCCGGACAAAACACCGTTCCCATGGTCCAGATGTTCTATATTGGCCTTAAAACGTCCCGACTAGGCCTTGTAGATCTTGAGGTTTTAGATTCCAAAACAAGTGAGTTTCGTCCATTTCCAAGTTCGGACCGAAATCCGAGTAAATGCCGACCGAACGGACGGACATAAATCTCGTTTTTACGGACGGAACGTTGTTTTTTCACTGTAGAACGCCCCGAGTTAAGTAATGGAGTGGCTAGTCTCTTAGGTGTATCGTTTTCCATTGGGAAACATGTGTGTTTCGTCCACTTATAACTTCAGAACAAAAATCGAGTACATACAAAGCTGAATGTCCGGACAAAACACCGTTCCCATGGTACAAATGTTCTATATTGGCCTTAAAACGTCCCGACTAGGCCTTGTAGATCTTGAGGTTTAAGATTCCAAAACAAGTGAGTTTCGTCCATTTCCAAGTTCGGACCGAAATCCGAGTAAATGCCGACCGAACGGACGGACATAAATCTCGTTTTTACGGACGGAACGTTGTTTTTTCACTGTAGAACGCCCCGAGTTAAGTAATGGAGTGGCTAGTTTCTTAGGTGTATCGTTTTCCATTAGGAAACATGTGTGTTTCGTCCACTTATAACTTCAGAACATAAATCGAGTACATACAAAGCCGAATGTCCGGACAAAACACCGTTCCCATGGTCCAAATGTTCTATATTGGCCTTAAAACGTCCCGACTAGGCCTTGTAGATCTTGAGGTTTAAGATTCCAAAACAAGTGAGTTTCGTACATTTCCAAGTTCGGACCGAAATCCGAGTAAATGCCGACCGAACGGACGGACATAAATCTCGTTTTTACGTATGGAACGTTGTTTTTTCACCTTAGAGCGCCCCGAGTTAAGTAACGGAGTGGCTAGTTTCTTAGGTGTATCGTTTTCCATTGGGAAACATTTGTGTTTCATCCACTTATAAGTTCAGAACAAAAATCGAGTACATACAATGCCGAATGTCCGGACAAAACACCGTTCCCATGGTCCAAATGTTCTATATTGGCCTTAAAACGTCCCGACTAGGCCTTGAAGATCTTGAGGTTTAAGATTCCAAAACAAGTGAGTTTCGTCCATTTCCAAGTTCGGACCGAAATCCGAGTAAATGCCGACCGAACGGACGGACATAAATCTCGTTTTTACGGACGGAACGTTGTTTTTTCACCTTAGAACACCCCGAGTTAAGTAATGGAGTGGCTAGTCTCTTAGGTGTATCGTTTTCCATTGGGAAACATTTGTGTTTCGTCCACTTATAAGTTCAGAACAAAAATCGAGTACATACAAAGCCGAATGTCCGGACAAAACACCGTTCCCATGGTCCAGATGTTCTATATTGGCCTTAAAACGCCCCGACTAAGCCTTGTAGATCTTGAGGTTTTAGATTCCAAAACAAGTGAGTTTCGTCAATTTCCAAGTTCGGACCGAAATCCGAGTAAATGCCGACCGAACGGACGGACATAAATCTCGTTTTTACGGACGGAACGTTGTTTTTTCACTGTAGAACGCCCCGAGTTAAGTAATGGAGTGCCTAGTTTCTTAGGTGTATCGTTTTCCATTAGGAAACATGTGTGTTTCGTCCACTTATAACTTCAGAACAAAAATCGAGTACATACAAAGCCGAATGTCCGGACAAAACACCGTTCCCATGGTCCAAATGTTCTATATTGGCCTTAAAACGTCCCGACTAGGCCTTGTAGATCTTGAGGTTTAAGATTCCAAAACAAGTGAGTTTAGTCCATTTCCAAGTTCGGACCGAAATCCGAGTAAATGCCGACCGAACGGACGGACATAAATATCGTTTTTACGGATGGAACGTTGTTTTTTCACCTTAGAACGCCCCGAGTTAAGTAATGGAGTGGCTAGTTTCTTAGGTGTATCGTTTTCCATTGGGAAACATTTGTGTTTCGTCCACTTACAAGTTCAGAACAAAAATCGAGTACATACAAAGCCGAATGTCCGGACAAAACACCGTTCCCATGGTCCAAATGTTCTATATTGGCCTTAAAACTCCCCGACTAAGCCTTGTAGATCTTGAGATTTTAGATTCCAAAACAAGTGAGTTTCGTCCATTTCCAAGTTCGGACCGAAATCCGAGTAAATGCCGACCGAACGGACGGACATAAATCTCGTTTTTACGGACGGAACGTTGTTTTTTCACTGTAGAACGCCCCGAGTTAAGTAATGGAGTGCCTAGTTTCTTAGGTGTATCGTTTTCCATTAGGAAACATGTGTGTTTCGTCCACTTATAACTTCAGAACAAAAATCGAGTACATACAAAGCCGAATGTCCGGACAAAACACCGTTCCCATGGTCCAAATGTTCTATATTGGCCTTAAAACGTCCCGACTAGGCCTTGTAGATCTTGAGGTTTAAGATTCCAAAACAAGTGAGTTTCGTCCATTTCCAAGTTCGGACCGAAATCCGAGTAAATGCCGACCGAACGGACGGACATAAATATCGTTTTTACGGATGGAACGTTGTTTTTTCACCTTAGAACGCCCCGAGTTAAGTAATGGAGTGGCTAGTTTCTTAGGTGTATCGTTTTCCATTGGGAAACATTTGTGTTTCGTCCACTTACAAGTTCAGAACAAAAATCGAGTACATACAAAGCCGAATGTCCGGACAAAACACCGTTCCCATGGTCCAAATGTTCTATATTGGCCTTAAAACTCCCCGACTAAGCCTTGTAGATCTTGAGATTTTAGATTCCAAAACAAGTGAGTTTCGTCCATTTCCAAGTTCGGACCGAAATCCGAGTAAATGCCGACCGAACGGACGGACATAAATCTCGTTTTTACGGACGGAACGTTGTTTTTTCACTGTAGAACGCCCCGAGTTAAGTAATGGAGTGCCTAGTTTCTTAGGTGTATCGTTTTTCATTGGGAAACATTTGTGTTTCGTCCACTTATAAGTTCAGAACAAAAATCGAGTACATACAAAGCCGAATGTCCGGACAAAACACCGTTCCAATGGTCCAGATGTTCTATATTGGCCTTAAAACGCACCGACTAAGCCTTGTAGATCTTGAGGTTTTAGATTCCAAAACAAGTGAGTTTCGTCCATTTCCAAGTTCGGACCGAAATCCGAGTAAATGCCGACCGAACGGACGGACATTAATCTCGTTTTTACGGATGGAACGTTGTTTTTTCACCTTAGAACACCCCGAGTTAAGTAATGGAGTGGCTAGTCTCTTAGGTGTATCGTTTTCCATTGGGAAACATTTGTGTTTCGTCCACTTATAAGTTCAGAACAAAAATCGAGTACATACAAAGCCGAATGTCCGGACAAAACACCGTTCCCATGGTCCAGATGTTCTATATTGGCCTTAAAACGCCCCGACTAAGCCTTGTAGATCTTGAGGTTTTAGATTCCAAAACAAGTGAGTTTCGTCCATTTCCAAGTTCGGACCGAAATCCGAGTAAATGCCGACCGAACGGACGGACATAAATCTCGTTTTTACGGACGAAACGTTGTTTTTTCACTGTAGAACGCCCCGAGTTAAGTAATGGAGTGGCTAGTCTCTTAGGTGTATCGTTTTCCATTGGGAAACATGTGTGTTTCGTCCACTTATAACTTCAGAACAAAAATCGAGTACATACAAAGCTGAATGTCCGGACAAAACACCGTTCCCATGGTACAAATGTTCTATATTGGCCTTAAAACGTCCCGACTAGGCCTTGTAGATCTTGAGGTTTAAGATTCCAAAACAAGTGAGTTTCATCCATTTCCAAGTTCGGACCGAAATCCGAGTAAATGCCGACCGAACGGACGGACATAAATCTCGTTTTTACGGACGGAACGTTGTTTTTTCACTGTAGAACGCCCCGAGTTAAGTAATGGAGTGGCTAGTTTCTTAGGTGTATCGTTTTCCATTAGGAAACATGTGTGTTTCGTCCACTTATAACTTCAGAACATAAATCGAGTACATACAAAGCCGAATGTTCGGACAAAACACCGTTCCCATGGTCCAAATGTTCTATATTGGCCTTAAAACGTCCCGACTAGGCCTTGTAGATCTTGAGGTTTAAGATTCCAAAACAAGTGAGTTTCGTACATTTCCAAGTTCGGACCGAAATCCGAGTAAATGCCGACCGAACGGACGGACATAAATCTCGTTTTTACGTATGGAACGTTGTTTTTTCACCTTAGAGCGCCCCGAGTTAAGTAACGGAGTGGCTAGTTTCTTAGGTGTATCGTTTTCCATTGGGAAACATTTGTGTTTCGTCCACTTATAAGTTCAGAACAAAAATCGAGTACATACAATGCCGAATGTCCGGACAAAACACCGTTCCCATGGTCCAAATGTTCTATATTGGCCTTAAAACGTCCCGACTAGGCCTTGAAGATCTTGAGGTTTAAGATTCCAAAACAAGTGAGTTTCGTCCATTTCCAAGTTCGGACCGAAATCCGAGTAAATGCCGACCGAACGGACGGACATAAATCTCGTTTTTACGGACGGAACGTTGTTTTTTCACCTTAGAACACCCCGAGTTAAGTAATGGAGTGGCTAGTCTCTTAGGTGTATCGTTTTCCATTGGGAAACATTTGTGTTTCGTCCACTTATAAGTTCAGAACAAAAATCGAGTACATACAAAGCCGAATGTCCGGACAAAACACCGTTCCCATGGTCCAAATGTTCTATATTGGCCTTAAAACGCCCCGACTAAGCCTTGTAGATCTTGAGGTTTTAGATTCCAAAACAAGTGAGTTTCGTCCATTTCCAAGTTCGGACCGAAATCCGAGTAAATGCCGACCGAACGGACGGACATAAATCTCGTTTTTACGGACGGAACGTTGTTTTTTCACTGTAGAACGCCCCGAGTTAAGTAATGGAGTGCCTAGTTTCTTAGGTGTATCGTTTTCCATTAGGAAACATGTGTGTTTCGTCCACTTATAACTTCAGAACAAAAATCGAGTACATACAAAGCCGAATGTCCGGACAAAACACCGTTCCCATGGTCCAAATGTTCTATATTGGCCTTAAAACGCACCGACTAAGCCTTGTAGATCTTGAGGTTTTAGATTCCAAAACAAGTGAGTTTCGTCCATTTCCAAGTTCGGACCGAAATCCGAGTAAATGCCGACCGAACGGACGGACATTAATCTCGTTTTTACGGATGGAACGTTGTTTTTTCACCTTAGAACACCCCGAGTTAAGTAATGGAGTGGCTAGTCTCTTAGGTGTATCGTTTTCCATTGGGAAACATTTGTGTTTCGTCCACTTATAAGTTCAGAACAAAAATCGAGTACATACAAAGCCGAATGTCCGGACAAAACACCGTTCCCATGGTCCAGATGTTCTATATTGGCCTTAAAACGCCCCGACTAAGCCTTGTAGATCTTGAGGTTTTAGATTCCAAAACAAGTGAGTTTCGTCCATTTCCAAGTTCGGACCGAAATCCGAGTAAATGCCGACCGAACGGACGGACATAAATCTCGTTTTTACGGACGGAACGTTGTTTTTTCACTGTAGAACGCCCCGAGTTTAGTAATGGAGTGGCTAGTCTCTTAGGTGTATCGTTTTCCATTGGGAAACATGTGTGTTTCGTCCACTTATAACTTCAGAACAAAAATCGAGTACATACAAAGCTGAATGTCCGGACAAAACACCGTTCCCATGGTACAAATGTTCTATATTGGCCTTAAAACGTCCCGACTAGGCCTTGTAGATCTTGAGGTTTAAGATTCCAAAACAAGTGAGTTTCGTCCATTTCCAAGTTCGGACCGAAATCCGAGTAAATGCCGACCGAACGGACGGACATAAATCTCGTTTTTACGGACGGAACGTTGTTTTTTCACCTTAGAACACCCCGAGTTAAGTAATGGAGTGGCTAGTCTCTTAGGTGTATCGTTTTCCATTGGGAAACATTTGTGTTTCGTCCACTTATAAGTTCAGAACAAAAATCGAGTACATACAAAGCCGAATGTCCGGACAAAACACCGTTCCCATGGTCCAGATGTTCTATATTGGCCTTAAAACGCCCCGACTAAGCCTTGTAGATCTTGAGGTTTTAGATTCCAAAACAAGTGAGTTTCGTCCATTTCCAAGTTCGGACCGAAATCCGAGTAAATGCCGACCGAACGGACGGACATAAATCTCGTTTTTACGGACGGAACGTTGTTTTTTCACTGTAGAACGCCCCGAGTTAAGTAATGGAGTGCCTAGTTTCTTAGGTGTATCGTTTTCCATTAGGAAACATGTGTGTTTCGTCCACTTATAACTTCAGAACAAAAATCGAGTACATACAAAGCCGAATGTCCGGACAAAACACCGTTCCCATGGTCCAAATGTTCTATATTGGCCTTAAAACATCCCGACTAGGCCTTGTAGATCTTGAGGTTTAAGATTCCAAAACAAGTGAGTTTCGTCCATTTCCAAGTTCGGACCGAAATCCGAGTAAATGCCGACCGAACGGACGGACATAAATATCGTTTTTACGGATGGAACGTTGTTTTTTCACCTTAGCACGCCCCGAGTTAAGTAATGGAGTGGCTAGTTTCTTAGGTGTATCGTTTTCCATTGGGAAACATTTGTGTTTCGTCCACTTACAAGTTCAGAACAAAAATCGAGTACATACAAAGCCGAATGTCCGGACAAAACACCGTTCCCATGGTCCAAATGTTCTATATTGGCCTTAAAACTCCCCGACTAAGCCTTGTAGATCTTGAGATTTTAGATTCCAAAACAAGTGAGTTTCGTCCATTTCCAAGTTCGGACCGAAATCCGAGTAAATGCCGACCGAACGGACGGACATAAATCTCGTTTTTACGGACGGAACGTTGTTTTTTCACTGTAGAACGCCCCGAGTTAAGTAATGGAGTGCCTAGTTTCTTAGGTGTATCGTTTTCCATTAGGAAACATGTGTGTTTCGTCCACTTATAACTTCAGAACAAAAATCGAGTACATACAAAGCCGAATGTCCGGACAAAACACCGTTCCCATGGTCCAAATGTTCTATATTGGCCTTAAAACGTCCCGACTAGGCCTTGTAGATCTTGAGGTTTAAGATTCCAAAACAAGTGAGTTTCGTCCATTTCCAAGTTCGGACCGAAATCCGAGTAAATGCCGACCGAACGGACGGACATAAATATCGTTTTTACGGATGGAACGTTGTTTTTTCACCTTAGAACGCCCCGAGTTAAGTAATGGAGTGGCTAGTTTCTTAGGTGTATCGTTTTCCATTGGGAAACATTTGTGTTTCGTCCACTTACAAGTTCAGAACAAAAATTGAGTACATACAAAGCCGAATGTCCGGACAAAACACCGTTCCCATGGTCCAAATGTTCTATATTGGCCTTAAAACTCCCCGACTAAGCCTTGTAGATCTTGAGATTTTAGATTCCAAAACAAGTGAGTTTCGTCCATTTCCAAGTTCGGACCGAAATCCGAGTAAATGCCGACCGAACGGACGGACATAAATCTTGTTTTTACGGACGGAACGTTGTTTTTTCACTGTAGAACGCCCCGAGTTAAGTAATGGAGTGGCTAGTCTCTTAGGTGTATCGTTTTCCATTGGGAAACATGTGTGTTTCATCCACTTATAACTTCAGAACAAAAATCGAGTACATACAAAGCCGAATGTCCGGACAAAACACCGTTCCCATGGTCCAGATGTTCTATATTGGCCTTAAAACGCCCCGACTAAGCCTTGTAGATCTTGAGGTTTTAGATTCCAAAACAAGTGAGTTTCGTCCATTTCCAAGTTCGGACCGAAATCCGAGTAAATGTCGACCGAACGGACGGACATAAATCTCGTTTTTACGGATGGAACGTTGTTTTTTCACCTTAGAACGCCCCGAGTTAAGTAATGGAGTGGCTAGTTTCTTAGGTGTATCGTTTTCCATTGGGAAACATTTGTGTTTCGTCCACTTACAAGTTCAGAACAAAAATCGAGTACATACAAAGCCGAATGTCCGGACAAAACACCGTTCCCATGGTCCAAATGTTCTATATTGGCCTTAAAACTCCCCGACTAAGCCTTGTAGATCTTGAGATTTTAGATTCCAAAACAAGTGAGTTTCGTCCATTTCCAAGTTCGGACCGAAATCCGAGTAAATGCCGACCGAACGGACGGACATAAATCTCGTTTTTACGGACGGAACGTTGTTTTTTCACTGTAGAACGCCCCGAGTTAAGTAATGGAGTGCCTAGTTTCTTAGGTGTATCGTTTTCCATTAGGAAACATGTGTGTTTCGTCCACTTATAACTTCAGAACAAAAATCGAGTACATACAAAGCCGAATGTCCGGACAAAACACCGTTCCCATGGTCCAAATGTTCTATATTGGCCTTAAAACGTCCCGACTAGGCCTTGTAGATCTTGAGGTTTAAGATTCCAAAACAAGTGAGTTTCGTCCATTTCCAAGTTCGGACCGAAATCCGAGTAAATGCCGACCGAACGGACGGACATAAATATCGTTTTTACGGATGGAACGTTGTTTTTTCACCTTAGAACGCCCCGAGTTAAGTAATGGAGTGGCTAGTTTCTTAGGTGTATCGTTTTCCATTGGGAAACATTTGTGTTTCGTCCACTTACAAGTTCAGAACAAAAATCGAGTACATACAAAGCCGAATGTCCGGACAAAACACCGTTCCCATGGTCCAAATGTTCTATATTGGCCTTAAAACTCCCCGACTAAGCCTTGTAGATCTTGAGATTTTAGATTCCAAAACAAGTGAGTTTCGTCCATTTCCAAGTTCGGACCGAAATCCGAGTAAATGCCGACCGAACGGACGGACATAAATCTTGTTTTTACGGACGGAACGTTGTTTTTTCACTGTAGAACGCCCCGAGTTAAGTAATGGAGTGGCTAGTCTCTTAGGTGTATCGTTTTCCATTGGGAAACATGTGTGTTTCATCCACTTATAACTTCAGAACAAAAATCGAGTACATACAAAGCCGAATGTCCGGACAAAACACCGTTCCCATGGTCCAGATGTTCTATATTGGCCTTAAAACGCCCCGACTAAGCCTTGTAGATCTTGAGGTTTTAGATTCCAAAACAAGTGAGTTTCGTCCATTTCCAAGTTCGGACCGAAATCCGAGTAAATGTCGACCGAACGGACGGACATAAATCTCGTTTTTACGGACGGAACGTTGTTTTTTCACTGTAGAACGCCCCGAGTTAAGTAATGGAGTGGCTAGTCTCTTAGGTGTATCGTTTTCCATTGGGAAACATGTGTGTTTCATCCACTTATAACTTCAGAACAAAAATTGAGTACATACAAAGCCGAATGTCCGGACAAAACACCTTTTCCATCGTCCAAATGTTCTATATCTGCCTTAAAACGTCCCGACTAAGCCTTGTAGATGTTGAGGTTTAAGATTCCAAAACAAGTGAGTTTCGTCCATTTCCAAGTTCGGACCGAAATCCGAGTAAATGCCGACCGAACGGACGGACATAAATCTCGTTTTTATGGATGGAACGTTGTTTTTTCACCTTAGAACGCACCGAGTTAAGTAATGGAGTTCCTAGTTTCTTAGGTGTATCGTTTTCCATTGGGAAACATGTGTGTTTCGTCCACTTATAACTTCAGAACAAAAATCGAGTACATACAAAGCCGAATGTCCGGACAAAACACCGTTCCCATGGTCCAAATGTTCTATATTGGCCTTAAAACGTCCCGACTAGGCCTTGTAGATCTTGAGGTTTAAGATTCCAAAACAAGTGAGGTTCGTCCATTTCCAAGTTCGGACCGAAATCCGAGTAAATGCCGACCGAACGGACGGACATAAATCTCGTTTTTACAGACGGAACGTTGTTTTTTCACTGTAGAACGCCCCGAGTTAAGTAATGGAGTGGCTAGTCTCTTAGGTGTATCGTTTTCCATTGGGAAACATGTGTGTTTCGTCCACTTATAACTTCAGAACAAAAATCGAGTACATACAAAGCTGAATGTCCGGACAAAACACCGTTCCCATGGTACAAATGTTCTATATTGGCCTTAAAACGTCCCGACTAGGCCTTGTAGATCTTGAGGTTTAAGATTCCAAAACAAGTGAGTTTCGTCCATTTCCAAGTTCGGACCGAAATCCGAGTAAATGCCGACCGAACGGACGGACATAAATCTCGTTTTTACGGACGGAACGTTGTTTTTTCACTGTAGAACGCCCCGAGTTAAGTAATGGAGTGGCTAGTTTGTTAGGTGTATCGTTTTCCATTAGGAAACATGTGTGTTTCGTCCACTTATAACTTCAGAACAAAAATCGAGTACATACAAAGCCGAATGTCCGGACAAAACACCGTTCCCATGGTCCAAATGTTCTATATTGGCCTTAAAACGTCCCGACTAGGCCTTGTAGATCTTGAGGTTTAAGATTCCAAAACAAGTGAGTTCCGTACATTTCCAAGTTCAGACCGAAATCCGAGTAAATGCCGACCGAACGGACGGACATAAATCTCGTTTTTACGGATGGAACGTTGTTTTTTCACCTTAGAACGCCCCGAGTTAAGTAACGGAGTGGCTAGTTTCTTAGGTGTATCGTTTTCCATTGGGAAACATTTGTGTTTCGTCCACTTATAAGTTCAGAACAAAAATCGAGTACATACAATGCCGAATGTCCGGACAAAACACCGTTCCCATGGTCCAAATGTTCTATATTGGCCTTAAAACGTCCCGACTAGGCCTTGAAGATCTTGAGGTTTAAGATTCCAAAACAAGTGAGTTTCGTCCATTTCCAAGTTCGGACCGAAATCCGAGTAAATGCCGACCGAACGGACGGACATAAATCTCGTTTTTACGGACGGAACGTTGTTTTTTCACCTTAGAACACCCCGAGTTAAGTAATGGAGTGGCTAGTCTCTTAGGTGTATCGTTTTCCATTGGGAAACATTTGTGTTTCGTCCACTTATAAGTTCAGAACAAAAATCGAGTACATACAAAGCCGAATGTCTGGACAAAACACCGTTACCATGGTCCAGATGTTCTATATTGGCCTTAAAACGCCCCGACTAAGCCTTGTAGATCTTGAGGTTTTAGATTCCAAAACAAGTGAGTTTCGTCCATTTCCAAGTTCGGACCGAAATCCGAGTAAATGCCGACCGAACGGACGGACATAAATCTCGTTTTTACGGACGGAACGTTGTTTTTTCACTGTAGAACGCCCCGAGTTAAGTAATGGAGTGGCTAGTCTCTTAGGTGTATCGTTTTCCATTGGGAAACATTTGTGTTTCGTCCACTTATAAGTTCAGAAAAAAAATCGAGTACATACAAAGCCGAATGTCCGGACAAAACACCGTTCCCATGGTCCAGATGTTCTATATTGGCCTTAAAACGCCCCGACTAAGCCTTGTAGATCTTGAGGTTTTAGATTCCAAAACAAGTGAGTTTCGTCCATTTCCAAGTTCGGACCGAAATCCGAGTAAATGCCGACCGAACGGACGGACATAAATCTCGTTTTTACGGATGGAACGTTGTTTTTCACCTTAGAACGCCCCGAGTTAAGTAACGGAGTGGCTAGTTTCTTAGGTGTATCGTTTTCCATTGGGAAACATTTGTGTTTCGTCCAATTATAAGTTCAGAACAAAAATCGAGTACATACAAAGCCGAATGTCCGGACAAAACACCGTTCCCATGGTCCAAATGTTCTATATTGGCCTTAAAACGTCCCGACTAGGCCTTGTAGATCTTGAGGTTTAAGATTCCAAAACAAGTGAGTTTCGTCCATTTCCAAGTTCGGACCGAAATCCGAGTAAATGCCGACCGAACGGACGGACATAAATATCGTTTTTACGGATGGAACGTTGTTTTTCACCTTAGAACGCCCCGAGTTAAGTAACGGAGTGGCTAGTTTCTTAGGTGTATCGTTTTCCATTAGGAAACATTTGTGTTTCGTCCAATTATAAGTTCAGAACAAAAATCGAGTACATACAAAGCCGAATGTCCGGACAAAACACCGTTCCCATGGTCCAAATGTTCTATATTGGCCTTAAAACGTCCCGACTAGGCCTTGAAGATCTTGAGGTTTAAGATTCCAAAACAAGTGAGTTTCGTCCATTTCCAAGTTCAGACCGAAATCCGAGTAAATGCCGACCGAACGGACGGACATAAATCTCGTTTTTACGGATGGAACGTTGTTTTTTCACCTTAGAACGCCCCGAGTTAAGTAACGGAGTGGCTAGTTTCTTAGGTGTATCGTTTTCCATTGGGAAACATTTGTGTTTCGTCCACTTACAAGTTCAGAACAAAAATCGAGTACATACAAAGCCGAATGTCCGGACAAAACACCGTTCCCATGGTCCAAATGTTCTATATTGGCCTTAAAACTCCCCGACTAAGCCTTGTAGATCTTGAGATTTTAGATTCCAAAACAAGTGAGTTTCGTCCATTTCCAAGTTCGGACCGAAATCGGAGTAAATGCCGACCGAACGGACGGACATAAATCTCATTTTTACGGACGTAACGTTGTTTTTTCACTGTAGAACGCCCCGAGTTAAGTAATGGAGTGGCTAGTCTCTTAGGTGTATCGTTTTCCATTGGGAAACATGTGTGTTTCATCCACTTATAACTTCAGAACAAAAATCGAGTACATACAAAGCCGAATGTCCGGACAAAACACCGTTCCCATGGTCCAAATGTTCTATATTGGCCTTAAAACGCCCCGACTAAGGCTTGTAGATCTTGAGATTTTAGATTCCAAAACAAGTGAGTTTCGTCCATTTCCAAGTTCGGACCGAAATCCGAGTAAATGCCGACCGAACGGACGGACATAAATCTCGTTTTTACGGACGGAACGTTGTTTTTTCACTGTAGAACGCCCCGAGTTAAGTAATGGAGTGGCTAGTCTCTTAGGTGTATCGTTTTCCATTGGGAAACATGTGTGTTTCATCCACTTATAACTTCAGAACAAAAATCGAGTACATACAAAGCCGAATGTCCGGACAAAACACCGTTCCCATGGTCCAGATGTTCTATATTGGCCTTAAAACCCCCCTACAATGCCTTGTAGATCTTGAGATTTTAGATTCCAAAACAAGTGAGTTTCGTCCATTTCCAAGTTCGGACCGAAATCCGAGTAAATGCCGACCGAACGGACGGACATAAATCTCGTTTTTACGGACGGAACGTTGTTTTTTCACTGTAGAACGCCCCGAGTTAAGTAATGGAGTGGCTAGTCTCTTAGGTGTATCGTTTTCCATTGGGAAACATGTGTGTTTCATCCACTTATAACTTCAGAACAAAAATTGAGTACATACAAAGCCGAATGTCCGGACAAAACACCGTTCCCATGGTCCAAATGTTCTATATCTGCCTTAAAACGTCCCGACAATGCCTTGTAGATCTTGAGGTTTAAGATTCCAAAACAAGTGAGTTTCGTCCATTTCCAAGTTCGGACCGAAATCCGAGTAAATGCCGACCGAACGGACGGACATAAATCTCGTTTTTACGGACGGAACGTTGTTTTTTCACTGTAGAACGCCCCGAGTTAAGTAATGGAGTGGCTAGTCTCTTAGGTGTATCGTTTTCCATTGGGAAACATATGTGTTTCATCCACTTATAACTTCAGAACAAAAATTGAGTACATACAAAGCCGAATGTCCGGACAAAACACCGTTCCCATCGTCCAAATGTTCTATATCTGCCTTAAAACGTCCCGACTAGGCCTTGTAGATCTTGAGGTTTAAGATTCCAAAACAAGTGAGTTTCGTCCATTTTAAAGTTCGGACCGAAATCCGAGTAAATGCCGACCGAACGGACGGACATAAATCTCGTTTTTACGGATGGAACGTTGTTTTTTCACCTTAGAACGCCCCGAGTTAAGTAATGGAGTGCCTAGTTTCTTAGGTGTATCGTTTTCCATTGGGAAACATGTGTGTTTCGTCCACTTATAACTTCAGAAAAAAAATCGAGTACATACAAAGCCGAATGTCCGGACAAAACACCGTTCCCATGGTCCAGATGTTCTATATTGGCCTTAAAACGTCCCGACTAGGCCTTGGAGATCTTGAGGTTTTAGATTCCAAAACAAGTGAGTTTCGTCCATTTCCAAGTTCGGACCGAAATCCGAGTAAATGCCGACCGAACGGACGGACATAAATCTCGTTTTTACGGATAGAACGTTGTTTTTTCACCTTTGAACGCCCCGAGTTAAGTAACGGAGTGGCTAGTTTCTTAGGTGTATCGTTTTCCATTAGGAAACATGTGTGTTTCGTCCACTTATAACTTCAGAACAAAAATCGAGTACATACAAAGCCGAATGTCCAGACAAAACACCGTTCCCATGGTCCAAATGTTCTATATTGGCCTTAAAACGCCCCGACTAAGCCTTGTAGATCTTGAGGTTTTAGATTCCAAAACAAGTGAGTTTCGTCCATTTCCAAGTTCGGACCGAAATCCGAGTAAATGCCGACCGAACGGACGGTCATAAATCTCGTTTTTACGGACGGAACGTTGTTTTTTCACCTTAGAACACCCCGAGTTAAGTAATGGAGTGGCTAGTCTCTTAGGTGTATCGTTTTCCATTGGGAAACATTTGTGTTTCGTCCACTTACAAGTTCAGAACAAAAATCGAGTACATACAAAGCCGAATGTCCGGACAAAACACCGTTCCCATGGTCCAGATGTTCTATATTGGCCTTAAAACGCCCCGACTAAGCCTTGTAGATCTTGAGGTTTTAGATTCTAAAACAAGTGAGTTTCGTCCATTTCCAAGTTCGGACCGAAATCCGAGTAAATGCCGACCGAACGGACGGACATAAATCTCGTTTTTACGGACGGAACGTTGTTTTTTCACTGTAGAACGCCCCGAGTTAAGTAATGGAGTGGCTAGTCTCTTAGGTGTATCGTTTTCCATTGGGAAACATGTGTGTTTCATCCACTTATAACTTCAGAACAAAAATTGAGTACATACAAAGCCGAATGTCCGGACAAAACACCGTTCCCATGGTCCAAATGTTCTATATCTGCCTTAAAACGTCCCGACTAGGCCTTGTAGATCTTGAGGTTTAAGATTCCAAAACAAGTGAGTTTCGTCCATTTTAAAGTTCGGACCGAAATCCGAGTAAATGCCGACCGAACGGACGGACATAAATCTCGTTTTTACGGATGGAACGTTGTTTTTTCACCTTAGAACGCCCCGAGTTAAGTAATGGAGTGCCTAGTTTCTTAGGTGTATCGTTTTCCATTGGGAAACATGTGTGTTTCGTCCACTTATAACTTCAGAACAAAAATCGAGTACATACAAAGCCGAATGTCCGGACAAAACACCGTTCCCATGGTCCAGATGTTCTATATTGGCCTTAAAACGTCCCGACTAGGCCTTGTAGATCTTTAGGTTTTAGATTCCAAAACAAGTGAGTTTCGTCCATTTCCAAGTTCGGACCGAAATCCGAGTAAATGCCGACCGAACGGACGGACATAAATCTCGTTTTTACGGATGGAACGTTGTTTTTTCACCTTTGAACGCCCCGAGTTAAGTAACGGAGTGGCTAGTTTCTTAGGTGTATCGTTTTCCATTAGGAAACATGTGTGTTTCGTCCACTTATAACTTCAGAACAAAAATCGAGTACATACAAAGCCGAATGTCCGGACAAAACACCGTTCCCATGGTCCAAATGTTCTATATTGGCCTTAAAACGTCCCGACTAGGCCTTGTAGATCTTGAGGTTTTAGATTCCAAAACAACTGAGTTTCGTCCATTTCCAAGTTCGGACCGAAATCCGAGTAAATGCCGACCGAACGGACGGACATAAATATCGTTTTTACGGATGGAACGTTGTTTTTCACCTTAGAACTCCCCGAGTTAAGTAACGTAGTGGCTAGTTTCTTAGGTGTATCGTTTTCCATTGGGAAACATTTGTGTTTCGTCCAATTATAAGTTCAGAACAAAAATCGAGTACATACAAAGCCGAATGTCCGGACAAAACACCGTTCCCATGGTCCAAATGTTCTATATTGGCCTTAAAACTTCCCGACTAGGCCTTGTAGATCTTGAGGTTTTAGATTCCAAAACAAGTGAGTTTCGTCCATTTCCAAGTTCAGACCGAAATCCGAGTAAATGCCGACCGAACGGACGGACATAAATCTCGTTTTTACGGATGGAACGTTGTTTTTTCACCTTAGAACGCCCCGAGTTAAGTAATGGAGTGGCTAGTTTCTTAGGTGTATCGTTTTCCATTGGGAAACATGTGTGTTTCGTCCACTTATAACTTCAGAACAAAAATCGAGTACATACAAAGCCGAATGTCCGGACAAAACACCGTTCCCATGGTCCAAATGTTCTATATTGGCCTTAAAACGTTCCGACTAAGCCTTGTAGATCTTGAGGTTTAAGATTCCAAAACAAGTGAGTTTCGTCCATTTCCAAGTTCGGACCGAAATCCGAGTAAATGCCGACCGAACGGACGGACATAAATCTCGTTTTTAAGGACGGAACGTTGTTTTTTCACTGTAGAACGCCCCGAGTTAAGTAATGGAGTGGCTAGTCTCTTAGGTGTATCGTTTTCCATTGGGAAACATGTGTGTTTCATCCAGTTATAACTTCAGAACAAAAATTGAGTACATACAAAGCCGAATGTCCGGACAAAACACCGTTCCCATGGTCCAAATGTTCTATATCTGCCTTAAAACGTCCCGACTAGGCCTTGTAGATCTTGAGGTTTAAGATTCCAAAACAAGTGAGTTTCGTCCATTTCCAAGTTCGGACCGAAATCCGAGTAAATGCCGACCGAACGGACGGACATAAATCTCGTTTTTACGGATGGAACGTTGTTTTTTCACCTTAGAACGCCCCGAGTTAAGTAATGGAGTGCCTAGTTTCTTAGGTGTATCGTTTTCCATTGGGAAACATGTGTGTTTCGTCCACTTATAACTTCAGAAAAAAAATCGAGTACATACAAAGCCGAATGTCCGGACAAAACACCGTTCCCATGGTCCAGATGTTCTATATTGGCCTTAAAACGTCCCGACTAGGCCTTGGAGATCTTGAGGTTTTAGATTCCAAAACAAGTGAGTTTCGTCCATTTCCAAGTTCGGACCGAAATCCGAGTAAATGCCGACCGAACGGACGGACATAAATCTCGTTTTTACGGATAGAACGTTGTTTTTTCACCTTTGAACGCCCCGAGTTAAGTAACGGAGTGGCTAGTTTCTTAGGTGTATCGTTTTCCATTAGGAAACATGTGTGTTTCGTCCACTTATAACTTCAGAACAAAAATCGAGTACATACAAAGCCGAATGTCCAGACAAAACACCGTTCCCATGGTCCAAATGTTCTATATTGGCCTTAAAACGCCCCGACTAAGCCTTGTAGATCTTGAGGTTTTAGATTCCAAAACAAGTGAGTTTCGTCCATTTCCAAGTTCGGACCGAAATCCGAGTAAATGCCGACCGAACGGACGGTCATAAATCTCGTTTTTACGGACGGAACGTTGTTTTTTCACCTTAGAACACCCCGAGTTAAGTAATGGAGTGGCTAGTCTCTTAGGTGTATCGTTTTCCATTGGGAAACATTTGTGTTTCGTCCACTTACAAGTTCAGAACAAAAATCGAGTACATACAAAGCCGAATGTCCGGACAAAACACCGTTCCCATGGTCCAGATGTTCTATATTGGCCTTAAAACGCCCCGACTAAGCCTTGTAGATCTTGAGGTTTTAGATTCTAAAACAAGTGAGTTTCGTCCATTTCCAAGTTCGGACCGAAATCCGAGTAAATGCCGACCGAACGGACGGACATAAATCTCGTTTTTACGGACGGAACGTTGTTTTTTCACTGTAGAACGCCCCGAGTTAAGTAATGGAGTGGCTAGTCTCTTAGGTGTATCGTTTTCCATTGGGAAACATGTGTGTTTCATCCACTTATAACTTCAGAACAAAAATTGAGTACATACAAAGCCGAATGTCCGGACAAAACACCGTTCCCATGGTCCAAATGTTCTATATCTGCCTTAAAACGTCCCGACTAGGCCTTGTAGATCTTGAGGTTTAAGATTCCAAAACAAGTGAGTTTCGTCCATTTTAAAGTTCGGACCGAAATCCGAGTAAATGCCGACCGAACGGACGGACATAAATCTCGTTTTTACGGATGGAACGTTGTTTTTTCACCTTAGAACGCCCCGAGTTAAGTAATGGAGTGCCTAGTTTCTTAGGTGTATCGTTTTCCATTGGGAAACATGTGTGTTTCGTCCACTTATAACTTCAGAACAAAAATCGAGTACATACAAAGCCGAATGTCCGGACAAAACACCGTTCCCATGGTCCAGATGTTCTATATTGGCCTTAAAACGTCCCGACTAGGCCTTGTAGATCTTTAGGTTTTAGATTCCAAAACAAGTGAGTTTCGTCCATTTCCAAGTTCGGACCGAAATCCGAGTAAATGCCGACCGAACGGACGGACATAAATCTCGTTTTTACGGATGGAACGTTGTTTTTTCACCTTTGAACGCCCCGAGTTAAGTAACGGAGTGGCTAGTTTCTTAGGTGTATCGTTTTCCATTAGGAAACATGTGTGTTTCGTCCACTTATAACTTCAGAACAAAAATCGAGTACATACAAAGCCGAATGTCCGGACAAAACACCGTTCCCATGGTCCAAATGTTCTATATTGGCCTTAAAACGTCCCGACTAGGCCTTGTAGATCTTGAGGTTTTAGATTCCAAAACAACTGAGTTTCGTCCATTTCCAAGTTCGGACCGAAATCCGAGTAAATGCCGACCGAACGGACGGACATAAATATCGTTTTTACGGATGGAACGTTGTTTTTCACCTTAGAACTCCCCGAGTTAAGTAACGTAGTGGCTAGTTTCTTAGGTGTATCGTTTTCCATTGGGAAACATTTGTGTTTCGTCCAATTATAAGTTCAGAACAAAAATCGAGTACATACAAAGCCGAATGTCCGGACAAAACACCGTTCCCATGGTCCAAATGTTCTATATTGGCCTTAAAACTTCCCGACTAGGCCTTGTAGATCTTGAGGTTTTAGATTCCAAAACAAGTGAGTTTCGTCCATTTCCAAGTTCAGACCGAAATCCGAGTAAATGCCGACCGAACGGACGGACATAAATCTCGTTTTTACGGATGGAACGTTGTTTTTTCACCTTAGAACGCCCCGAGTTAAGTAATGGAGTGGCTAGTTTCTTAGGTGTATCGTTTTCCATTGGGAAACATGTGTGTTTCGTCCACTTATAACTTCAGAACAAAAATCGAGTACATACAAAGCCGAATGTCCGGACAAAACACCGTTCCCATGGTCCAAATGTTCTATATTGGCCTTAAAACGTTCCGACTAAGCCTTGTAGATCTTGAGGTTTAAGATTCCAAAACAAGTGAGTTTCGTCCATTTCCAAGTTCGGACCGAAATCCGAGTAAATGCCGACCGAACGGACGGACATAAATCTCGTTTTTAAGGACGGAACGTTGTTTTTTCACTGTAGAACGCCCCGAGTTAAGTAATGGAGTGGCTAGTCTCTTAGGTGTATCGTTTTCCATTGGGAAACATGTGTGTTTCATCCAGTTATAACTTCAGAACAAAAATTGAGTACATACAAAGCCGAATGTCCGGACAAAACACCGTTCCCATGGTCCAAATGTTCTATATCTGCCTTAAAACGTCCCGACTAGGCCTTGTAGATCTTGAGGTTTAAGATTCCAAAACAAGTGAGTTTCGTCCATTTCCAAGTTCGGACCGAAATCCGAGTAAATGCCGACCGAACGGACGGACATAAATCTCGTTTTTACGGATGGAACGTTGTTTTTTCACCTTAGAACGCCCCGAGTTAAGTAACGGAGTGGCTAGTTTCTTAGGTGTATCGTTTTCTATAGAGAAACATTTGTGTTTCGTCCACTTATAAGTTCAGAACAAAAATCGAGTACATACAAAGCCGAATGTCCGGACAAAACACCGTTCCCATGGTCCAGATGTTCTATATTGGCCTTAAAACGCCCCGACTAAGCCTTGTAGATCTTGAGGTTTTAGATTCTAAAACAAGTCAGTTTCGTCCATTTCCAAGTTCGGACCGAAATCCGAGTAAATGCCGACCGAACGGACGCACATAAATCTCGTTTTTACGGACGGAACGTTGTTTTTTCACTGTAGAATGCCCCGAGTTAAGTAATGGAGTGGCTAGTCTCTTAGGTGTATCGTTTTCCATTGGGAAACATGTGTGTTTCATCCAATTATAACTTCAGAACAAAAATTGAGTACATACAAAGCCGAATGTCCGGACAAAACACCGTTCCCATGGTCCAAATGTTCTATATCTGCCTTAAAACGTCCCGACTAGGCCTTGTAGATCTTGAGGTTTAAGATTCCAAAACAAGTGAGTTTCGTCCATTTTAAAGTTCGGACCGAAATCCGAGTAAATGCCGACCGAACGGACGGACATAAATCTCGTTTTTACGGATGGAACGTTGTTTTTTCACCTTAGAACGCCCCGAGTTAAGTAATGGAGTGCCTAGTTTCTTAGGTGTATCGTTTTCCATTGGGAAACATGTGTGTTTCGTCCACTTATAACTTCAGAACAAAAATCGAGTACATACAAAGCCGAATGTCCGGACAAAACACCGTTCCCATGGTCCAGATGTTCTATATTGGCCTTAAAACGCCCCGACTAAGCCTTGTAGATCTTGAGGTTTTAGATTCTAAAACAAGTCAGTTTCGTCCATTTCCAAGTTCGGACCGAAATCCGAGTAAATGCCGACCGAACGGACGCACATAAATCTCGTTTTTACGGACGGAACGTTGTTTTTTCACTGTAGAACGCCCCGAGTTAAGTAATGGAGTGGCTAGTCTCTTAGGTGTATCGTTTTCCATTGGGAAACATGTGTGTTTCATCCACTTATAACTTCAGAACAAAAATTGAGTACATACAAAGCCGAATGTCCGGACAAAACACCGTTCCCATGGTCCAAATGTTCTATATCTGCCTTAAAACGTCCCGACTAGGCCTTGTAGATCTTGAGGTTTAAGATTCCAAAACAAGTGAGTTTCGTCCATTTTAAAGTTCGGACCGAAATCCGAGTAAATGCCGACCGATCGGACGGACATAAATCTCGTTTTTACGGATGGAACGTTGTTTTTTCACCTTAGAACGCCCCGAGTTAAGTAATGGAGTGCCTAGTTTCTTAGGTGTATCGTTTTCCATTGGGAAACATGTGTGTTTCGTCCACTTATAACTTCAGAACAAAAATCGAGTACATACAAAGCCGAATGTCCGGACAAAACACCGTTCCCATGGTCCAGATGTTCTATATTGGCCTTAAAACGTCCCGACTAGGCCTTGTAGATCTTTAGGTTTTAGATTCCAAAACAAGTGAGTTTCGTCCATTTCCAAGTTCGGACCGAAATCCGAGTAAATGCCGACCGAACGGACGGACATAAATCTCGTTTTTACGGATGGAACGTTGTTTTTTCACCTTTGAACGCCCCGAGTTAAGTAACGGAGTGGCTAGTTTCTTAGGTGTATCGTTTTCCATTAGGAAACATGTGTGTTTCGTCCACTTATAACTTCAGAACAAAAATCGAGTACATACAAAGCCGAATGTCCGGACAAAACACCGTTCCCATGGTCCAAATGTTCTATATTGGCCTTAATACGTCCCGACTAGGCCTTGTAGATCTTGAGGTTTTAGATTCCAAAACAACTGAGTTTCGTCCATTTCCAAGTTCGGACCGAAATCCGAGTAAATGCCGACCGAACGGACGGACATAAATATCGTTTTTACGGATGGAACGTTGTTTTTCACCTTAGAACTCCCCGAGTTAAGTAACGTAGTGGCTAGTTTCTTAGGTGTATCGTTTTCCATTGGGAAACATTTGTGTTTCGTCCAATTATAAGTTCAGAACAAAAATCGAGTACATACAAAGCCGAATGTCCGGACAAAACACCGTTCCCATGGTCCAAATGTTCTATATTGGCCTTAAAACTTCCCGACTAGGCCTTGTAGATCTTGAGGTTTTAGATTCCAAAACAAGTGAGTTTCGTCCATTTCCAAGTTCAGACCGAAATCCGAGTAAATGCCGACCGAACGGACGGACATAAATCTCGTTTTTACGGATGGAACGTTGTTTTTTCACCTTAGAACGCCCCGAGTTAAGTAATGGAGTGGCTAGTTTCTTAGGTGTATCGTTTTCCATTGGGAAACATGTGTGTTTCGTCCACTTATAACTTCAGAACAAAAATCGAGTACATACAAAGCCGAATGTCCGGACAAAACACCGTTCCCATGGTCCAAATGTTCTATATTGGCCTTAAAACGTCCCGACTAAGCCTTGTAGATCTTGAGGTTTAAGATTCCAAAACAAGTGAGTTTCGTCCATTTCCAAGTTCGGACCGAAATCCGAGTAAATGCCGACCGAACGGACGGACATAAATCTCGTTTTTATGGACGGAACGTTGTTTTTTCACTGTAGAACGCCCCGAGTTAAGTAATGGAGTGGCTAGTCTCTTAGGTGTATCGTTTTCCATTGGGAAACATGTGTGTTTCATCCAGTTATAACTTCAGAACAAAAATTGAGTACATACAAAGCCGAATGTCCGGACAAAACACCGTTCCCATGGTCCAAATGTTCTATATCTGCCTTAAAACGTCCCGACTAGGCCTTGTAGATCTTGAGGTTTAAGATTCCAAAACAAGTGAGTTTCGTCCATTTCCAAGTTCGGACCGAAATCCGAGTAAATGCCGACCGAACGGACGGACATAAATCTCGTTTTTACGGATGGAACGTTGTTTTTTCACCTTAGAACGCCCCGAGTTAAGTAACGGAGTGGCTAGTTTCTTAGGTGTATCGTTTTCTATAGAGAAACATTTGTGTTTCGTCCACTTATAAGTTCAGAACAAAAATCGAGTACATACAAAGCCGAATGTCCGGACAAAACACCGTTCCCATGGTCCAGATGTTCTATATTGGCCTTAAAACGCCCCGACTAAGCCTTGTAGATCTTGAGGTTTTAGATTCTAAAACAAGTCAGTTTCGTCCATTTCCAAGTTCGGACCGAAATCCGAGTAAATGCCGACCGAACGGACGCACATAAATCTCGTTTTTACGGACGGAACGTTGTTTTTTCACTGTAGAACGCCCCGAGTTAAGTAATGGAGTGGCTAGTCTCTTAGGTGTATCGTTTTCCATTGGGAAACATGTGTGTTTCATCCAATTATAACTTCAGAACAAAAATTGAGTACATACAAAGCCGAATGTCCGGACAAAACACCGTTCCCATGGTCCAAATGTTCTATATCTGCCTTAAAACGTCCCGACTAGGCCTTGTAGATCTTGAGGTTTAAGATTCCAAAACAAGTGAGTTTCGTCCATTTTAAAGTTCGGACCGAAATCCGAGTAAATGCCGACCGAACGGACGGACATAAATCTCGTTTTTACGGATGGAACGTTGTTTTTTCACCTTAGAACGCCCCGAGTTAAGTAATGGAGTGCCTAGTTTCTTAGGTGTATCGTTTTCCATTGGGAAACATGTGTGTTTCGTCCACTTATAACTTCAGAACAAAAATCGAGTACATACAAAGCCGAATGTCCGGACAAAACACCGTTCCCATGGTCCAAATGTTCTATATTGGCCTTAAAACGTCCCGACTAGGCCTTGTAGATCTTGAGGTTTAAGATTCCAAAACAAGTGAGTTTCGTCCATTTCCAAGTTCGGACCGAAATCCGAGTAAATGCCGACCGAACGGACGGACATAAATCTCGTTTTTACGGATGGAACGTTGTTTTTTCACCTTTGAACGCCCCGAGTTAAGTAACGGAGTGGCTAGTTTCTTAGGTGTATGTTTTCCATAGAGAAACATTTGTGTTTCGTCCACTTATAAGTTCAGAACAAAAATCGAGTACATACAAAGCCGAATGTCCGGACAAAACACCGTTCCCATGGTCCAAATGTTCTATATTGGCCTTAAAACTCCCCAACTAAGCCTTGTAGATCTTGAGGTTTTAGATTCCAAAACAACTGAGTTTCGTCCATTTCCAAGTTCGGACCGAAATCCGAGTAAATGCCGACCGAACGGACGGACATAAATCTCGTTTTTACTGATGGAACGTTGTTTTTTAACCTTAGAACGCCCCGAGTTAAGTAATGGAGTGGCTAGTTTCTTAGGTGTATCGTTTTCCATTGGGAAACATGTGTGTTTCGTCCACTTATAACTTCAGAACAAAAATCGAGTACATACAAAGCCGAATGTCCGGACAAAACACCGTTCCCATGGTCCAAATGTTCTATATTGGCCTTAAAACGTCCCGACTAAGCCTTGTAGATCTTGAGGTTTAAGATTCCAAAACAAGTGAGTTTCGTCCATTTCCAAGTTCGGACCGAAATCCGAGTAAATGCCGACCGAACGGACGGACATAAATCTCGTTTTTACGGACGGAACGTTGTTTTTTCACTGTAGAACGCCCCGAGTTAAGTAATGGAGTGGCTAGTCTCTTAGGTGTATCGTTTTCCATTGGGAAACATGTGTGTTTCATCCACTTATAACTTCAGAACAAAAATTGAGTACATACAAAGCCGAATGTCCGGACAAAACACCGTTCCCATGGTCCAAATGTTCTATATCTGCCTTAAAACGTTCCGACTAGGCCTTGTAGATCTTGAGGTTTAAGATTCCAAAACAAGTGAGTTTCGTCCATTTTAAAGTTCGGACCGAAATCCGAGTAAATGCCGACCGAACGGACGGACATAAATCTCGTTTTTACGGATGGAACGTTGTTTTTTCACCTTAGAACGCCCCGAGTTAAGTAATGGAGTGCCTAGTTTCTTAGGTGTGTCGTTTTCCATTGGGAAACATTTGTGTTTCGTCCACTTATAAGTTCAGAACAAAAATCGAGTACATACAAAGCCGAATGTCCGGACAAAACACCGTTCCCATGGTCCAAATGTTCTATATTGGCCTTAAAACGCCCCGACTAAGCCTTGTAGATCTTGAGGTTTTAGATTCCAAAACAATTGAGTTTCGTCCATTTCCAAGTTCGGACCGAAATCCGAGTAAATGCCGACCGAACGGACGGACATAAATCTCGTTTTTACGGATGGAACGTTGTTTTTTCACCTTAGAACGCCCCGAGTTAAGTAATGGAGTTCATGTACGAACTGATCAATTCAAGAACTTGAAGGAAAAGAATTCTAAACTAATTGTTGGAAGCTTTGTAGGAAGGCGACCTGGTTATGCATATGTGAAGGAGGTGGTAACAAGGATATGGAGGCTGAAGAACCCTTTCACCATGAAACCATATGGTGACAAGATGTTTACATTTGAATTTGAGAACGACGAAGACAGGATTAGTGTTCTTGAGAAGGGTTGTTTTCATGTAGCGAGTCAATTAGTGGTGATTAGGCCATGGAAGTTATTTGTCGAGACTGAAAGTGAAGAACTTAAAACTATTCCAATATGGGTAATTTTTAAGAATTACCCCATGGATCTGTGGGATAGAGAGGGATTTAGCATGGTAGGAAGCTCAGTTGGCATTCCATTGTTTACTGACAGGCTAACTGAGGAGAGGAGGAGGACTTCATATGCGCGAATTTGTATAGAAGTGGATACTAAGTGCAAATACCCGAAGGAGACAACGGTGGTGTTAGATAACAAGAAGGTGATCAAAATTCCTATTGAGTATAATTGGAGACCAGCAATGTGTGGGAGTTGTGATGTGTTTGGCCATCATGGTAAAACTTGCCCGAAGAAGATGAAAAAGAGGGAGCAATCTGTGTGGGTTCAGAGGGAGAAGCATGAGCATGACGATCATAGTGACCATGAGGGGGAGCTGAGTGATGAAGAAGAAAATATTGAGGAAGGGAAGATAAATGAGAGCACCACATCTATTGTAGGTGGAGTGTATAATGAAGGAGAAAAAAGAGAGGAAGTAGTGCAAGAAAAAACAATGCGTGAAACGAGTGAGAAACCTATAAGTGAGCAACAACCTAGTAACACAAGTCAATCAGCTGAGGAAGACAGAGAGGAGGAGTGGGAAACCCCATCTAGAAAGCACACCTTCAGGCTTTCAACTCCCAAGGAGAAAGGCACCAGTGTAGATATGGGGAGTTTGCAGAAGAGAGTAGGTGAAAGGGTGGCCAAGTTGAAGGATAGTATTAGTGATGGAGCTGGCTCTAGAGGGCAAGTTCAAACTAACATGAAAAAGGGAGGTTCCAGCAAATATGTGAGTGTAGGGAGTGCTAACTCTAACACCTTACAGATGAAGCAAACTGACCATGTTGCGAGGAAAGGAACAGGAGAGGCACACAAGGGTGGTGGAAGTATGACAAATATGGTGGCTCCAAGCAGAGACACCTTAAACAGAAGCAAGTTAATTAATGGCTAAAACTGGTTGTTGGAATATGAGGGGATTTAATATGGGTTTCAAACAAATAGAAGTAAGGTCTTTAATTAGGAAGCATGATGTAAATATCATGGGCATTCTCGATACTAGAGTGCAGCAATGTAATATGGATAGAGTGAAGGAGGTGTGTTGTCCAGGCTGGGATATAGCACACAATTATGCATATGCAGAAGATGGAAGAGTGTGGGTATGTTGGAACCCAAGAGAATGCAGTATGAACGTGTTACACACTGACAGGCAAAGCATCACTATGGAGGTAACTTTAGCAACAGGTTCTAGTTACATTTTATCTACAGTGTATGCTAGTAATGATCCTGTGGTAAGAAGATTTCTCTGGAACAAACTAATTGATATTGGTTGTTCCATACATAAGCCTTGGATGCTAATAGGGGATTTCAACACAATACTCAATCCAGAAGAAAGGATAGGAGGGACAGTAATCAGGTCTTATCACTTCATTGACTTTCACAACTTTGTTACTATGGCTGGGGTGATTGACTTGAAGTATAAAGGCCACTATTTTACTTGGACTAACAAGCAAGATAGTAGAATTTGTAGTAAGATTGATAGGGTATTGGTAAATTCAGATTGGCATGCAACCTTTGTGGACTATGAAGCTGACTTCCTCAATTCAGGAGTCTACTCCGACCATACACCAGTGATCATTGCACCTATTGCACAACACAATACAAAGAAGAGATCATTCAGGTATTATAATTTCTGGACCGAAGAGGCTGGCTACTTAGATATTGTCAAGCAAGCATGGCAGGAACCAGTTGTGGGTAATCCAATGTATAGGGTAGTGAAGAAGTTACATAATACAAAGATTGCATTGATTGACTGGAACAAGCAACGAGTTGGTAATGTGAATGCTAGAGTTCAGGATGCCAAAATGGAGGTTGAGGAAGTACAAAACAACTTGCAGACTGACCCTTTGAATGTTACTTTGATACAAGGGGAGAGAGCAGCTATTAGGGAGTTTGTAAGGGTGGCTAAAGCTGAGGAGTCCTTTCAGAAGCAAAAATCCAGGGATCAAAACATTGTTCTCGGTGACAACAATACAGCTTTCTTCTTTAATTCTGTGAAAGAGAGGAGATGGAGAAACAAAATTACATGCTTACGAGATGCAAATGGAGAGGTAATGACAGACATGGAACAGATAGGAGCCGCATGTGTCGAATACTACAAAGGTATATATAGTCCAGAGGTGATGGAACCAGTGAACTTTGATGCATTCAATGGGATTCAACCAACAAGAACTATACCAAGTGACTTGCGCGAGGGGTTGATTGCAGATGTAACAAGTAATGAAATAACTGAAGCTTTAGCCAGTATTGATATTGATAAAGCACCTGGTGGGGATGGCTTTTCTTCAAAATTTTTTAGAACTTCATGGTCTCTTACTGGGAAGGATTTTATGAAAGCCATTAAGAACTTCTTTACATCTGGGAAGTTACTTAGGGAAGTTAATGCAACTTGCATAACTTTGGTGCCTAAGGTGGACAATCCAGGAACACTAGGGGATTATAGACCTATAGCTTGCTGCAATGTACTTTACAAGTGCATAACAAAGATCATAACAAATAGAATGAAGGAGTTTATGCCACTAGTGGTGTCAAAGAACCAATCTGCTTTTGTTTCTGGGAGGTATATACAAGACAATATCTTGTTGTGTCATGAACTTTTACACAACTACCATAGAGATGCTAAACCCGCAAGATGTGCAGCAAAGGTTGATTTAAGAAAGGCTTATGACTCAGTTAGGTGGGAAACAATTGAATTTGTGTTGAACAGAATTGGTGTACCCCCAAAGTTTATAGCATGGATCAAGGTATGTGTTGAAACTCCTGTTTTCTCTATCATGCTTAATGGTGCCCCTTATGGATACTTCACTGGAAAGAGGGGAATAAGGCAAGGAGATCCTATGTCTCCTTACTTGTTTGTATTGGTTATGGACTTGCTCACTGATTTACTGATGCATAGGGTGAGAGCAGGAGATTACAAGCTGCATTATAGGTGTTTGAATCCCACAATCACACACCTTTCTTTTGCAGATGACTTGATTGCGTTTATGCAAGGGGATGTTGAAACAGCCAGATGTATGAGGGAAACTCTGAACACTTTCAAGGAATGTACAGGCCTGGAGGTAAATTTGTTAAAGAGTTCATTATTCTTTTCAGGTGTTGACACAGAGATAAAGGATGAGATCTCTACTGTTATGGGGTTCGCAGTTGATACCCTTCCAGTAAAGTATTTGGGACTTCCATTGATCACTACTAGGCTGACTTCAGGAGATTGTATGCCATTGATATCAAAAGTCACTTCTAAGCTACATAGTTGGAGAGGAAAGTTCTTATCCTATGCTGGTAGACTGCAGCTGATTAAATCTGTGATAAGCAACTTGAATGTATACTGGATATCTTCATTTCTTTTGCCACATAAAATTATTGATGATATTAACAAGTTGTGCAGGAACTTTCTTTGGAAGGGACCTGACTGTGCACCCTCTCATGCGCTCATTAGCTGGGCTGATACATGCTACCCATACGAGGAAGGTGGGCTAGGCATAAGGCAACTTGAATCAGCAAATCATGCAGCAAATATGAAGCATTTATGGCACATTGTAACAAGGAGAGCATCTTTATGGGTACAATGGGTATACAACAATCTTATCAAGGGCAAAGAGTTCTGGACTATGAAGACAAATGCTGATAGTTCATGGTGTTGGAGATCTATTCTGAAGGAGAGGGAGAGAGCCTCTTTCGTTGTTAAGCACATTATTGGGGATGGACAGGCTACTAAGCTATGGCTACACCCTTGGACAGACAAGGGGATTTTGAAGGATCAATTCCCTCAAGTGCTAAGGTATGATTCAAATTGTGGTTTGAATGCCAATGTATCTAATGTGATCGTGGAGGGTAAATGGCAATTTCCTGATACTATTAGGCTGCGTATAAGAGATATAGCTCACACAGCAGAAAACTATATACCGATTGAGGGAGGGGCAGATGAGGTGGTATGGTCAGTTGCAAAGAATGGCGAATACAGCTTGAAGGATACATATCATGCTATTAGGAAGACAAAGCAACCGGTGAAGTGGCACAAACTAGTGTGGTACACAAGCAGGATACCAAGGCACTCATTCATAGCATGGATGGCTTTGAAAGGGGGACTGAAGACACAAAGCAAGCTGAAGGGATGGGGAGTATTGCAAGTGGATACATGTGTATTGTGTTGGTGCCATTCCGAAACCGAAGAACATCTGTTCTTTGAGTGCGCTTACTCAAGGAGCGTATGGATGACTCTACTTGTACAAGCAGGGTACCAAAGAGGTATGGCCATTTCATGGGAGTTGGAACTGGATTGGTTAATACAAGCATCCAAGGGGAAAGGTTTTGCACAAGATGCACTGAAATTAACTTTCAACGCATTCATCTATTGGGTCTGGAAAGAAAGAAATGAGAGGATCTTCAATAGCAAACAGATGCTAGCACAGGAGGTGGTCAGACAAGCTTCAAGGGAAGTTTATGTGAAACTCAATGAACACAAAGCTACCATGGAAAGAGGAGCAGAAAGGGAAAGACTTATGCAGCTATGGGGAGTACATATACCAGAGAAGGAATGCAACACAGTATGGTGCAAGTGGGAGGCAGCAAGACACGGTACAAGCACATTGAACACGGATGGTACACTAGTGAACAACCAAGGAGGATGGGCAGCAGTTTTGAGGAATTCAAGTGGTGAAGTTACAGCTGCAGCACAAGGCAGATCACAGCATACTAGTATAGCTCTTATTGAATTACAAGGGCTGGAGCAAGGCTTGAAGTTAGCAAGAACACATGGAGTATCTCAACTACAGGCACAGACAGACTCAACAAATGTGGTGGCATTTATAAAAAACACAAGTCATCCATGGCAAGCAAGGAAAATGGTGAACAGAATAAAGCAAATGATTGGAGAATTGGAGGAGTTCAGTATACACCATATATTTAGGGAGGCAAACAAGCTGGCAGATGCATTAGCAGGAAATATTCCGGCAAATAGTTTCATTGAGTTAATACCCAGTTCATTTTCTGAAGATGTAAAGAAAATTATATATGATGATAGTGTAGGTACTATGCACATGAGAATGTAATGACTCCTCTGTTTTATGATTTTTATGAAACGGGGTAGGGGACCTCAGTAACAACCCCGCTTGCCAACCAAAAAAAAAAAAAAAAAAAAAAAGAGTTAAGTAATGGAGTGGCTAGTTTCTTAGGTGTATCGTTTTCCATTGGGAAACATTTGTGTTTCGTCCACTTATAAGTTCAGAACAAAAATCGAGTACATACAAAGCCGAATGTCCGGACAAAACACCGTTCCCATGGTCCAAATGTTCTATATTGGCCTTAAAACGCCCCGACTAAGCCTTGTAGATCTTGAGGTTTTAGATTCCAAAACAAGTGAGTTTCGTCCATTTCCAAGTTCGGACCGAAATCCGAGTAAATGCCGACCGAACGGACGGACATAAATCTCGTTTTTAGGGACGGAACGTTGTTTTTTCACCTTAGAACACCCCGAGTTAAGTAATGGAGTGGCTAGTCTCTTAGGTGTATCGTTTTCCATTGGGAAACATTTGTGTTTCGTCCACTTATAAGTTCAGAACAAAAATCGAGTACATACAAAGCCGAATGTCCGGACAAAACACCGTTCCCATGGTCCAGATGTTCTATATTGGCCTTAAAACGCCCCGACTAAGCCTTGTAGATCTTGAGGTTTTAGATTCCAAAACAAGTGAGTTTCGTCCATTTCCAAGTTCGGAGCGAAATCCGAGTAAATGCCCACCAAACGGACGGACATAAATCTCGTTTTTAGGGACGGAACGTTGTTTGTTCACCTTAGAACGCCCCGAGTTAAGTAATGGAGTGGCTAGTCTCTTAGGTGTATCGTTTTCCATTGGGAAACATGTGTGTTTCGTCCACTTATAACTTCAGAACAAAAATCGAGTACATACAAAGCCGAATATCCGGACAAAACACCGTTCCCATGGTCCAAATGTTCTATATTGGCCTTAAAACGTCCCGACTAAGCCTTGTAGATCTTGAGGTTTTAGATTCCAAAACAAGTGAGTTTTCTCCATTTCCAAGTTCGGACCGAAATCCGAGTAAATGCCCACCGAACGGACGGACATAAATCTCGTTTTTACGGACGGAACGTTGTTTTTTCACTTTAGAACGCCCCGAGTTAAGTAATGGAGTGGCTAGTCTCTTAGGTGTATCGTTTTCCATTGAGAAACATATGTGTTTCATCCACTTATAACTTCAGAACAAAAATCGAGTACATACAAAGCCGAATGTCCGGACAAAACACCGTTCCCAAGGTCCAAATGTTCTATATCTGCCTTAAAACGTCCCGACTATGCCTTGTAGATCTTGAGGTTTAAGATTCGAAAACAAGTGAGTTTCGTCCATTTCCAAGTTCGGACCGAAATCCGAGTAAATGCCGACCGAACGGACGGACATAAATCTCGTTTTTACGGATGGAACATTGTTTTTTCACCTTAGAACGCCCCGAGTTAAGTAACGGAGTGGCTAGATTCTTAGGTGTATCGTTTTCCATTGGGAAACATTTGTGTTTCGTCCACTTATAAGTTCAGAACAAAAATCGAGTACATACAAAGCCGAATGTCCGGACAAAACACCGTTCCCATGGTCCAAATGTTCTATATTGGCCTTAAAACGCCCCAACTAAGCCTTGTAGATCTTGAGGTTTTAGATTCCAAAACAACTGAGTTTCATCCATTTCCAAGTTCGGACCGAAATACGAGTAAATGCCGACCGAACGGACGGACATAAATCTCGTTTTTACGGACGGAACGTTGTTTTTTCACCTTAGAACACCCCGAGTTAAGTAATGGAGTGGCTAGTCTCTTAGGTGTATCGTTTTCCATTGGGAAACATTTGTGTTTCGTCCACTTATAAGTTCAGAACAAAAATCGAGTACATACAAAGCCGAATGTCCGGACAAAACACCGTTCCCATGGTCCAGATGTTCTATATTGGCCTTAAAATGCCCCGACTAAGCCTTGTAGATCTTGAGGTTTTAGATTCCAAAACAAGTGAGTTTCGTCCATTTCCAAGTTCGGAGCGAAATCCGAGTAAATGCCGACCGAACGGACGGACATAAATCTCGTTTTTACGGACGGAACGTTGTTTTTTCACCTTAGAACACCCCGAGTTAAGTAATGGAGTGGCTAGTCTCTTAGGTGTATCGTTTTCCATTGGGAAACATTTGTGTTTCGTCCACTTATAAGTTCAGAACAAAAATCGAGTACATACAAAGCCGAATGTCCGGACAAAACACCGTTCCCATGGTCCAGATGTTCTATATTGGCCTTAAAACGCCCCGACTAAGCCTTGTAGATCTTGAGGTTTTAGATTCCAAAACAAGTGAGTTTCGTCCATTTCCGAGTTCGGACCGAAATCCGAGTAAATGCCGACCGAACGGACGGACATAAATCTCGTTTTTACGGACGGAACGCTGTTTTTTCACTGTAGAACGCCCCGAGTTAAGTAATGGAGTGGCTAGTCTCTTAGGTGTATCGTTTTCCATTGGGAAACATGTGTGTTTCATCCACTTATAACTTCAGAACAAAAATTGAGTACATACAAAGCCGAATGTCCGGACAAAACACCGTTCCCATGGTCCAAATGTTTTATATCTGCCTTAAAAGGTCCCGACTAGGCCTTGTAGATCTTGAGGTTTAAGATTCCAAAACAAGTGAGTTTCGTCCATTTTCAAGTTCGGACCGAAATCCGAGTAAATGCCGACCGAACGGACGGACATAAATCTCATTTTTACAGACGGAACGTTGTTTTTTCACCTTAGAACACCCCGAGTTAAGTAATGGAGTGGCTAGTCTCTTAGGTGTATCGTTTTCCATTGGGAAACATTTGTGTTTCGTCCACTTATAAGTTCAGAACAAAAATCGAGTACATACAAAGCCGAATGTCCGGACAAAACACCGTTCCCATGGTCCAGATGTTCTATATTGGCCTTAAAACGCCCCGACTAAGCCTTGTAGATCTTGAGGTTTTAGATTCCAAAACAAGTGAGTTTCGTCCATTTCCAAGTTCGGACCGAAATCCGAGTAAATGCCGACCGAACGGACGGACATAAATCTCGTTTTTACGGATGGAACATTGTTTTTTCACCTTAGAACGCCCCGAGTTAAGTAACGGAGTGGCTAGATTCTTAGGTGTATCGTTTTCCATTGGGAAACATTTGTGTTTCGTCCACTTATAAGTTCAGAACAAAAATCGAGTACATACAAAGCCGAATGTCCGGACAAAACACCGTTCCCATGGTCCAAATGTTCTATATTGGCCTTAAAACGCCCCAACTAAGCCTTGTAGATCTTGAGGTTTTAGATTCCAAAACAAGTGAGTTTCGTCCATTTCCAAGTTCGGAGCGAAATCCGAGTAAATGCCGACCGAACGGACGGACATAAATCTCGTTTTTACGGACGGAACGTTGTTTTTTCACCTTAGAACACCCCGAGTTAAGTAATGGAGTGGCTAGTCTCTTAGGTGTATCGTTTTTCATTGGGAAACATTTGTGTTTCGTCCACTTATAAGTTCAGTACAAAAATCGAGTACATACAAAGCCGAATGTCCGGACAAAACACCGTTCCCATGGTCCAATTGTTCTATATTGGCCTTAAAACGCCCCAACTAAGCCTTGTAGATCTTGAGGTTTTAGATTCCAAAACAACTGAGTTTCATCCATTTCCAAGTTCGGACCGAAATCCGAGTAAATGCCGACCGAACGGACGGACATAAATCTCGTTTTTACGGACGGAACGTTGTTTTTTCACCTTAGAACACCCCGAGTTAAGTAATGGAGTGGCTAGTCTCTTAGGTGTATCGTTTTCCATTGGGAAACATTTGAGCTTCGTCCACTTATAAGTTCAGAACAAAAATCGAGTACATACAAAGCCGAATGTCCGGACAAAACACCGTTCCCATGGTCCAGATGTTCTATATTGGCCTTAAAACGCCCCGACTAAGCCTTGTAGATCTTGAGGTTTAAGATTCCAAAACAAGTGAGTTTCGTCCATTTCCAAGTTCGGACCGAAATCCGAGGAAATGCCGACCGAACGGACGGACATAAATCTCGTTTTTACGGATGGAACGTTGTTTTTTCACCTTAGAATGCCCCGAGTTAAGTAACGGAGTGGCTAGTTTCTTAGGTGTATCGTTTTTCATTGGGAAACATTTGTGTTTCGTCCACTTATAAGTTCAGAACAAAAATCGAGTACATACAAAGCCGAATATCCGGACAAAACACCGTTTCCATGGTCCAAATGTTCTATATCTGCCTTAAAACCTCCCGACTAGGCCTTGTAGATCTTGAGGTTTAAGATTCCAAAACAAGTGAGTTTCGTCCATTTCCAAGTTCGGATCGAAATCCGAGGAAATGCCGACCGAACGGACGGACATAAATCTCGTTTTTACGGATGGAACGTTGTTTTTTCACCTTAGAATGCCCCGAGTTAAGTAACGGAGTGGCTAGTTTCTTAGGTGTATCATTTTTCATTGGGAAACATTTGTGTTTCGTCCACTTATAAGTTCAGAACAAAAATCGAGTACATACAAAGCCGAATATCCGGACAAAACACCGTTTCCATGGTCCAAATGTTCTATATCTGCCTTAAAACCTCCCGACTAGGCCTTGTAGATCTTGAGGTTTAAGATTCCAAAACAAGTGAGTTTCGTCCATTTCCAAGTTCGGACCGAAATCCGAGTAAATGCCGACCGAACGGACGGACATAAATCTCGTTTTTACGGACGGAACGTTGTTTTTTCACCTTAGAACACCCCGAGTTAAGTAATGGAGTGGCTAGTCTCTTAGGTGTATCGTTTTCCATTGGGAAACATTTGTGTTTCGTCCACTTATAAGTTCAGAACAAAAATCGAGTACATACAAAGCCGAATGTCCGGACAAAACACCGTTCCCATGGTCCAGATGTTCTATATTGGCCTTAAAACGCCCCTACTAAGCCTTGTAGATCTTGAGGTTTTAGATTCCTAAACAAGTGAGTTTCGTCCATTTCCAAGTTCGGACCGAAATCCGAGTAAATGCCGACCGAACGGACGGACATAAATCTCGTTTTTACGGACGGAACGTTGTTTTTTCACTGTAGAACGCCCCGAGTTAAGTAATGGAGTGGCTAGTCTCTTAGGTGTATCGTTTTCCATTGGGAAACATTTGTGTTTCATCCACTTATAACTTCAGAACAAAAATCGAGTACATACAAAGCCGAATGTCCGGACAAAACACCGTTCCCATGGTCCAAATGTTCTATATCTGCCTTAAAACGTCCCGACAATGCCTTGTAGATCTTGATGTTTAAGATTCCAAAACAAGTGAGTTTCGTCCATTTCCAAGTTCGGACCGAAATCCGAGTAAATGCCGACCGAACGGACGGACATAAATCTCGTTTTTACGGATGGAACGTTGTTTTTTCACCTTAGAACGCCCCGAGTTAAGTAATGGAGTGGCTAGTTTCTTAGGTGTATCGTTTTCCATTGGGAAACATTTGTGTTTCGTCCACTTATAAGTTCAGAACAAAAATCGAGTACATACAAAGCCGAATGTCCGGACAAAACACCGTTCCCATGGTCCAAATGTTCTATATCTGCCTTAAAACGTCCCGACAATGCCTTGTAGATCTTGATGTTTAAGATTCCAAAACAAGTGAGTTTCGTCCATTTCCAAGTTCGGACCGAAATCCGAGTAAATGCCGACCGAACGGACGGACATAAATCTCGTTTTTACGGATGGAACGTTGTTTTTTCACCTTAGAACGCCCCGAGTTAAGTAATGGAGTGGCTAGTTTCTTAGGTGTATCGTTTTCCATTGGGAAACATTTGTGTTTCGTCCACTTATAAGTTCAGAACAAAAATCGAGTACATACAAAGCCGAATGTCCGGACAAAACACCGTTCCCATGGTCCAAATGTTCTATATTGGCCTTAAAACGCCCCGACTAAGCCTTGTAGATCTTGAGGTTTTAGATTCCAAAATAAGTGAGTTTCGTCCATTTCCAAGTTCGGACCGAAATCCGAGTAAATGCCAACCGAACGGACGGACATAAATCTCGTTTTTACGGACGGAACGTTGTTTTTTCACCTTAGAACACCCCGAGTTAAGTAATGGAGTGGCTAGTCTCTTAGGTGTATCGTTTTCCATTGGGAAACATTTGTGTTTCGTCCACTTATAAGTTCAGAACAAAAATCGAGTACATACAAAGCCGAATGTCCGGACAAAACACCGTTCCCATGGTCCAGATGTTCTATATTGGCCTTAAAACGCCCCGACTAAGCCTTGTAGATCTTGAGGTTTAAGATTCCAAAACAAGTGAGTTTCGTCCATTTCCAAGTTCGGACCGAAATCCGAGGAAATGCCGACCGAACGGACGGACATAAATCTCGTTTTTACGGATGGAACGTTGTTTTTTCACCTTAGAATGCCCCGAGTTAAGTAACGGAGTGGCTAGTTTCTTAGGTGTATCGTTTTTCATTGGGAAACATTTGTGTTTCGTCCACTTATAAGTTCAGAACAAAAATCGAGTACATACAAAGCCGAATATCCGGACAAAACACCGTTTCCATGGTCCAAATGTTCTATATCTGCCTTAAAACCTCCCGACTAGGCCTTGTAGATCTTGAGGTTTAAGATTCCAAAACAAGTGAGTTTCGTCCATTTCCAAGTTCGGATCGAAATCCGAGGAAATGCCGACCGAACGGACGGACATAAATCTCGTTTTTACGGATGGAACGTTGTTCTTTCACCTTAGAATGCCCCGAGTTAAGTAACGGAGTGGCTAGTTTCTTAGGTGTATCGTTTTTCATTGGGAAACATTTGTGTTTCGTCCACTTATAAGTTCAGAACAAAAATCGAGTACATACAAAGCCGAATATCCGGACAAAACAGCGTTTCCATGGTCCAAATGTTCTATATTGGCCTTAAAACGCCCCGACTAAGCCTTGTAGATCTTGAGGTTTTAGATTCCAAAACAAGTGAGTTTCGTCCATTTCCAAGTTCGGACCGAAATCCGAGTAAATGCCGATCGAACTGACGGACATAAATATCATTTTTACGGACGGAACGTTGTTTTTTCACTGTAGAACGCCCCGAGTTAAGTAATGGAGTGGCTAGTCTCTTAGGTGTATCGTTTTCCATTGGGAAACATGTGTGTTTCATCCACTTATAACTTCAGAACAAAAATCGAGTACATACAAAGCCGAATGTCCGGACAAAACACCGTTCCCATGGTCCAAATGTTCTATATCTGCCTTAAAACGTCCCGACAATGCCTTGTAGATCTTGAGGTTTAAGATTCCAAAACAAGTGAGTTTCATCCATTTCCAAGTTCGGACCGAAATCCGAGTAAATGCCGACCGAACGGACGGACATAAATCTCGTTTTTACGGATGGAACATTGTTTTTTCACCTTAGAACGCCCCGAGTTAAGTAACGGAGTGGCTAGATTCTTAGGTGTATCGTTTTCCATTGGGAAACATTTGTGTTTCGTCCACTTATAAGTTCAGAACAAAAATCGAGTACATACAAAGCCGAATGTCCGGACAAAACACCGTTCCCATGGTCCAAATGTTCTATATTGGCCTTAAAACGCCCCGACTAAGCCTTGTAGATCTTGAGATTTTAGATTCCAAAACAAGTGAGTTTCGTCCATTTCCAAGTTCGGACCGAAATCCGAGTAAATGCCGACCGAACGGACGGACATTAATCTCGTTTTTACGGACGGAACGTTGTTTTTTCAGTGTAGAACGCCCCGAGTTAAGTAATGGAGTGGCTAGTCTCTTAGGTGTATCGTTTTCCATTGGGAAACATGTGTGTTTCATCCACTTATAACTTCAGAACAAAAATTGAGTACATACAAAGCCGAATGTCCGGACAAAACACCGTTCCCATGGTCCAAATGTTCTATATCTGCCTTAAAACGTCCCGACAATGCCTTGTAGATCTTGAGGTTTAAGATTCCCAAACAAGTGAGTTTCGTCCATTTCCAAGTTCGGACCGAAATCCGAGTAAATGCCGACCGAACGGACGGACATAAATCTCGTTTTTACGGATGGAACGTTGTTTTTTCACCTTAGAACGCCCCGAGTTAAGTAATGGAGTGGATAGTTTCTTAGGTGTATCGTTTTCCATTGGGAAACATTTGTGTTTCGTCCACTTATAAGTTCAGAACAAAAATCGAGTACATACAAAGCCGAATGTCCGGACAAAACACCGTTCCCATCGTCCAAATGTTCTATATTGGCCTTAAAACGCCCCGACTAAGCCTTGTAGATCTTGAGGTTTTAGATTCCAAAACAAGTGAGTTTCGTCCATTTCCAAGTTCGGACCGAAATCCGAGTAAATACCGACCGAACGGACGGACATAAATCTCGTTTTTAAGGATGGAACGTTGTTTTTTCACCTTAGAACGCCCCGAGTTAAGTAATGGAGTGGCTAGTTTCTTAGGTGTATCGTTTTCCATTGGGAAACATTTGTGTTTCGTCCACTTATAAGTTCAGAACAAAAATCGAGTACATACAAAGCTGAATGTCCGGACAAAACACCGTTCCCATGGTCCAAATGTTCTATGTTGGCCTTAAAACGCCCCGACTAAGCCTTGTAGATCTTGAGGTTTTAGATTCCAAAACAAGTGAGTTTCGTCCATTTCCAAGTTCGGACCGAAATCCGAGTAAATGCCGACCGAACGGACGGACATAAATCTCGTTTTTACGGACGGAACGTTGTTTTTTCACCTTAGAACACCCCGAGTTAAGTAATGGAGTGGCTAGTCTCTTAGGTGTATCGTTTTCCATTGGGAAACATTTGTGTTTCGTCCACTTATAAGTTCAGAACAAAAATCGAGTACATACAAAGCCGAATGTCCGGACAAAACACCGTTCCCATGGTCCAGATGTTCTATATTGGCCTTAAAACGCCCCGACTAAGCCTTGTAGATCTTGAGGTTTTAGATTCCAAAACAAGTGAGTTTCGTCCATTTCCAAGTTCAGACCGAAATCCGAGTAAATGCCGACCGAACGGACGGACATAAATCTCGTTTTTACGGATGGAACGTTGTTTTTTCACCTTAGAACGCCCCGAGTTAAGTAATGGAGTGCCTAGTTTCTTAGGTGTATCGTTTTCCATTGGGAAACATGTGTGTTTCGTCCACTTATAACTTCAGAACAAAAATCGAGTACATACAAAGCCGAATGTCCGGACAAAACACCGTTCCCATGGTCCAAATGTTCTATATTGGCCTTAAAACGTCCCGACTAGGCCTTGTAGATCTTGAGGTTTAAGATTCCAAAACTAGTGAGTTTCGTCCATTTCCAAGTTCGGACCGAAATCCGAGTAAATGCCGACCGAACGGACGGACATAAATCTCGTTTTTACGGATGGAACGTTGTTTTTTCACCTTAGAACGCCCCGAGTTAAGTAATTGAGTGGCTAGTTTCTTAGGGGTATCGTTTTCCATTGGGAAACATGTGTGTTTCGTCCACTTATAACTTCAGAACAAAAATCGAGTACATACAAAGCCGAATGTCCGGACAAAACACCGTTCCCATGGTCCAAATGTTCTATATTGGCCTTAAAACGTCCCGACTAAGCCTTGTAGATCTTGAGGTTTAAGATTCCAAAACAAGTGAGTTTCGTCCATTTCCAAGTTCGTACCGAAATCCGAGTAAATGCCGACCGAACGGACGGACATAAATCTCGTTTTTACGGATGGAACGTTGTTTTTTCACCTTTGAACGCCCCGAGTTAAGTAACGGAGTGGCTAGTTTCTTAGGTGTATCGTTTTCCATTGGGAAACATTTGTGTTTCGTCCACTTATAAGTTCAGAACAAAAATCGAGTACATACAAAGCCGAATGTCCGGACAAAACACCGTTCCCATGGTCCAAATGTTCTATATTGGCCTTAAAACGCCCCAACTAAGCCTTGTAGATCTTGAGGTTTTAGATTCCAAAACAACTGAGTTTCGTCCATTTCCAAGTTCGGACCGAAATCCGAGTAAATGCCGACCGAACGGAGGGACATAAATCTCGTTTTTACGGATGGAACGTTGTTTTTTCACCTTAGAACGCCCCGAGTTAAGTAATGGAGTGGCTAGTTTCTTAGGTGTATCGTTTTCCATTGGGAAACATGTGTGTTTCGTCCACTTATAACTTCAGAACAAAAATCGAGTACATATAAAGCCGAATGTCCGGACAAAACACCGTTCCCATGGTCCAAATGTTCTATATTGGCCTTAAAACGCCCCAACTAAGCCTTGTAGATCTTGAGGTTTAAGATTCCAAAACAACTGAGTTTCGTCCATTTCCAAGTTCGGACCGAAATCCGAGTAAATGCCGACCGAACGGACGGACATAAATCTCGTTTTTACGGATGGAACGTTGTTTTTTCACCTTAGAACGCCCCGAGTTAAGTAATGGAGTGCCTAGTTTCTTAGGTGTATCGTTTTCCATTGGGAAACATGTGTGTTTCGTCCACTTATAACTTCAGAACAAAAATCGAGTACATACAAAGCCGAATGTCCGGACAAAACACCGTTCCCATGGTCCAAATGTTCTATATTGGCCTTAAAACGTCCCGACTAGGCCTTGTAGATCTTGAGGTTTAAGATTCCAAAACAAGTGAGTTTCGTCCATTTCCAAGTTCGGACCGAAATCCGAGTAAATGCCGACCGAACGGACGGACATAAATCTCGTTTTTACGGATGGAACGTTGTTTTTTCACCTTTGAACGTCCCGAGTTAATTAACGGAGTGGCTAGTTTCTTAGGTGTATCGTTTTCCATTGGGAAACATTTGTGTTTCGTCCACTTATAAGTTCAGAACAAAAATCGAGTACATACAAAGCCGAATGTCCGGACAAAACACCGTTCCAATGGTCCAAATGTTCTATATTGGCCTTAAAACGCCCCAACTAAGCCTTGTAGATCTTGAGGTTTTAGATTCCAAAACAACTGAGTTTCGTCCATTTCCAAGTTCGGACCGAAATCCGAGTAAATGCCGACCGAACGGACGGACATAAATCTCGTTTTTACGGACGGAACGTTGTTTTTTCACCTTAGAACACCCCGAGTTAAGTAATGGAGTGGCTAGTCTCTTAGGTGTATCGCTTTCCATTGGGAAACATTTGTGTTTCGTCCACTTATAACTTCAGAACAAAAATCGAGTACATACAAAGCCGAATATCCGGACAAAACACCGTTCCCATGGTCCAAATGTCCTATATTGGCCTTAAAACGTCCCGACTAAGCCTTGTAGATCTTGAGGTTTTAGATTCCAAAACAAGTGAGTTTTGTCCATTTCCAAGTTCGGACCGAAATCCGAGTAAATGCCCACCGAACGGACGGACATAAATCTCGTTTTTACGGACGGAACGTTGTTTTTTCACTTTAGAACGCCCCGAGTTAAGTAATGGAGTGGCTAGTCTCTTAGGTGTATCGTTTTCCATTGAGAAACATATGTGTTTCATCCACTTATAACTTCAGAACAAAAATCGAGTACATACAAAGCCGAATGTCCGGACAAAACACCGTTCCCATGGTCCAAATGTTCTATATCTGCCTTAAAACGTCCCGACAATGCCTTATAGATCTTGAGGTTTAAGATTCCAAAACAAGTGAGTTTCGTCCATTTCCAAGTTCGGACCGAAATCCGAGTAAATGCCGACCGAACGGACGGACATAAATCTCGTTTTTACGGACGGAACGTTGTTTTTTCACCTTAGAACACCCCGAGTTAAGTAATGGAGTGGCTAGTTTCTTAGGTGTATCGTTTTCCATTGGGAAACATGTGTGTTTCGTCCACTTATAACTTCAGAACAAAAATCGAGTACATACAAAGCCGAATGTCCGGACAAAACACCGTTCCCATGGTCCAAATGTTCTATATTGGCCTTAAAACGCCCCGACTAAGCCTTGTAGATCTTGAGGTTTTAGATACCAAAATAAGTTTATTTCGTCCATTTCCAAGTTCGGACCGAAATCCGAGTAAATGTCGACCGAACGGACGGAAATAAATCTCGTTTTAACGGACGGAACGTTGTTTTTTCACCTTAGAACGCCCCGAGTTAAGTAATGGAGTGCCTAGTTTCTTAGGTGTATCGTTTTCCATTGGGAAACATGTGTGTTTCGTCCACATATAACTTCAGAACAAAAATCGAGTACATACAAAGCCGAATGTCCGGACAAAACACCGTTCCCATGGTCCAAATGTTCTATATCTGCCTTAAAACGTCCCGACAATGCCTTGTAGATCTTGAGGTTTAAGATTCCAAAACAAGTGAGTTTCGTCCATTTCCAAGTTCGGACCGAAATCCGAGTAAATGCCGACCGAACGGACGGACATAAATCTCGTTTTTACGGATGGAACGTTGTTTTTTCACCTTAGAACGCCCCGAGTTAAGTAATGGAGTGGCTAGTTTCTTAGGTGTATCGTTTTCCATTGGGAAACATTTGTGTTTCGTCCACTTATAACTTCAGAACAAAAATCGAGTACATACAAATCCGAATGTCCGGACAAAACACCGTTCCCATGGTCCAGATGTTCTATATTGGCCTTAAAACGCCCCGACTAAGCCTTGTAGATCTTGAGGTTTTAGATTCCAAAACAAGTGAGTTTCGTCCATTTCCAAGTTCGGACCGAAATCCGAGTAAATGCCGACCTAACGGACGGACATAAATCTCGTTTTTACGGACGGAACGTTGTTTTTTCACTGTAGAACGCCCCGAGTTAAGTAATGGAGTGGCTAGTCTCTTAGGTGTATCGTTTTCCATTGGAAAACATGTGTGTTTTATCCACTTATAACTTGAGAACAAAAATTGAGTACAGACAAAGCCGAATGTCTGGACAAAACACCGTTCCCATGGTCCAAATGTTCTATATCTGCTTTAAAACGTCCCGACTAGGCCTTGTAGATCTTGAGTTTTAAGATTCTAAAAAAAGTGAGTTTCGTCCATTTTCAAGTTCGGACCGAAATCCGAGTAAATGCCGACCGAACGAACGGACATAAATCTCGTTTTTACGGATGGAACGTTGTTTTTTCACCTTAGAACGCCCCGAGTTAAGTAATGGAGTGCCTAGTTTCTTAGGTGTATCGTTTTCCATTGGGAAACATGTGTGTTTCGTCCACTTATAACTTCAGAACAAAAATCGAGTACATACAAAGCCGAATGTCCGGACAAAACACCGTTCCCATGGTCCAAATGTTCTATATTGGCCTTAAAACGTCCCGACTAGGCCTTGTAGATCTAGAGGTTTAAGATTCCAAAACAAGTGAGTTTCGTCCATTTCCAAGTTCGGACCGAAATCCGAGTAAATGCCGACCGAACGGACGGACATAAATCTCGTTTTTACGGATGGAACGTTGTTTTTTCACCTTAGAACACCCCGAGTTAAGTAATGGAGTGGCTAGTCTCTTAGGTGTATCGTTTTCCATTGGGAAACATTTGTGTTTCGTCCACTTATAAGTTCAGAACAAAAATCGAGTACATACAAAGCCGAATGTCCGGACAAAACACCGTTCCCATGGTCCAGATGTTCTATATTGGCCTTAAAACGCCCCGACTAAGCCTTGTAGATCTTGAGGTTTTAGATTCCAAAACAAGTGAGTTTCGTCCATTTCCAAGTTCAGACCGAAATCCGAGTAAATGCCGACCGAACGGACGGACATAAATCTCGTTTTTACGGATGGAACGTTGTTTTTTCACCTTAGAACGCCCCGAGTTAAGTAATGGAGTGCCTAGTTTCTTAGGTGTATCGTTTTCCATTGGGAAACATGTGTGTTTCGTCCACTTATAACTTCAGAACAAAAATCGAGTACATACAAAGCCGAATGTCCGGACAAAACACCGTTCCCATGGTCCAAATGTTCTATATTGGCCTTAAAACGTCCCGACTAGGCCTTGTAGATCTTGAGGTTTAAGATTCCAAAACTAGTGAGTTTCGTCCATTTCCAAGTTCGGACCGAAATCCGAGTAAATGCCGACCGAACGGACGGACATAAATCTCGTTTTTACGGATGGAACGTTGTTTTTTCACCTTAGAACGCCCCGAGTTAAGTAATGGAGTGGCTAGTTTCTTAGGGGTATCGTTTTCCATTGGGAAACATGTGTGTTTCGTCCACTTATAACTTCAGAACAAAAATCGAGTACATACAAAGCCGAATGTCCGGACAAAACACCGTTCCCATGGTCCAAATGTTCTATATTGGCCTTAAAACGTCCCGACTAAGCCTTGTAGATCTTGAGGTTTAAGATTCCAAAACAAGTGAGTTTCGTCCATTTCCAAGTTCGTACCGAAATCCGAGTAAATGCCGACCGAACGGACGGACATAAATCTCGTTTTTACGGATGGAACGTTGTTTTTTCACCTTTGAACGCCCCGAGTTAAGTAACGGAGTGGCTAGTTTCTTAGGTGTATCGTTTTCCATTGGGAAACATTTGTGTTTCGTCCACTTATAAGTTCAGAACAAAAATCGAGTACATACAAAGCCGAATGTCCGGACAAAACACCGTTCCCATGGTCCAAATGTTCTATATTGGCCTTAAAACGCCCCAACTAAGCCTTGTAGATCTTGAGGTTTTAGATTCCAAAACAACTGAGTTTCGTCCATTTCCAAGTTCGGACCGAAATCCGAGTAAATGCCGACCGAACGGAGGGACATAAATCTCGTTTTTACGGATGGAACGTTGTTTTTTCACCTTAGAACGCCCCGAGTTAAGTAATGGAGTGGCTAGTTTCTTAGGTGTATCGTTTTCCATTGGGAAACATGTGTGTTTCGTCCACTTATAACTTCAGAACAAAAATCGAGTACATATAAAGCCGAATGTCCGGACAAAACACCGTTCCCATGGTCCAAATGTTCTATATTGGCCTTAAAACGCCCCAACTAAGCCTTGTAGATCTTGAGGTTTAAGATTCCAAAACAACTGAGTTTCGTCCATTTCCAAGTTCGGACCGAAATCCGAGTAAATGCCGACCGAACGGACGGACATAAATCTCGTTTTTACGGATGGAACGTTGTTTTTTCACCTTAGAACGCCCCGAGTTAAGTAATGGAGTGCCTAGTTTCTTAGGTGTATCGTTTTCCATTGGGAAACATGTGTGTTTCGTCCACTTATAACTTCAGAACAAAAATCGAGTACATACAAAGCCGAATGTCCGGACAAAACACCGTTCCCATGGTCCAAATGTTCTATATTGGCCTTAAAACGTCCCGACTAGGCCTTGTAGATCTTGAGGTTTAAGATTCCAAAACAAGTGAGTTTCGTCCATTTCCAAGTTCGGACCGAAATCCGAGTAAATGCCGACCGAACGGACGGACATAAATCTCGTTTTTACGGTTGGAACGTTGTTTTTTCACCTTTGAACGTCCCGAGTTAATTAACGGAGTGGCTAGTTTCTTAGGTGTATCGTTTTCCATTGGGAAACATTTGTGTTTCGTCCACTTATAAGTTCAGAACAAAAATCGAGTACATACAAAGCCGAATGTCCGGACAAAACACCGTTCCAATGGTCCAAATGTTCTATATTGGCCTTAAAACGCCCCAACTAAGCCTTGTAGATCTTGAGGTTTTAGATTCCAAAACAACTGAGTTTCGTCCATTTCCAAGTTCGGACCGAAATCCGAGTAAATGCCGACCGAACGGACGGACATAAATCTCGTTTTTACGGACGGAACGTTGTTTTTTCACCTTAGAACACCCCGAGTTAAGTAATGGAGTGGCTAGTCTCTTAGGTGTATCGCTTTCCATTGGGAAACATTTGTGTTTCGTCCACTTATAACTTCAGAACAAAAATCGAGTACATACAAAGCCGAATATCCGGACAAAACACCGTTCCCATGGTCCAAATGTCCTATATTGGCCTTAAAACGTCCCGACTAAGCCTTGTAGATCTTGAGGTTTTAGATTCCAAAACAAGTGAGTTTTGTCCATTTCCAAGTTCGGACCGAAATCCGAGTAAATGCCCACCGAACGGACGGACATAAATCTCGTTTTTACGGACGGAACGTTGTTTTTTCACTTTAGAACGCCCCGAGTTAAGTAATGGAGTGGCTAGTCTCTTAGGTGTATCGTTTTCCATTGAGAAACATATGTGTTTCATCCACTTATAACTTCAGAACAAAAATCGAGTACATACAAAGCCGAATGTCCGGACAAAACACCGTTCCCATGGTCCAAATGTTCTATATCTGCCTTAAAACGTCCCGACAATGCCTTATAGATCTTGAGGTTTAAGATTCCAAAACAAGTGAGTTTCGTCCATTTCCAAGTTCGGACCGAAATCCGAGTAAATGCCGACCGAACGGACGGACATAAATCTCGTTTTTACGGACGGAACGTTGTTTTTTCACCTTAGAACACCCCGAGTTAAGTAATGGAGTGGCTAGTTTCTTAGGTGTATCGTTTTCCATTGGGAAACATGTGTGTTTCGTCCACTTATAACTTCAGAACAAAAATCGAGTACATACAAAGCCGAATGTCCGGACAAAACACCGTTCCCATGGTCCAAATGTTCTATATTGGCCTTAAAACGCCCCGACTAAGCCTTGTAGATCTTGAGGTTTTAGATACCAAAATAAGTTTATTTCGTCCATTTCCAAGTTCGGACCGAAATCCGAGTAAATGTCGACCGAACGGACGGAAATAAATCTCGTTTTAACGGACGGAACGTTGTTTTTTCACCTTAGAACGCCCCGAGTTAAGTAATGGAGTGCCTAGTTTCTTAGGTGTATCGTTTTCCATTGGGAAACATGTGTGTTTCGTCCACATATAACTTCAGAACAAAAATCGAGTACATACAAAGCCGAATGTCCGGACAAAACACCGTTCCCATGGTCCAAATGTTCTATATCTGCCTTAAAACGTCCCGACAATGCCTTGTAGATCTTGAGGTTTAAGATTCCAAAACAAGTGAGTTTCGTCCATTTCCAAGTTCGGACCGAAATCCGAGTAAATGCCGACCGAACGGACGGACATAAATCTCGTTTTTACGGATGGAACGTTGTTTTTTCACCTTAGAACGCCCCGAGTTAAGTAATGGAGTGGCTAGTTTCTTAGGTGTATCGTTTTCCATTGGGAAACATTTGTGTTTCGTCCACTTATAACTTCAGAACAAAAATCGAGTACATACAAATCCGAATGTCCGGACAAAACACCGTTCCCATGGTCCAGATGTTCTATATTGGCCTTAAAACGCCCCGACTAAGCCTTGTAGATCTTGAGGTTTTAGATTCCAAAACAAGTGAGTTTCGTCCATTTCCAAGTTCGGACCGAAATCCGAGTAAATGCCGACCTAACGGACGGACATAAATCTCGTTTTTACGGACGGAACGTTGTTTTTTCACTGTAGAACGCCCCGAGTTAAGTAATGGAGTGGCTAGTCTCTTAGGTGTATCGTTTTCCATTGGAAAACATGTGTGTTTTATCCACTTATAACTTGAGAACAAAAATTGAGTACAGACAAAGCCGAATGTCTGGACAAAACACCGTTCCCATGGTCCAAATGTTCTATATCTGCTTTAAAACGTCCCGACTAGGCCTTGTAGATCTTGAGTTTTAAGATTCTAAAAAAAGTGAGTTTCGTCCATTTTCAAGTTCGGACCGAAATCCGAGTAAATGCCGACCGAACGAACGGACATAAATCTCGTTTTTACGGATGGAACGTTGTTTTTTCACCTTAGAACGCCCCGAGTTAAGTAATGGAGTGCCTAGTTTCTTAGGTGTATCGTTTTCCATTGGGAAACATGTGTGTTTCGTCCACTTATAACTTCAGAACAAAAATCGAGTACATACAAAGCCGAATGTCCGGACAAAACACCGTTCCCATGGTCCAAATGTTCTATATTGGCCTTAAAACGTCCCGACTAGGCCTTGTAGATCTAGAGGTTTAAGATTCCAAAACAAGTGAGTTTCGTCCATTTCCAAGTTCGGACCGAAATCCGAGTAAATGCCGACCGAACGGACGGACATAAATCTCGTTTTTACGGATGGAACGTTGTTTTTTCACCTTAGAACGCCCCGAGTTAAGTAATGGTGTGCCTAGTTTCTTAGGTGTATCGTTTTCCATTGGGAAACATGTGTGTTTCGTCCACTTATAACTTCAGAACAAAAATCGAGTACATACAAAGCCGAATGTCCGGACAAAACACCGTTCCCATGGTCCAAATGTTCTATATCTGCCTTAAAACGTCCCGACAATGCCTTGTAGATCTTGAGGTTTAAGATTCCAAAACAAGTGAGTTTCGTCCATTTCCAAGTTCGGACCGAAATCCGAGTAAATGCCGACCGAACGGACGGACATAAATCTCGTTTTTACGGATGGAACGTTGTTTTTTCACCTTAGAACGCCCCGAGTTAAGTAATGGAGTGGCTAGTTTCTTAGGTGTATCGTTTTCCATTGGGAAACATTTGTGTTTCGTCCACTTATAAGTTCAGAACAAAAATCGAGTACATACAAAGCTGAATGTCCGGACAAAACACCGTTCCCATGGTCCAAATGTTCTATATTGGCCTTAAAACGCCCCGACTAAGCCTTGTAGATCTTGAGGTTTTAGATTCCAAAACAAGTGAGTTTCGTCCATTTCCAAGTTCGGACCGAAATCCGAGTAAATGCCGACCGAACGGACGGACATAAATCTCGTTTTTACGGACGGAACGTTGTTTTTTCACCTTAGAACACCCCGAGTTAAGTAATGGAGTGGCTAGTCTCTTAGGTGTATCGTTTTCCATTGGGAAACATTTGTGTTTCGTCCACTTATAAGTTCAGAACAAAAATCGAGTACATACAAAGCCGAATGTCCGGACAAAACACCGTTCCCATGGTCCAGATGTTCTATATTGGCCTTAAAACGCCCCGACTAAGCCTTGTAGATCTTGAGGTTTTAGATTCCAAAACAAGTGAGTTTCGTCCATTTCCAAGTTCGGACCGAAATCCGAGTAAATGCCGACCGAACGGACGGACATAAATCTCGTTTTTACGGACGGAACGTTGTTTTTTCACTGTAGAACGCCCCGAGTTAAGTAATGGAGTGGCTAGTCTCTTAGGTGTATCGTTTTCCATTGGAAAACATGTGTGTTTTATCCACTTATAACTTCAGAACAAAAATTGAGTACAGACAAAGCCGAATGTCCGGACAAAACACCGTTCCCATGGTCCAAATGTTCTATATCTGCCTTAAAACGTCCCGACTAGGCCTTGTAGATCTTGAGTTTTAAGATTCTAAAACAAGTGAGTTTCGTCCATTTTCAAGTTCGGACCGAAATCCGAGTAAATGCCGACCGAACGAACGGACATAAATCTCGTTTTTACGGATGGAACGTTGTTTTTTCACCTTAGAACGCCCCGAGTTAAGTAATGGAGTGCCTAGTTTCTTAGGTGTATCGTTTTCCATTGGGAAACATGTGTGTTTCGTCCACTTATAACTTCAGAACAAAAATCGAGTACATACAAAGCCGAATGTCCGGACAAAACACCGTTCCCATGGTCCAAATGTTCTATATTGGCCTTAAAACGTCCCGACTAGGCCTTGTAGATCTAGAGGTTTAAGATTCCAAAACAAGTGAGTTTCGTCCATTTCCAAGTTCGGACCGAAATCCGAGTAAATGCCGACCGAACGGACGGACATAAATCTCGTTTTTACGGATGGAACGTTATTTTTTCACCTTAGAACGCCCCGAGTTAAGTAATGGAGTGCCTAGTTTCTTAGGTGTATCGTTTTCCATTGGGAAACATGTGTGTTTCGTCCACTTATAACTTCAGAACAAAAATCGAGTACATACAAAGCCGAATGTCCGGACAAAACACCGTTCCCATGGTCCAAATGTTCTATATCTGCCTTAAAACGTCCCGACAATGCCTTGTAGATCTTGAGGTTTAAGATTCCAAAACAAGTGAGTTTCGTCCATTTCCAAGTTCGGACCGAAATCCGAGTAAATGCCGACCGAACGGACGGACATAAATCTTTTTTTTACGGATGGAACGTTGTTTTTTCACCTTAGAACGCCCCGAGTTAAGTAATGGAGTGCCTAGTTTCTTAGGTGTATCGTTTTCCATTGGGAAACATGTGTGTTTCGTCCACTTATAACTTCAGAACAAAAATCGAGTACATACAAAGCCGAATGTCCGGACAAAACACCGTTCCCATGGTCCAAATGTTCTATATTGGCCTTAAAACGTCCCGACTAGGCCTTGTAGATCTAGAGGTTTAAGATTCCAAAACAAGTGAGTTTCATCCATTTCCAAGTTCGGACCGAAATCCGAGTAAATGCCGACCGAACGGACGGACATAAATCTCGTTTTTACGGATGGAACGTTATTTTTTCACCTTAGAACGCCCCGAGTTAAGTAATGGAGTGCCTAGTTTCTTAGGTGTATCGTTTTCCATTGGGAAACATGTGTGTTTCGTCCACTTATAACTTCAGAACAAAAATCGAGTACATACAAAGCCGAATGTCCGGACAAAACACCGTTCCCATGGTCCAAATGTTCTATATCTGCCTTAAAACGTCCCGACAATGCCTTGTAGATCTTGAGGTTTAAGATTCCAAAACAAGTGAGTTTCGTCCATTTCCAAGTTCGGACCAAAATCCGAGTAAATGCCGACCGAACGGACGGATATAAATCTCGTTTTTACGGATGGAACGTTGTTTTTTCACCTTAGAACGCCCCGAGTTAAGTAATGGAGTGCCTAGTTTCTTAGGTGTATCGTTTTCCATTGGGAAACATGTGTGTTTCGTCCACTTATAACTTCAGAACAAAAATCGAGTACATACAAAGCCGAATGTCCGGACAAAACACCGTTCCCATGGTCCAAATGTTCTATATTGGCCTTAAAACGCCCCGACTAAGCCTTGTAGATCTTGAGGTTTTAGATTCCAAAACAAGTGAGTTTCGTCCATTTCCAAGTTCGGACCGAAATCCGAGTAAATGCCGACCGAACGGACGGACATAAATCTTGTTTTTACGGACGGAACGTTGTTTTTTCACCTTAGAACACCCCGAGTTAAGTAATGGAGTGGCTAGTCTCTTAGGTGTATCGTTTTCCATTGGGAAACATTTGTGTTTCGTCCACTTATAAGTTCAGAACAAAAATCGAGTACATACAAAGCCGAATGTCCGGACAAAACACCGTTCCCATGGTCCAGATGTTCTATATTGGCCTTAAAACGCCCCGACTAAGCCTTGTAGATCTTGAGGTTTTAGATTCCAAAACAAGTGAGTTTCGTCCATTTCCAAGTTCGGACCGAAATCCGAGTAAATGCCGACCGAACGGACGGACATAAATCTCGTTTTTACGGACGGAACGTTGTTTTTTCACTGTAGAACGCCCCGAGTTAAGTAATGGAGTGGCTAGTCTCTTAGGTGTATCGTTTTCCATTGGGAAACATGTGTGTTTCATCCACTTATAACTTCAGAACAAAAATCGAGTACATACAAAGCCGAATGTCCGGACAAAACACCGTTCCCATGGTCCAGATGTTCTATATTGGCCTTAAAACGTCCCGACAATGCCTTGTAGATCTTGAGGTTTTAGATTCCAAAACAAGTGAGTTTCGTCCATTTCCAAGTTCGGAGCGAAATCCGAGTAAATGCCCACCGAACGGACGGACATAAATCTCGTTTTTAGGGACGGAACGTTGTTTGTTCACCTTAGAACGCCCCGAGTTAAGTAATGGAGTGGCTAGTCTCTTAGGTGTATCGTTTTCCATTGGGAAACATGTGTGTTTCGTCCATTTATAACTTCAGAACAAAAATCGAGTACATACAAAGCCGAATATCCGGACAAAACACCGTTCCCATGGTCCAAATGTTCTATATCTGCCTTAAAACGTCCCGACTAAGCCTTGTAGATCTTGAGGTTTTAGATTCCAAAACAAGTGAGTTTTCTCAATTTCCAAGTTCGGACCGAAATCCGAGTAAATGCCCACCGAACGGACGGACATAAATCTCGTTTTTACGGACGGAACGTTGTTTTTTCACTTTAGAACGCCCCGAGTTAAGTAATGGAGTGGCTAGTCTCTTAGGTGTATCGTTTTCCATTGAGAAACATATGTGTTTCATCCACTTATAACTTCAGAACAAAAATCGAGTACATACAAAGCCGAATGTCCGGACAAAACACCGTTCCCAAGGTCCAAATGTTCTATATCTGCCTTAAAACGTCCCGACTAGGCCTTGTAGATCTTGAGGTTTAAGATTCCAAAACAAGTGAGTTTCGTCCATTTCCAAGTTCGGACCGAAATCCGAGTAAATGCCGACTGAACGGACGGACATAAATCTCGTTTTTACGGATGGAACGTTGTTTTTTCACCTTAGAACGCCCCGAGTTAAGTAATGGAGTGGCTAGTTTCTTAGGTGTATCGTTTTCAATTGGGAAACATGTGTGTTTCGTCCACTTATAACTTCAGAACAAAAATCGAGTACATACAAAGCCGAATATCCGGCCAAAACACCGTTCCCATGGTCCAAATGTTCTATATTGGCCTTAAAACGCCCCGACCAAGCCTTGTAGATCTTGAGGTTTTAGATTCCAAAACAAGTGAGTTTCGTCCATTTCCAAGTTCGGACCGAAATCCGAGTAAATGCCGACCGAACGGACGGACATAAATCTCGTTTTTACGGACGGAACGTTGTTTTTTCACTGTAGAACGCCCCGAGTTAAGTAATGGAGTGGCTAGTCTCTTAGGTGTATCGTTTTCCATTGGGAAACATGTGTGTTTCATCCACTTATAACTTCAGAACAAAAATTGAGTACATACAAAGCCGAATGTCCGGACAAAACACCGTTTCCATGGTCCAAATGTTCTATATCTGCCTTAAAACATCCCGACTAGGCCTTGTAGATCTTGAGGTTTAAGATTCCAAAACAAGTGAGTTTCGTCCATTTCCAAGTTCGGACCGAAATCCGAGTAAATGCCGACCGAACGGACGGACATAAATCTCGTTTTTACAGACGGAACGTTGTTTTTTCACCTTAGAACACCCCGAGTTAAGTAATGGAGTGGCTAGTCTCTTAGGTGTATCGCTTTCCATTGGGAAACATTTGTGTTTCGTCCACTTATAACTTCAGAACAAAAATCGAGTACATACAAAGCCGAATATCCGGACAAAACACCGTTCCCATGGTCCAAATGTCCTATATTGGCCTTAAAACGTCCCGACTAAGCCTTGTAGATCTTGAGGGTTTAGATTCCAAAACAAGTGAGTTTTGTCCATTTCCAAGTTCGGACCGAAATCCGAGTAAATGCCCACCGAACGGACGGACATAAATCTCGTTTTTACGGACGGAACGTTGTTTTTTCACTTTAGAACGCCCCGAGTTAAGTAATGGAGTGGCTAGTCTCTTAGGTGTATCGTTTTCCATTGAGAAACATATGTGTTTCATCCACTTATAACTTCAGAACAAAAATTGAGTAGATACAAAGCCGAATGTCCGGACAAAACACCGTTCCCAAGGTCCAAATGTTCTATATCTGCCTTAAAACGTCCCGACTAGGCCTTGTAGATCTTGAGGTTTAAGATTCCAAAACAAGTGAGTTTCGTCCATTTCCAAGTTCGGACCGAAATCCGAGTAAATGCCGACTGAACGGACGGACATAAATCTCGTTTTTACGGATGGAACGTTGTTTTTTCACCTTAGAACGCCCCGAGTTAAGTAATGGAGTGGCTAGTTTCTTAGGTGTATCGTTTTCAATTGGGAAACATGTGTGTTTCGTCCACTTATAACTTCAGAACAAAAATCGAGTACATACAAAGCCGAATATCCGGCCAAAACACCGTTCCCATGGTCCAAATGTTCTATATTGGCCTTAAAACGCCCCGACTAAGCCTTGTAGATCTTGAGGTTTTAGATTCCAAAACAAGTGAGTTTCGTCCATTTCCAAGTTCGGACCGAAATCCGAGTAAATGCCGACCGAACGGACGGACATAAATCTCGTTTTTACGGACGGAACGTTGTTTTTTCACTGTAGAACGCCCCGAGTTAAGTAATGGAGTGGCTAGTCTCTTAGGTGTATCGTTTTCCATTGGGAAACATGTGTGTTTCATCCACTTATAACTTCAGAACAAAAATTGAGTACATACAAAGCCGAATGTCCGGACAAAACACCGTTTCCATGGTCCAAATGTTCTATATCTGCCTTAAAACATCCCGACTAGGCCTTGTAGATCTTGAGGTTTAAGATTCCAAAACAAGTGAGTTTCGTCCATTTCCAAGTTCGGACCGAAATCCGAGTAAATGCCGACCGAACGGACGGACATAAATCTCGTTTTTACAGACGGAACGTTGTTTTTTCACCTTAGAACACCCCGAGTTAAGTAATGTCTCGGCTAGTCTCTTAGGTGTATCGCTTTCCATTGGGAAACATTTGTGTTTCGTCCACTTATAACTTCAGAACAAAAATCGAGTACATACAAAGCCGAATATCCGGACAAAACACCGTTCCCATGGTCCAAATGTCCTATATTGGCCTTAAAACGTCCCGACTAAGCCTTGTAGATCTTGAGGTTTTAGATTCCAAAACAAGTGAGTTTTGTCCATTTCCAAGTTCGGACCGAAATCCGAGTAAATGCCCACCGAACGGACGGACATAAATCTCGTTTTTACGGACGGAACGTTGTTTTTTCACTTTAGAACGCCCCGAGTTAAGTAATGGAGTGGCTAGTCTCTTAGGTGTATCGTTTTCCATTGAGAAACATATGTGTTTCATCCACTTATAACTTCAGAACAAAAATTGAGTAGATACAAAGCCGAATGTCCGGACAAAACACCGTTCCCAAGGTCCAAATGTTCTATATCTGCCTTAAAACGTCCCGACTAGGCCTTGTAGATCTTGAGGTTTAAGATTCCAAAACAAGTGAGTTTCGTCCATTTCCAAGTTCGGACCGAAATCCGAGTAAATGCCGACTGAACGGACGGACATAAATCTCGTTTTTACGGATGGAACGTTGTTTTTTCACCTTAGAACGCCCCGAGTTAAGTAATGGAGTGGCTAGTTTCTTAGGTGTATCGTTTTCAATTGGGAAACATGTGTGTTTCGTCCACTTATAACTTCAGAACAAAAATCGAGTACATACAAAGCCGAATATCCGGCCAAAACACCGTTCCCATGGTCCAAATGTTCTATATTGGCCTTAAAACGCCCCGACTAAGCCTTGTAGATCTTGAGGTTTTAGATTCCAAAACAAGTGAGTTTCGTCCATTTCCAAGTTCGGACCGAAATCCGAGTAAATGCCGACCGAACGGACGGACATAAATCTCGTTTTTACGGACGGAACGTTGTTTTTTCACTGTAGAACGCCCCGAGTTAAGTAATGGAGTGGCTAGTCTCTTAGGTGTATCGTTTTCCATTGGGAAACATGTGTGTTTCATCCACTTATAACTTCAGAACAAAAATTGAGTACATACAAAGCCGAATGTCCGGACAAAACACCGTTTCCATGGTCCAAATGTTCTATATCTGCCTTAAAACATCCCGACTAGGCCTTGTAGATCTTGAGGTTTAAGATTCCAAAACAAGTGAGTTTCGTCCATTTCCAAGTTCGGACCGAAATCCGAGTAAATGCCGACCGAACGGACGGACATAAATCTCGTTTTTACGGACGGAACGTTGTTTTTTCACCTTAGAACACCCCGAGTTAAGTAATGGAGTGGCTAGTCTCTTAGGTGTATCGCTTTCCATTGGGAAACATTTGTGTTTCGTCCACTTATAACTTCAGAACAAAAATCGAGTACATACAAAGCCGAATATCCGGACAAAACACCGTTCCCATGGTCCAAATGTCCTATATTGGCCTTAAAACGTCCCGACTAAGCCTTGTAGATCTTGAGGTTTTAGATTCCAAAACAAGTGAGTTTCGTCCATTTCCAAGTTCGGACCGAAATCCGAGTAAATGCCGACCGAACGGACGGACCTAAATCTCGTTTTTACGGACGGAACATTGTTTTTTCACCTTAGAACACCCCGAGTTAAGTAATGGAGTGGCTAGTCTCTTAGGTGTATCGTTTTCCATTGGGAAACATTTGTGTTTCGTCCACTTATAAGTTCAGAACAAAAATCGAGTACATACAAAGCCGAATGTCCGGACAAAACACCGTTCCCATGGTCCAGATGTTCTATATTGGCCTTAAAACGCCCCGACTAAGCCTTGTAGATCTTGAGGTTTTAGATTCCAAAACAAGTGAGTTTCGTCCATTTCCAAGTTGGACCGAAATCCGAGTAAATGCCGACCGAACGGACGGACATAAATCTCGTTTTTACGGACGGAACGTTGTTTTTTCACTGTAGAACGCCCCGAGTTAAGTAATGGAGTGGCTAGTCTCTTAGGTGTATCGTTTTCCATTGGGAAACATGTGTGTTTCATCCACTTATAACTTCAGAACAAAAATCGAGTACATACAAAGCCGAATGTCCGGACAAAACACCGTTCCCATGGTCCAAATGTTCTATATCTGCCTTAAAACGTCCCGACAATGCCTTATAGATCTTGAGGTTTAAGATTCCAAAACAAGTGAGTTTTGTCCATTTCCAAGTTCCGACCGAAATCCGAGTAAATGCCGACCGAACGGACGGACATAAATCTCGTTTTTACGGATGGAACGTTGTTTTTTCACCTTAGAACGCCCCGAGTTAAGTAATGGAGTGGCTAGTTTCTTAGGTGTATCGTTTTCCATTGGGAAACAAGTGTGTTTCTTCCACTTATAACTTCAGAACAAAAATCGAGTACATACAAAGCCGAATGTCCGGACAAAACACCGTTCCCATGGTCCAAATGTTCTATATTGGCCTTAAAACGTCCCGACTAAGCCTTGGAGATCTTGAGGTTTTAGATTCCAAAACAAGTGAGTTTCGTCCATTTCCAAGTTCAGACCGAAATCCGAGTAAATGCCGACCGAACGGACGGACATAAATCTCGTTTTTACGGACGGAACGTTGTTTTTTCACTTTAGAACGCCCCGAGTAAAGTAATGGAGTGGCTAGTGTCTTAGGTGTATCGTTTTCCATTGGGAAACATGTGTGTTTCGTCCACTTATAACTTCAGAACAAAAATCGAGTACATACAAAGCCGAATGTCCGGACAAAACACCGTTCCCATGGTCCAAATGTTTTATATTGGCCTTGAAACGCCCCGACTAAGCCTTGTAGATCTTGAGGTTTAAGATTCCAAAACAAGTGAGTTTCGTCCATTTCCAAGTTCGGACCGAAATCCGAGTAAATGCCGACCGAACGGACGGACATAAATCTCGTTTTTACGGATGGAACGTTGTTTTTTCACCTTAGAACGCCCCGAGTTAAGTAATGGAGTGGCTAGTTTCTTAGGTGTATCGTTTTCCATTGGGAAACATTTGTGTTTCGTCCACTTATAAGTTCAGAACAAAAATCGAGTACATACAAAGCCGAATGTCCGGACAAAACACCGTTCCCATGGTCCAAATGTTCTATATTGGCCTTAAAACGCCCCGACTAAGCTTTGTAGATCTTGAGGTTTTAGATTCCAAAACAAGTGAGTTTCGTCCATTTCCAAGTTCGGACCGAAATCCGAGTAAATGCCGACCGAACGGACGGACATAAATCTCGTTTTTACGGACGGAACGTTGTTTTTTCACCTTAGAACACCCCGAGTTAAGTAATGGAGTGGCTAGTCTCTTAGGTGTATCGTTTTCCATTGGGAAACATTTGTGTTTCGTCCACTTATAAGTTCAGAACAAAAATCGAGTACATACAAAGCCGAATGTCCGGACAAAACACCGTTCCCATGGTCCAGATGTTCTATATTGGCCTTAAAACGCCCCGACTAAGCCTTGTAGATCTTGAGGTTTTAGATTCCAAAATAAGTGAGTTTCGTCCATTTCCAAGTTCGGAGCGAAATCCGAGTAAATGCCCACCGAACGGACGGACATAAATCTCGTTTTTAGGGACGGAACGTTGTTTGTTCACCTTAGAACGCCCCGAGTTAAGTAATGGAGTGGCTAGTCTCTTAGGTGTATCGTTTTCCATTGGGAAACATGTGTGTTTCGTCCATTTATAACTTCAGAACAAAAATCGAGTACATACAAAGCCGAATATCCGGACAAAACACCGTTCCCATGGTCCAAATGTTCTATATTGGCCTTAAAACGTCCCGACTAAGCCTTGTAGATCTTGAGGTTTTAGATTCCAAAACAAGTGAGTTTTCTCCATTTCCAAGTTCGGACCGAAATCCGAGTAAATGCCCACCGAACGGACGGACATAAATCTCGTTTTTACGGACGGAACGTTGTTTTTTCACTTTAGAACGCCCCGAGTTAAGTAATGGAGTGGCTAGTCTCTTTAGGTGTATCGTTTTCCATTGAGAAACATATGTGTTTCATCCACTTATAACTTCAGAACAAAAATCGAGTACATACAAAGCCGAATGTCCGGACAAAACACCGTTCCCAAGGTCCAAATGTTCTATATCTGCCTTAAAACGTCCCGACTAGGCCTTGTAGATCTTGAGGTTTAAGATTCCAAAACAAGTGAGTTTCGTCCATTTCCAAGTTCGGACCGAAATCCGAGTAAATGCCGACTGAACGGACGGACATAAATCTCGTTTTTACGGATGGAACGTTGTTTTTTCACCTTAGAACGCCCCGAGTTAAGTAATGGAGTGGCTAGTTTCTTAGGTGTATCGTTCTCCATTGGGAAACATGTGTGTTTCGTCCACTTATAACTTCAGAACAAAAATCGAGTACATACAAAGCCGAATATCCGGCCAAAACACCGTTCCCATGGTCCAAATGTTCTATATTGGCCTTAAAACGCCCCGACTAAGCCTTGTAGATCTTGAGGTTTTAGATTCCAAAACAAGTGAGTTTCGTCCATTTCCAAGTTCGGACCGAAATCCGAGTAAATGCCGACCGAACGGACGGACATAAATCTCGTTTTTACGGACGGAACGTTGTTTTTTCACTGTAGAACGCCCCGAGTTAAGTAATGGAGTGGCTAGTCTCTTAGGTGTATCGTTTTCCATTGGGAAACATGTGTGTTTCATCCACTTATAACTTCAGAACAAAAATTGAGTACATACAAAGCCGAATGTCCGGACAAAACACCGTTTCCATGGTCCAAATGTTCTATATCTGCCTTAAAACATCCCAACTAGGCCTTGTAGATCTTGAGGTTTAAGATTCCAAAACAACTGAGTTTCGTCCATTTCCAAGTTCGGACCGAAATCCGAGTAAATGCCGACCGAACGGCCGGACATAAATCTCGTTTTTACGGACGGAACGTTGTTTTTTCACCTTAGAACACCCCGAGTTAAGTAATGGAGTGGCTAGTCTCTTAGGTGTATCGTTTTCCATTGGGAAACATTTGTGTTTCGTCCACTTATAAGTTCAGAACAAAAATCGAGTACATACAAAGCCGAATGTCCGGACAAAACACCGTTCCCATGGTCCAAATGTTCTATATCTGCCTTAAAACGTCCCGACAATGCCTTGTAGATCTTGAGGTTTAAGATTCCAAAACAAGTGAGTTTCGTCCATTTCCAAGTTCGGACCGAAATCCGAGTAAATGCCGACCGAACGGACGGACATAAATCTCGTTTTTACGGATGGAACGTTGTTTTTTCACCTTAGAACGCCCCGAGTTAAGTAATGGAGTGGCTAGTTTCTTAGGTGTATCGTTTTCCATTGGGAAACATGTGTGTTTCGTCCACTTATAACTTCAGAACAAAAATCGAGTACATACAAAGCCGAATGTCCGGACAAAACACCGTTCCCATGGTCCAAATGTTCTATATTGGCCTTAAAACGTCCCGACTAAGCCTTGTAGATCTTGAGGTTTAAGATTCCAAAACAAGTGAGTTTCGTCCATTTCCAAGTTCGTACCGAAATCCGAGTAAATGCCGACGAACGGACGGACATAAATCTCGTTTTTACGGATGGAACGTTGTTTTTTCACCTATGAACGCCCCGAGTTAAGTAACGGAGTGGCTAGTTTCTTAGGTGTATCGTTTTCCATTGGGAAACATTTGTGTTTCGTCCACTTATAAGTTCAGAACAAAAATCGAGTACATACAAAGCCGAATGTCCGGACAAAACACCGTTCCCATGGTCCAAATGTTCTATATTGGCCTTAAAACGCCCCAACTAAGCCTTGTAGATCTTGAGGTTTTAGATTCCAAAACAACTGAGTTTCGTCCATTTCCAAGTTCGGACCGAAATCCGAGTAAATGCCGACCGAACGGACGGACATAAATCTCGTTTTTACGGACGGAACGTTGTTTTTTCACTGTAGAACGCCCCGAGTTAAGTAATGGAGTGGCTAGTCTCTTAGGTGTATCGTTTTCCATTGGGAAACATGTGTGTTTCATCTACTTATAACTTCAGAACAAAAATCGAGTACATACAAAGCCGAATGTCCGGACAAAACACCGTTCCCATGGTCCAAATGTTCTATATCTGCCTTAAAACGTCCCGACAATGCCTTATAGATCTTGAGGTTTAAGATTCCAAAACAAGTGAGTTTCGTCCATTTCCAAGTTCGGACCGAAATCCGAGTAAATGCCGACCGAACGGACGGACATAAATCTCGTTTTTACGGATGGAACGTTGTTTTTTCACCTTAGAACGCCCCGAGTTAAGTAATGGAGTGGCTAGTTTCTTAGGTGTATCGTTTTCCATTGGGAAACATGTGTGTTTCGTCCACTTATAACTTCAGAACAAAAATCGAGTACATACAAAGCCGAATGTCCGGACAAAACACCGTTCCCATGGTCCAAATGTTCTATATTGGCCTTAAAACGCCCCGACTAAGCCTTGTAGATCTTGAGGTTTTAGATACCAAAATAAGTTTATTTCGTCCATTTCCAAGTTCGGACCGAAATCCGAGTAAATGTCGACCGAACGGACGGACATAAATCTCGTTTTAACGGACGGAACGTTGTTTTTTCACCTTAGAACGCCCCGAGTTAAGTAATGGAGTGCCTAGTTTCTTAGGTGTATCGTTTTCCATTGGGAAACATGTGTGTTTCGTCCACTTATAACTTCAGAACAAAAATCGAGTACATACAAAGCCGAATGTCCGGACAAAACACCGTTCCCATGGTCCAAATGTTCTATATCTGCCTTAAAACGTCCCGACAATGCCTTATAGATCTTGAGGTTTAAGATTCCAAAACAAGTGAGTTTCGTCCATTTCCAAGTTCGGACCGAAATCAGAGTAAATGTCGACCGAACGGACGGACATAAATCTCGTTTTTACGGACGGAACGTTGTTTTTTCACCTTAGAACACCCCGAGTTAAGTAATGGAGTGGCTAGTCTCTTAGGTGTATCGTTTTCCATTGGGAAACATTTGTGTTTCGTCCACTTATAAGTTCAGAACAAAAATCGAGTACATACAAATCCGAATGTCCGGACAAAACACCGTTCCCATGGTGCAGATGTTCTATATTGGCCTTAAAACGCCCCGACTAAGCCTTGTAGATCTTGAGGTTTTAGATTCCAAAACAAGTGAGTTTCGTCCATTTCCAAGTTCGGACCGAAATCCGAGTAAATGCCGACCGAACGGACGGACATAAATCTCGTTTTTACGGACGGAACGTTGTTTTTTCACTGTAGAACGCCCCGAGTTAAGTAATGGAGTGGCTAGTCTCTTAGGTGTATCGTTTTCCATTGGGAAACATGTGTGTTTTATCCACTTATAACTTCAGAACAAAAATTGAGTACAGACAAAGCCGAATGTCCGGACAAAACACCGTTCCCATGGTCCAAATGTTCTATATCTGCCTTAAAACGTCCCGACTAGGCCTTGTAGATCTTGAGTTTTAAGATTCTAAAACAAGTGAGTTTCGTCCATTTCCAAGTTCGGACCGAAATCCGAGTAAATGCCGACCGAACGAACGGACATAAATCTCGTTTTTACGGATGGAACGTTGTTTTTTCACCTTAGAACGCCCCGAGTTAAGTAATGGAGTGCCTAATTTCTTAGGTGTATCGTTTTCCATTGGGAAACATGTGTGTTTCGTCCACTTATAACTTCAGAACAAAAATCGAGTACATACAAAGCCGAATGTCCGGACAAAACACCGTTCCCATGGTCCAAATGTTCTATATTGGCCTTAAAACGTCCCGACTAGGCCTTGTAGATCTAGAGGTTTAAGATTCCAAAACAAGTGAGTTTCGTCCATTTCCAAGTTCGGACCGAAATCCGAGTAAATGCCGACCGAACGGACGGACATAAATCTCGTTTTTACGGATGGAACGTTGTTTTTTCACCTTTGAACGCCCCGAGTTAAGTAACGGAGTGGCTAGTTTCTTAGGTGTATCGTTTTCCATTGGGAAACATTTGTGTTTCGTCCACTTATAAGTTCAGAACAAAAATCGAGTACATACAAAGCCGAATGTCCGGACAAAACACCGTTCCCATGGTCCAAATGTTCTATATTGGCCTTAAAACGCCCCAACTAAGCCTTGTAGATCTTGAGGTTTTAGATTCCAAAACAACTGAGTTTCGTCCATTTCCAAGTTCGGACCGAAATCCGAGTAAATGCCGACCGAACGGACGGACCTAAATCTCGTTTTTACGGACGGAACGTTGTTTTTTGACCTTAGAACACCCCGAGTTAAGTAATGGAGTGGCTAGTCTCTTAGGTGTATCGTTTTCCATTGGGAAACATTTGTGTTTCGTCCACTTATAAGTTCAGAACAAAAATCGAGTACATACAAACCCGAATGTCCGGACAAAACACCGTTCCCATGGTCCAGATGTTCTATATTGGCCTTAAAACGCCCCGACTAAGCCTTGTAGATCTTGAGGTTTTAGATTCCAAAACAAGTGAGTTTCGTCCATTTCCAAGTTGGACCGAAATCCGAGTAAATGCCGACCGAACGGACGGACATAAATCTCGTTTTTACGGACGGAACGTTGTTTTTTCACTGTAGAACGCCCCGAGTTAAGTAATGGAGTGGCTAGTCTCTTAGGTGTATCGTTTTCCATTGGGAAACATGTGTGTTTCATCCACTTATAACTTCAGAACAAAAATCGAGTACATACAAAGCCGAATGTCCGGACAAAACACCGTTCCCATGGTCCAAATGTTCTATATCTGCCTTAAAACGTCCCGACAATGCCTTATAGATCTTGAGGTTTAAGATTCCAAAACAAGTGAGTTTTGTCCATTTCCAAGTTCCGACCGAAATCCGAGTAAATGCCGACCGAACGGACGGACATAAATCTCGTTTTTACGGATGGAACGTTGTTTTTTCACCTTAGAACGCCCCGAGTTAAGTAATGGAGTGGCTAGTTTCTTAGGTGTATCGTTTTCCATTGGGAAACAAGTGTGTTTCTTCCACTTATAACTTCAGAACAAAAATCGAGTACATACAAAGCCGAATGTCCGGACAAAACACCGTTCCCATGGTCCAAATGTTCTATATTGGCCTTAAAACGTCCCGACTAAGCCTTGGAGATCTTGAGGTTTTAGATTCCAAAACAAGTGAGTTTCGTCCATTTCCAAGTTCAGACCGAAATCCGAGTAAATGCCGACCGAACGGACGGACATAAATCTCGTTTTTACGGACGGAACGTTGTTTTTTCACTTTAGAACGCCCCGAGTAAAGTAATGGAGTGGCTAGTGTCTTAGGTGTATCGTTTTCCATTGGGAAACATGTGTGTTTCGTCCACTTATAACTTCAGAACAAAAATCGAGTACATACAAAGCCGAATGTCCGGACAAAACACCGTTCCCATGGTCCAAATGTTTTATATTGGCCTTGAAACGCCCCGACTAAGCCTTGTAGATCTTGAGGTTTAAGATTCCAAAACAAGTGAGTTTCGTCCATTTCCAAGTTCGGACCGAAATCCGAGTAAATGCCGACCGAACGGACGGACATAAATCTCGTTTTTACGGATGGAACGTTGTTTTTTCACCTTAGAACGCCCCGAGTTAAGTAATGGAGTGGCTAGTTTCTTAGGTGTATCGTTTTCCATTGGGAAACATTTGTGTTTCGTCCACTTATAAGTTCAGAACAAAAATCGAGTACATACAAAGCCGAATGTCCGGACAAAACACCGTTCCCATGGTCCAAATGTTCTATATTGGCCTTAAAACGCCCCGACTAAGCCTTGTAGATCTTGAGGTTTTAGATTCCAAAACAAGTGAGTTTCGTCCATTTCCAAGTTCGGACCGAAATCCGAGTAAATGCCGACCGAACGGACGGACATAAATCTCGTTTTTACGGACGGAACGTTGTTTTTTCACCTTAGAACACCCCGAGTTAAGTAATGGAGTGGCTAGTCTCTTAGGTGTATCGTTTTCCATTGGGAAACATTTGTGTTTCGTCCACTTATAAGTTCAGAACAAAAATCGAGTACATACAAAGCCGAATGTCCGGACAAAACACCGTTCCCATGGTCCAGATGTTCTATATTGGCCTTAAAACGCCCCAACTAAGCCTTGTAGATCTTGAGGTTTTAGATTCCAAAACAAGTGAGTTTCGTCCATTTCCAAGTTCGGAGCGAAATCCGAGTAAATGCCCACCGAACGGACGGACATAAATCTCGTTTTTAGGGACGGAACGTTGTTTGTTCACCTTAGAACGCCCCGAGTTAAGTAATGGAGTGGCTAGTCTCTTAGGTGTATCGTTTTCCATTGGGAAACATGTGTGTTTCGTCCATTTATAACTTCAGAACAAAAATCGAGTACATACAAAGCCGAATATCCGGACAAAACACCGTTCCCATGGTCCAAATGTTCTATATTGGCCTTAAAACGTCCCGACTAAGCCTTGTAGATCTTGAGGTTTTAGATTCCAAAACAAGTGAGTTTTCTCCATTTCCAAGTTCGGACCGAAATCCGAGTAAATGCCCACCGAACGAACGGACATAAATCTCGTTTTTACGGACGGAACGTTGTTTTTTCACTTTAGAACGCCCCGAGTTAAGTAATGGAGTGGCTAGTCTCTTTAGGTGTATCGTTTTCCATTGAGAAACATATGTGTTTCATCCACTTATAACTTCAGAACAAAAATCGAGTACATACAAAGCCGAATGTCCGGACAAAACACCGTTCCCAAGGTCCAAATGTTCTATATCTGCCTTAAAACGTCCCGACTAGGCCTTGTAGATCTTGAGGTTTAAGATTCCAAAACAAGTGAGTTTCGTCCATTTCGAAGTTCGGACCGAAATCCGAGTAAATGCCGACCGAACGGACGGACATAAATCTCGTTTTTACGGATGGAACGTTGTTTTTTCACCTTAGAACGCCCCGAGTTAAGTAATGGAGTGGCTAGTTTCTTAGGTGTATCGTTTTCCATTGGGAAACATTTGTGTTTCGTCCACTTATAAGTTCAGAACAAAAATCGAGTACATACAAAGCCGAATGTCCGGACAAAACACCGTTCCCATGGTCCAAATGTTCTATATTGGCCTTAAAACGCCCCGACTAAGCCTTGTAGATCTTGAGGTTTTAGATTCCAAAACAAGTGAGTTTCGTCCATTTCCAAGTTCGGACTGAAATCCGAGTAAATGCCGACCGAACGGACGGACATAAATCTCGTTTTTACGGACGGAACGTTGTTTTTTCACCTTAGAACACCCCGAATTAAGTAATGGAGTGGCTAGTCTCTTAGGTGTATCGTTTTCCATTGGGAAACATTTGTGTTTCGTCCACTTATAAGTTCAGAACAAAAATCGAGTACATACAAAGCCGAATGTCCGGACAAAACACCGTTCCCATGGTCCAGATGTTCTATATTGGCCTTAAAACGCCCCGACTAAGCCTTGTAGATCTTGAGGTTTTAGATTCCAAAATAAGTGAGTTTCGTCCATTTCCAAGTTCGGAGCGAAATCCGAGTAAATGCCCACCGAACGGACGGACATAAATCTCGTTTTTAGGGACGGAACGTTGTTTGTTCACCTTAGAACGCCCCGAGTTAAGTAATGGAGTGGCTAGTCTCTTAGGTGTATCGTTTTCCATTGGGAAACATGTGTGTTTCGTCCATTTATAACTTCAGAACAAAAATCGAGTACATACAAAGCCGAATATCCGGACAAAACACCGTTCCCATGGTCCAAATGTTCTATATTGGCCTTAAAACGTCCCGACTAAGCCTTGTAGATCTTGAGGTTTTAGATTCCAAAACAAGTGAGTTTTCTCCATTTCCAAGTTCGGACCGAAATCCGAGTAAATGCCCACCGAACGGACGGACATAAATCTCGTTTTTACGGACGGAACGTTGTTTTTTCACTTTAGAACGCCCCGAGTTAAGTAATGGAGTGGCTAGTCTCTTTAGGTGTATCGTTTTCCATTGAGAAACATATGTGTTTCATCCACTTATAACTTCAGAACAAAAATCGAGTACATACAAAGCCGAATGTCCGGACAAAACACCGTTCCCAAGGTCCAAATGTTCTATATCTGCCTTAAAACGTCCCGACTAGGCCTTGTAGATCTTGAGGTTTAAGATTCCAAAACAAGTGAGTTTCGTCCATTTCCAAGTTCGGACCGAAATCCGAGTAAATGCCGACTGAACGGACGGACATTAATCTCGTTTTTACGGATGGAACGTTGTTTTTTCACCTTAGAACGCCCCGAGTTAAGTAATGGAGTGGCTAGTTTCTTAGGTGTATCGTTCTCCATTGGGAAACATGTGTGTTTCGTCCACTTATAACTTCAGAACAAAAATCGAGTACATACAAAGCCGAATATCCGGCCAAAACACCGTTCCCATGGTCCAAATGTTCTATATTGGCCTTAAAACGCCCCGACTAAGCCTTGTAGATCTTGAGGTTTTAGATTCCAAAACAAGTGAGTTTCGTCCATTTCCAAGTTCGGACCGAAATCCGAGTAAATGCCGACCGAACGGACGGACATAAATCTCGTTTTTACGGACGGAACGTTGTTTTTTCACTGTAGAACGCCCCGAGTTAAGTAATGGAGTGGCTAGTCTCTTAGGTGTATCGTTTTCCATTGGGAAACATGTGTGTTTCATCCACTTATAACTTCAGAACAAAAATTGAGTACATACAAAGCCGAATGTCCGGACAAAACACCGTTTCCATGGTCCAAATGTTCAATATCTGCCTTAAAACATCCCAACTAGGCCTTGTAGATCTTGAGGTTTAAGATTCCAAAACAACTGAGTTTCGTCCATTTCCAAGTTCGGACCGAAATCCGAGTAAATGCCGACCGAACGGCCGGACATAAATCTCGTTTTTACGGACGGAACGTTGTTTTTTCACCTTAGAACACCCCGAGTTAAGTAATGGAGTGGCTAGTCTCTTAGGTGTATCGTTTTCCATTGGGAAACATTTGTGTTTCGTCCACTTATAAGTTCAGAACAAAAATCGAGTACATACAAAGCCGAATGTCCGGACAAAACACCGTTCCCATGGTCCAAATGTTCTATATCTGCCTTAAAACGTCCCGACAATGCCTTGTAGATCTTGAGGTTTAAGATTCCAAAACAAGTGAGTTTCGTCCATTTCCAAGTTCGGACCGAAATCCGAGTAAATGCCGACCGAACGGACGGACATAAATCTCGTTTTTACGGATGGAACGTTGTTTTTTCACCTTAGAACGCCCCGAGTTAAGTAATGGAGTGGCTAGTTTCTTAGGTGTATCGTTTTCCATTGGGAAACATGTGTGTTTCGTCCACTTATAACTTCAGAACAAAAATCGAGTACATACAAAGCCGAATGTCCGGACAAAACACCGTTCCCATGGTCCAAATGTTCTATATTGGCCTTAAAACGTCCCGACTAAGCCTTGTAGATCTTGAGGTTTAAGATTCCAAAACAAGTGAGTTTCGTCCATTTCCAAGTTCGTACCGAAATCCGAGTAAATGCCGACCGAACGGACGGACATAAATCTCGTTTTTACGGATGGAACGTTGTTTTTTCACCTATGAACGCCCCGAGTTAAGTAACGGAGTGGCTAGTTTCTTAGGTGTATCGTTTTCCATTGGGAAACATTTGTGTTTCGTCCACTTATAAGTTCAGAACAAAAATCGAGTACATACAAAGCCGAATGTCCGGACAAAACACCGTTCCCATGGTCCAAATGTTCTATATCTGCCTTAAAACGTCCCGACTAGGCCTTGTAGATCTTGAGTTTTAAGATTCTAAAACAAGTGAGTTTCGTCCATTTCCAAGTTCGGACCGAAATCCGAGTAAATGCCGACCGAACGAACGGACATAAATCTCGTTTTTACGGATGGAACGTTGTTTTTTCACCTTAGAACGCCCCGAGTTAAGTAATGGAGTGCCTAATTTCTTAGGTGTATCGTTTTCCATTGGGAAACATGTGTGTTTCGTCCACTTATAACTTCAGAACAAAAATCGAGTACATACAAAGCCGAATGTCCGGACAAAACACCGTTCCCATGGTCCAAATGTTCTATATTGGCCTTAAAACGTCCCGACTAGGCCTTGTAGATCTAGAGGTTTAAGATTCCAAAACAAGTGAGTTTCGTCCATTTCCAAGTTCGGACCGAAATCCGAGTAAATGCCGACCGAACGGACGGACATAAATCTCGTTTTTACGGATGGAACGTTGTTTTTTCACCTTTGAACGCCCCGAGTTAAGTAACGGAGTGGCTAGTTTCTTAGGTGTATCGTTTTCCATTGGGAAACATTTGTGTTTCGTCCACTTATAAGTTCAGAACAAAAATCGAGTACATACAAAGCCGAATGTCCGGACAAAACACCGTTCCCATGGTCCAAATGTTCTATATTGGCCTTAAAACGCCCCAACTAAGCCTTGTAGATCTTGAGGTTTTAGATTCCAAAACAACTGAGTTTCGTCCATTTCCAAGTTCGGACCGAAATCCGAGTAAATGCCGACCGAACGGACGGACCTAAATCTCGTTTTTACGGACGGAACGTTGTTTTTTGACCTTAGAACACCCCGAGTTAAGTAATGGAGTGGCTAGTCTCTTAGGTGTATCGTTTTCCATTGGGAAACATTTGTGTTTCGTCCACTTATAAGTTCAGAACAAAAATCGAGTACATACAAACCCGAATGTCCGGACAAAACACCGTTCCCATGGTCCAGATGTTCTATATTGGCCTTAAAACGCCCCGACTAAGCCTTGTAGATCTTGAGGTTTTAGATTCCAAAACAAGTGAGTTTCGTCCATTTCCAAGTTGGACCGAAATCCGAGTAAATGCCGACCGAACGGACGGACATAAATCTCGTTTTTACGGACGGAACGTTGTTTTTTCACTGTAGAACGCCCCGAGTTAAGTAATGGAGTGGCTAGTCTCTTAGGTGTATCGTTTTCCATTGGGAAACATGTGTGTTTCATCCACTTATAACTTCAGAACAAAAATCGAGTACATACAAAGCCGAATGTCCGGACAAAACACCGTTCCCATGGTCCAAATGTTCTATATCTGCCTTAAAACGTCCCGACAATGCCTTATAGATCTTGAGGTTTAAGATTCCAAAACAAGTGAGTTTTGTCCATTTCCAAGTTCCGACCGAAATCCGAGTAAATGCCGACCGAACGGACGGACATAAATCTCGTTTTTACGGATGGAACGTTGTTTTTTCACCTTAGAACGCCCCGAGTTAAGTAATGGAGTGGCTAGTTTCTTAGGTGTATCGTTTTCCATTGGGAAACAAGTGTGTTTCTTCCACTTATAACTTCAGAACAAAAATCGAGTACATACAAAGCCGAATGTCCGGACAAAACACCGTTCCCATGGTCCAAATGTTCTATATTGGCCTTAAAACGTCCCGACTAAGCCTTGGAGATCTTGAGGTTTTAGATTCCAAAACAAGTGAGTTTCGTCCATTTCCAAGTTCAGACCGAAATCCGAGTAAATGCCGACCGAACGGACGGACATAAATCTCGTTTTTACGGACGGAACGTTGTTTTTTCACTTTAGAACGCCCCGAGTAAAGTAATGGAGTGGCTAGTGTCTTAGGTGTATCGTTTTCCATTGGGAAACATGTGTGTTTCGTCCACTTATAACTTCAGAACAAAAATCGAGTACATACAAAGCCGAATGTCCGGACAAAACACCGTTCCCATGGTCCAAATGTTTTATATTGGCCTTGAAACGCCCCGACTAAGCCTTGTAGATCTTGAGGTTTAAGATTCCAAAACAAGTGAGTTTCGTCCATTTCCAAGTTCGGACCGAAATCCGAGTAAATGCCGACCGAACGGACGGACATAAATCTCGTTTTTACGGATGGAACGTTGTTTTTTCACCTTAGAACGCCCCGAGTTAAGTAATGGAGTGGCTAGTTTCTTAGGTGTATCGTTTTCCATTGGGAAACATTTGTGTTTCGTCCACTTATAAGTTCAGAACAAAAATCGAGTACATACAAAGCCGAATGTCCGGACAAAACACCGTTCCCATGGTCCAAATGTTCTATATTGGCCTTAAAACGCCCCGACTAAGCCTTGTAGATCTTGAGGTTTTAGATTCCAAAACAAGTGAGTTTCGTCCATTTCCAAGTTCGGACCGAAATCCGAGTAAATGCCGACCGAACGGACGGACATAAATCTCGTTTTTACGGACGGAACGTTGTTTTTTCACCTTAGAACACCCCGAGTTAAGTAATGGAGTGGCTAGTCTCTTAGGTGTATCGTTTTCCATTGGGAAACATTTGTGTTTCGTCCACTTATAAGTTCAGAACAAAAATCGAGTACATACAAAGCCGAATGTCCGGACAAAACACCGTTCCCATGGTCCAGATGTTCTATATTGGCCTTAAAACGCCCCAACTAAGCCTTGTAGATCTTGAGGTTTTAGATTCCAAAACAAGTGAGTTTCGTCCATTTCCAAGTTCGGAGCGAAATCCGAGTAAATGCCCACCGAACGGACGGACATAAATCTCGTTTTTAGGGACGGAACGTTGTTTGTTCACCTTAGAACGCCCCGAGTTAAGTAATGGAGTGGCTAGTCTCTTAGGTGTATCGTTTTCCATTGGGAAACATGTGTGTTTCGTCCATTTATAACTTCAGAACAAAAATCGAGTACATACAAAGCCGAATATCCGGACAAAACACCGTTCCCATGGTCCAAATGTTCTATATTGGCCTTAAAACGTCCCGACTAAGCCTTGTAGATCTTGAGGTTTTAGATTCCAAAACAAGTGAGTTTTCTCCATTTCCAAGTTCGGACCGAAATCCGAGTAAATGCCCACCGAACGAACGGACATAAATCTCGTTTTTACGGACGGAACGTTGTTTTTTCACTTTAGAACGCCCCGAGTTAAGTAATGGAGTGGCTAGTCTCTTTAGGTGTATCGTTTTCCATTGAGAAACATATGTGTTTCATCCACTTATAACTTCAGAACAAAAATCGAGTACATACAAAGCCGAATGTCCGGACAAAACACCGTTCCCAAGGTCCAAATGTTCTATATCTGCCTTAAAACGTCCCGACTAGGCCTTGTAGATCTTGAGGTTTAAGATTCCAAAACAAGTGAGTTTCGTCCATTTCGAAGTTCGGACCGAAATCCGAGTAAATGCCGACCGAACGGACGGACATAAATCTCGTTTTTACGGATGGAACGTTGTTTTTTCACCTTAGAACGCCCCGAGTTAAGTAATGGAGTGGCTAGTTTCTTAGGTGTATCGTTTTCCATTGGGAAACATTTGTGTTTCGTCCACTTATAAGTTCAGAACAAAAATCGAGTACATACAAAGCCGAATGTCCGGACAAAACACCGTTCCCATGGTCCAAATGTTCTATATTGGCCTTAAAACGCCCCGACTAAGCCTTGTAGATCTTGAGGTTTTAGATTCCAAAACAAGTGAGTTTCGTCCATTTCCAAGTTCGGACTGAAATCCGAGTAAATGCCGACCGAACGGACGGACATAAATCTCGTTTTTACGGACGGAACGTTGTTTTTTCACCTTAGAACACCCCGAATTAAGTAATGGAGTGGCTAGTCTCTTAGGTGTATCGTTTTCCATTGGGAAACATTTGTGTTTCGTCCACTTATAAGTTCAGAACAAAAATCGAGTACATACAAAGCCGAATGTCCGGACAAAACACCGTTCCCATGGTCCAGATGTTCTATATTGGCCTTAAAACGCCCCGACTAAGCCTTGTAGATCTTGAGGTTTTAGATTCCAAAATAAGTGAGTTTCGTCCATTTCCAAGTTCGGAGCGAAATCCGAGTAAATGCCCACCGAACGGACGGACATAAATCTCGTTTTTAGGGACGGAACGTTGTTTGTTCACCTTAGAACGCCCCGAGTTAAGTAATGGAGTGGCTAGTCTCTTAGGTGTATCGTTTTCCATTGGGAAACATGTGTGTTTCGTCCATTTATAACTTCAGAACAAAAATCGAGTACATACAAAGCCGAATATCCGGACAAAACACCGTTCCCATGGTCCAAATGTTCTATATTGGCCTTAAAACGTCCCGACTAAGCCTTGTAGATCTTGAGGTTTTAGATTCCAAAACAAGTGAGTTTTCTCCATTTCCAAGTTCGGACCGAAATCCGAGTAAATGCCCACCGAACGGACGGACATAAATCTCGTTTTTACGGACGGAACGTTGTTTTTTCACTTTAGAACGCCCCGAGTTAAGTAATGGAGTGGCTAGTCTCTTTAGGTGTATCGTTTTCCATTGAGAAACATATGTGTTTCATCCACTTATAACTTCAGAACAAAAATCGAGTACATACAAAGCCGAATGTCCGGACAAAACACCGTTCCCAAGGTCCAAATGTTCTATATCTGCCTTAAAACGTCCCGACTAGGCCTTGTAGATCTTGAGGTTTAAGATTCCAAAACAAGTGAGTTTCGTCCATTTCCAAGTTCGGACCGAAATCCGAGTAAATGCCGACTGAACGGACGGACATTAATCTCGTTTTTACGGATGGAACGTTGTTTTTTCACCTTAGAACGCCCCGAGTTAAGTAATGGAGTGGCTAGTTTCTTAGGTGTATCGTTCTCCATTGGGAAACATGTGTGTTTCGTCCACTTATAACTTCAGAACAAAAATCGAGTACATACAAAGCCGAATATCCGGCCAAAACACCGTTCCCATGGTCCAAATGTTCTATATTGGCCTTAAAACGCCCCGACTAAGCCTTGTAGATCTTGAGGTTTTAGATTCCAAAACAAGTGAGTTTCGTCCATTTCCAAGTTCGGACCGAAATCCGAGTAAATGCCGACCGAACGGACGGACATAAATCTCGTTTTTACGGACGGAACGTTGTTTTTTCACTGTAGAACGCCCCGAGTTAAGTAATGGAGTGGCTAGTCTCTTAGGTGTATCGTTTTCCATTGGGAAACATGTGTGTTTCATCCACTTATAACTTCAGAACAAAAATTGAGTACATACAAAGCCGAATGTCCGGACAAAACACCGTTTCCATGGTCCAAATGTTCAATATCTGCCTTAAAACATCCCAACTAGGCCTTGTAGATCTTGAGGTTTAAGATTCCAAAACAACTGAGTTTCGTCCATTTCCAAGTTCGGACCGAAATCCGAGTAAATGCCGACCGAACGGCCGGACATAAATCTCGTTTTTACGGACGGAACGTTGTTTTTTCACCTTAGAACACCCCGAGTTAAGTAATGGAGTGGCTAGTCTCTTAGGTGTATCGTTTTCCATTGGGAAACATTTGTGTTTCGTCCACTTATAAGTTCAGAACAAAAATCGAGTACATACAAAGCCGAATGTCCGGACAAAACACCGTTCCCATGGTCCAAATGTTCTATATCTGCCTTAAAACGTCCCGACAATGCCTTGTAGATCTTGAGGTTTAAGATTCCAAAACAAGTGAGTTTCGTCCATTTCCAAGTTCGGACCGAAATCCGAGTAAATGCCGACCGAACGGACGGACATAAATCTCGTTTTTACGGATGGAACGTTGTTTTTTCACCTTAGAACGCCCCGAGTTAAGTAATGGAGTGGCTAGTTTCTTAGGTGTATCGTTTTCCATTGGGAAACATGTGTGTTTCGTCCACTTATAACTTCAGAACAAAAATCGAGTACATACAAAGCCGAATGTCCGGACAAAACACCGTTCCCATGGTCCAAATGTTCTATATTGGCCTTAAAACGTCCCGACTAAGCCTTGTAGATCTTGAGGTTTAAGATTCCAAAACAAGTGAGTTTCGTCCATTTCCAAGTTCGTACCGAAATCCGAGTAAATGCCGACCGAACGGACGGACATAAATCTCGTTTTTACGGATGGAACGTTGTTTTTTCACCTATGAACGCCCCGAGTTAAGTAACGGAGTGGCTAGTTTCTTAGGTGTATCGTTTTCCATTGGGAAACATTTGTGTTTCGTCCACTTATAAGTTCAGAACAAAAATCGAGTACATACAAAGCCGAATGTCCGGACAAAACACCGTTCCCATGGTCCAAATGTTCTATATTGGCCTTAAAACGCCCCAACTAAGCCTTGTAGATCTTGAGGTTTTAGATTCCAAAACAACTGAGTTTCGTCCATTTCCAAGTTCGGACCGAAATCCGAGTAAATGCCGACCGAACGGACGGACATAAATCTCGTTTTTACCGACGGAACGTTGTTTTTTCACTGTAGAACGCCCCGAGTTAAGTAATGGAGTGGCTAGTATCTTAGGTGTATCGTTTTCCATTGGGAAACATGTGTGTTTCATCTACTTATAACTTCAGAACAAAAATCGAGTACATACAAAGCCGAATGTCCGGACAAAACACCGTTCCCATGGTCCAAATGTTCTATATCTGCCTTAAAACGTCCCGACAATGCCTTATAGATCTTGAGGTTTAAGATTCCAAAACAAGTGAGTTTCGTCCATTTCCAAGTTCGGACCGAAATCCGAGTAAATGCCGACCGAACGGACGGACATAAATCTCGTTTTTACGGATGGAACGTTGTTTTTTCACCTTAGAACGCCCCGAGTTAAGTAATGGAGTGGCTAGTTTCTTAGGTGTATCGTTTTCCATTGGGAAACATGTGTGTTTCGTCCACTTATAACTTCAGAACAAAAATCGAGTACATACAAAGCCGAATGTCCGGACAAAACACCGTTCCCATGGTCCAAATGTTCTATATTGGCCTTAAAACGTCCCGACTAAGCCTTGTAGATCTTGAGGTTTAAGATTCCAAAACAAGTGAGTTTCGTCCATTTCCAAGTTCGTACCGAAATCCGAGTAAATGCCGACCGAACGGACGGACATAAATCTCGTTTTTACGGATGGAACGTTGTTTTTTCACCTATGAACGCCCCGAGTTAAGTAACGGAGTGGCTAGTTTCTTAGGTGTATCGTTTTCCATTGGGAAACATTTGTGTTTCGTCCACTTATAAGTTCAGAACAAAAATCGAGTACATACAAAGCCGAATGTCCGGACAAAACACCGTTCCCATGGTCCAAATGTTCTATATTGGCCTTAAAACGCCCCAACTAAGCCTTGTAGATCTTGAGGTTTTAGATTCCAAAACAACTGAGTTTCGTCCATTTCCAAGTTCGGACCGAAATCCGAGTAAATGCCGACCGAACGGACGGACATAAATCTCGTTTTTACGGACGGAACTTTGTTTTTTCACTGTAGAACGCCCCGAGTTAAGTAATGGAGTGGCTAGTCTCTTAGGTGTATCGTTTTCCATTGGGAAAGATGTGTGTTTCATCTACTTATAACTTCAGAACAAAAATCGAGTACATACAAAGCCGAATGTCCGGACAAAACACCGTTCCCATGGTCCAAATGTTCTATATCTGCCTTAAAACGTCCCGACAATGCCTTATAGATCTTGAGGTTTAAGATTCCAAAACAAGTGAGTTTCGTCCATTTCCAAGTTCGGACCGAAATCCGAGTAAATGCCGACCGAACGGACGGACATAAATCTCGTTTTTACGGATGGAACGTTGTTTTTTCACCTTAGAACGCCCCGAGTTAAGTAATGGAGTGGCTAGTTTCTTAGGTGTATCGTTTTCCATTGGGAAACATGTGTGTTTCGTCCACTTATAACTTCAGAACAAAAATCGAGTACATACAAAGCCGAATGTCCGGACAAAACACCGTTCCCATGGTCCAAATGTTCTATATTGGCCTTAAAACGTCCCGACTAAGCCTTGTAGATCTTGAGGTTTAAGATTCCAAAACAAGTGAGTTTCGTCCATTTCCAAGTTCGTACCGAAATCCGAGTAAATGCCGACCGAACGGACGGACATAAATCTCGTTTTTACGGATGGAACGTTGTTTTTTCACCTTTGAACGCCCCGAGTTAAGTAACGGAGTGGCTAGTTTCTTAGGTGTATCGTTTTCCATTGGGAAACATTTGTGTTTCGTCCACTTATAAGTTCAGAACAAAAATCGAGTACATACAAAGCCGAATGTCCGGACAAAACACCGTTCCCATGGTCCAAATGTTCTATATTGGCCTTAAAACGCCCCAACTAAGCCTTGTAGATCTTGAGGTTTTAGATTCCAAAACAACTGAGTTTCGTCCATTTCCAAGTTCGGACCGAAATCCGAGTAAATGCCGACCGAACGGACGGACATAAATCTCGTTTTTACGGACGGAACGTTGTTTTTTCACTGTAGAACGCCCCGAGTTAAGTAATGGAGTGGCTAGTCTCTTAGGTGTATCGTTTTCCATTGGGAAACATGTCTGTTTCATCTACTTATAACTTCAGAACAAAAATCGAGTACATACAAAGCCGAATGTCCGGACAAAACACCGTTCCCATGGTCCAAATGTTCTATATCTGCCTTAAAACGTCCCGACAATGCCTTATAGATCTTGAGGTTTAAGATTCCAAAACAAGTGAGTTTCGTCCATTTCCAAGTTCGGACCGAAATCCGAGTAAATGCCGACCGAACGGACGGACATAAATCTCGTTTTTACGGATGGAACGTTGTTTTTTCACCTTAGAACGCCCCGAGTTAAGTAATGGAGTGGCTAGTTTCTTAGGTGTATCGTTTTCCATTGGGAAACATGTGTGTTTCGTCCACTTATAAGTTCAGAACAAAAATCGAGTACATACAAAGCCGAATGTCCGGACAAAACACCGTTCCCATGGTCCAAATGTTCTATATTGGCCTTAAAACGTCCCGACTAAGCCTTGTCGATCTTGACGTTTTAGATTCCAAAACAAGTGAGTTTCGTCCATTTCCAAGTTCAGCCGAAATCCGAGTAAATGCGGACCGAACGGACGGACAAAAATCTCGTTTTTACGGACGGAACGTTGTTTTTTCACTTTAGAACGCCCCGAGTAAAGTATTGGAGTGGCTAGTCTCTTAGGTGTATCGTTTTCCATTGGGAAACATGTGTGTTTCGTCCACTTATAACTTAAGAACAAAAATCGAGTACATACAAAGCCGAATGTCCGGACAAAACACCGTTCCCAGGGTCCAAATGTTCTATATTGGCCTTAAAACGCCCCAACTAAGCCTTGTAGATCTTGAGGTTTTAGATTCCAAAACAACTGAGTTTCGTCCATTTCCAAGTTCGGACCGAAATCCGAGTAAATGCCGACCGAACGGACGGACATAAATCTCGTTTTTACGGACGGAACGTTGTTTTTTCACTGTAGAACGCCCCGAGTTAAGTAATGGAGTGGCTAGTCTCTTAGGTGTATCGTTTTCCATTGGGAAACATGTGTGTTTCATCTACTTATAACTTCAGAACAAAAATCGAGTACATACAAAGCCGAATGTCCGGACAAAACACCGTTCCCATGGTCCAAATGTTCTATATCTGCCTTAAAACGTCCCGACAATGCCTTATAGATCTTGAGGTTTAAGATTCCAAAACAAGTGAGTTTCGTCCATTTCCAAGTTCGGACCGAAATCCGAGTAAATGCCGACCGAACGGACGGACATAAATCTCGTTTTTACGGATGGAACGTTGTTTTTTCACCTTAGAACGCCCCGAGTTAAGTAATGGAGTGGCTAGTTTCTTAGGTGTATCGTTTTCCATTGGGAAACATGTGTGTTTCGTCCACTTATAAGTTCAGAACAAAAATCGAGTACATACAAAGCCGAATGTCCGGACAAAACACCGTTCCCATGGTCCAAATGTTCTATATTGGCCTTAAAACGTCCCGACTAAGCCTTGTAGATCTTGAGGTTTTAGATTCCAAAACAAGTGAGTTTCGTCCATTTCCAAGTTCAGCCGAAATCCGAGTAAATGCCGACCGAACGGACGGACAAAAATCTCGTTTTTACGGACGGAACGTTGTTTTTTCACTTTAGAACGCCCCGAGTAAAGTATTGGAGTGGCTAGTCTCTTAGGTGTATCGTTTTCCATTGGGAAACATGTGTGTTTCGTCCACTTATAACTTAAGAACAAAAATCGAGTACATACAAAGCCGAATGTCCGGACAAAACACCGTTCCCAGGGTCCAAATGTTCTATATTGGCCTTAAAACGCCCCAACTAAGCCTTGTAGATCTTGAGGTTTTAGATTCCAAAACAACTGAGTTTCGTCCATTTCCAAGTTCGGACCGAAATCCGAGTAAATGCCGACCGAACGGACGGACATAAATCTCGTTTTTACGGACGGAACGTTGTTTTTTGACCTTAGAACACCCCGAGTTAAGTAATGGAGTGGCTAGTCTCTTAGGTGTATCGTTTTCCATTGGGAAACATTTGTGTTTCGTCCACTTATAAGTTCAGAACAAAAATCGAGTACATACAAAGCCGAATGTCCGGACAAAACACCGTTCCCATGGTCCAGATGTTCTATATTGGCCTTAAAACGCCCCGACTAAGCCTTGTAGATCTTGAGGTTTTAGATTCCAAAACAAGTGAGTTTCGTCCATTTCCAAGTTCGGACCGAAATCCGAGTAAATGCCGACCGAACGGACGGACATAAATCTCGTTTTTACGGACGGAACGTTGTTTTTTCACTGTAGAACGCCCCGAGTTAAGTAATGGAGTGGCTAGTCTCTTAGGTGTATCGTTTTCCATTGGGAAACATGTGTGTTTCATCCACTTATAACTTCAGAACAAAAATTGAGTACATACAAAGCCGAATGTCCGGACAAAACACCGTTCCCATGGTCCAAATGTTCTATATCTGCCTTAAAACGTCCCGACTAGGCCTTGTAGATCTTGAGGTTTAAGATTCCAAAACAAGTGAGTTTCGTCCATTTTCAAGTTCGGACCGAAATCCGAGTAAATGCCGACCGAACGGACGGACATAAATCTCGTTTTTACGGATGGAACGTTGTTTTTTCACCTTAGAACTCCCCGAGTTAAGTAATGGAGTGCCTAGTTTCTTAGGTGTATCGTTTTCCATTGGGAAACATGTGTGTTTCGTCCACTTATAACTTCAGAACAAAAATCGAGTACATACAAAGCCGAATGTCCGGACAAAACACCGTTCCCATGGTCCAAATGTTCTATATTGGCCTTAAAACGTCCCGACTAAGCCTTGTAGATCTTGAGGTTTAAGATTCCAAAACAAGTGAGTTTCGTCCATTTCCAAGTTCGTACCGAAATCCGAGTAAATGCCGACCGAACGGACGGACATAAATCTCGTTTTTACGGATGGAACGTTGTTTTTTCACCTTTGAACGCCCCGAGTTAAGTAACGGAGTGGCTAGTTTCTTAGGTGTATCGTTTTCCATTGGGAAACATTTGTGTTTCGTCCACTTATAAGTTCAGAACAAAAATCGAGTACATACAAAGCCGAATGTCCGGACAAAACACCGTTCCCATGGTCCAAATGTTCTATATTGGCCTTAAAACGCCCCAACTAAGCCTTGTAGATCTTGAGGTTTTAGATTCCAAAACAACTGAGTTTCGTCCATTTCCAAGTTCGGACCGAAATCCGAGTAAATGCCGACCGAACGGACGGACATAAATCTCGTTTTTACGGACGGAACGTTGTTTTTTCACTGTAGAAGGCCCCGAGTTAAGTAATGGAGTGGCTAGTCTCTTAGGTGTATCGTTTTCCATTGGGAAACATGTGTGTTTCATCTACTTATAACTTCAGAACAAAAATCGAGTACATACAAAGCCGAATGTCCGGACAAAACACCGTTCCCATGGTCCAAATGTTCTATATCTGCCTTAAAACGTCCCGACTAGGCCTTGTAGATCTTGAGGTTTAAGATTCCAAAACAAGTGAGTTTCGTCCATTTCCAAGTTCGGACCGAAATCCGAGTAAATGCCGACCGAACGGACGGACATAAATCTCGTTTTTACGGATGGAACGTTGTTTTTTCACCTTTGAACGCCCCGAGTTAAGTAACGGAGTGGCTAGTTTCTTAGGTGTATCGTTTTCCATTGGGAAACATTTGTGTTTCGTCCACTTATAAGTTCAGAACAAAAATCGAGTACATACAAAGCCGAATGTCCGGACAAAACACCGTTCCCATGGTCCAAATGTTCTATATTGGCCTTAAAACGCCCCAACTAAGCCTTGTAGATCTTGAGGTTTTAGATTCCAAAACAACTGAGTTTCGTCCATTTCCAAGTTCGGACCGAAATCCGAGTAAATGCCGACCGAACGGACGGACATAAATCTCGTTTTTACGGACGGAACGTTGTTTTTTGACCTTAGAACACCCCGAGTTAAGTAATGGAGTGGCTAGTCTCTTAGGTGTATCGTTTTCCATTGGGAAACATTTGTGTTTCGTCCACTTATAAGTTCAGAACAAAAATCGAGTACATACAAAGCCGAATGTCGGGACAAAATACCGTTCCCATGGTCCAGATGTTCTATATTGGCCTTAAAACGCCCCGACTAAGCCTTGTAGATCTTGAGGTTTTAGATTCCAAAACAAGTGAGTTTCGTCCATTTCCAAGTTCGGACCGAAATCCGAGTAAATGCCGACCGAACGGACGGACATAAATCTCGTTTTTACGGACGGAACGTTGTTTTTTCACTGTAGAACGCCCCGAGTTAAGTAATGGAGTGGCTAGTCTCTTAGGTGTATCGTTTTCCATTGGGAAACATGTGTGTTTCATCCACTTATAACTTCAGAACAAAAATTGAGTACATACAAAGCCGAATGTCCGGACAAAACACCGTTCCCATGGTCCAAATGTTCTATATCTGCCTTAAAACGTCCCGACTAGGCCTTGTAGATCTTGAGGTTTAAGATTCCAAAACAAGTGAGTTTCGTCCATTTTCAAGTTCGGACCGAAATCCGAGTAAATGCCGACCGAACGGACGGACATAAATCTCGTTTTTACGGATGGAACGTTGTTTTTTCACCTTAGAACGCCCCGAGTTAAGTAATGGAGTGCCTAGTTTCTTAGGTGTATCGTTTTCCATTGGGAAACATGTGTGTTTCGTCCACTTATAACTTCAGAACAAAAATCGAGTACATACAAAGCCGAATGTCCGGACAAAACACCGTTCCCATGGTCCAAATGTTCTATATTGGCCTTAAAACGTCCCGACTAGGCCTTGTAGATCTAGAGGTTTAAGATTCCAAAACAAGTGAGTTTCGTCCATTTCCAAGTTCGGACCGAAATCCGAGTAAATGCCGACCGAACGGACGGACATAAATCTCGTTTTTACGGATGGAACGTTGTTTTTTCACCTTTGAACGCCCCGAGTTAAGTAACGGAGTGGCTAGTTTCTTAGGTGTATCGTTTTCCATTGGGAAACATTTGTGTTTCGTCCACTTATAAGTTCAGAACAAAAATCGAGTACATACAAAGCCGAATGTCCGGACAAAACACCGTTCCCATGGTCCAAATGTTCTATATTGGCCTTAAAACGCCCCAACTAAGCCTTGTAGATCTTGAGGTTTTAGATTCCAAAACAACTGAGTTTCGTCCATTTCCAAGTTCGGACCGAAATCCGAGTAAATGCCGACCGAACGGACGGACCTAAATCTCGTTTTTACGGACGGAACGTTGTTTTTTCACCTTAGAACACCCCGAGTTAAGTAATGGAGTGGCTAGTCTCTTAGGTGTATCGTTTTCCATTGGGAAACATTTGTGTTTCGTCCACTTATAAGTTCAGAACAAAAATCGAGTACATACAAAGCCGAATGTCCGGACAAAACACCGTTCCCATGGTCCAGATGTTCTATATTGGCCTTAAAACGCCCCGACTAAGCCTTGTAGATCTTGAGGTTTTAGATTCCAAAACAAGTGAGTTTCGTCCATTTCCAAGTTGGACCGAAATCCGAGTAAATGCCGACCGAACGGACGGACATAAATCTCGTTTTTACGGACGGAACGTTGTTTTTTCACTGTAGAACGCCCCGAGTTAAGTAATGGAGTGGCTAGTCTCTTAGGTGTATCGTTTTCCATTGGGAAACATGTGTGTTTCATCCACTTATAACTTCAGAACAAAAATTGAGTACATACAAAGCCGAATGTCCGGACAAAACACCGTTCCCATGGTCCAAATGTTCTATATCTGCCTTAAAACGTCCCGACTAGGCCTTGTAGATCTTGAGGTTTAAGATTCCAAAACAAGTGAGTTTCGTCCATTTTCAAGTTCGGACCGAAATCCGAGTAAATGCCGACCGAACGGACGGACATAAATCTCGTTTTTACGGATGGAACGTTGTTTTTTCACCTTAGAACGCCCCGAGTTAAGTAATGGAGTGCCTAGTTTCTTAGGTGTATCGTTTTCCATTGGGAAACATGTGTGTTTCGTCCACTTATAACTTCAGAACAAAAATCGAGTACATACAAAGCCGAATGTCCGGACAAAACACCGTTCCCATGGTCCAAATGTTCTATATTGGCCTTAAAACGTCCCGACTAAGCCTTGTAGATCTTGAGGTTTAAGATTCCAAAACAAGTGAGTTTCGTCCATTTCCAAGTTCGTACCGAAATCCGAGTAAATGCCGACCGAACGGACGGACATAAATCTCGTTTTTACGGATGGAACGTTGTTTTTTCACCTTTGAACGCCCCGAGTTAAGTAACGGAGTGGCTAGTTTCTTAGGTGTATCGTTTTCCATTGGGAAACATTTGTGTTTCGTCCACTTATAAGTTCAGAACAAAAATCGAGTACATACAAAGCCGAATGTCCGGACAAAACACCGTTCCCATGGTCCAAATGTTCTATATTGGCCTTAAAACGCCCCAACTAAGCCTTGTAGATCTTGAGGTTTTAGATTCCAAAACAACTGAGTTTCGTCCATTTCCAAGTTCGGACCGAAATCCGAGTAAATGCCGACCGAACGGACGGACATAAATCTCGTTTTTACGGACGGAACGTTGTTTTTTCACTGTAGAAGGCCCCGAGTTAAGTAATGGAGTGGCTAGTCTCTTAGGTGTATCGTTTTCCATTGGGAAACATGTGTGTTTCATCTACTTATAACTTCAGAACAAAAATCGAGTACATACAAAGCCGAATGTCCGGACAAAACACCGTTCCCAAGGTCCAAATGTTCTATATCTGCCTTAAAACGTCCCGACAATGCCTTATAGATCTTGAGGTTTAAGATTCCAAAACAAGTGAGTTTCGTCCATTTCCAAGTTCAGCCGAAATCCGAGTAAATGCCGACCGAACGGACGGACAAAAATCTCGTTTTTACGGACGGAACGTTGTTTTTTCACTGTAGAACGCCCCGAGTTAAGTAATGGAGTGGCTAGTCTCTTAGGTGTATCGTTTTCCATTGGGAAACATGTGTGTTTCATCCACTTATAACTTCAGAACAAAAATCGAGTACATACAAAGCCGAATGTCCGGACAAAACACCGTTCCCATGGTCCAAATGTTCTATATCTGCCTTAAAACGTCCCGACAATGCCTTATAGATCTTGAGGTTTAAGATTCCAAAACAAGTGAGTTTCGTCCATTTCCAAGTTCGGACCGAAATCCGAGTAAATGCCGACCGAACGGACGGACATAAATCTCGTTTTTACGGATGGAACGTTGTTTTTTCACCTTAGAACGCCCCGAGTTAAGTAATGGAGTGGCTAGTTTCTTAGGTGTATCGTTTTCCATTGGGAAACATGTGTGTTTCGTCCACTTATAACTTCAGAACAAAAATCGAGTACATACAAAGCCGAATGTCCGGACAAAACACCGTTCCCATGGTCCAAATGTTCTATATTGGCCTTAAAACGCCCCGACTAAGCCTTGTAGATCTTGAGGTTTTAGATTCCAAAATAAGTTTATTTCGTCCATTTCCAAGTTCGGACCGAAATCCGAGTAAATGTCGACCGAACGGACGGACATAAATCTCGTTTTGACGGACGGAACGTTGTTTTTTCACCTTAGAACGCCCCGAGTTAAGTAATGGAGTGCCTAGTTTCTTAGGTGTATCGTTTTCCATTGGGAAACATGTGTGTTTCGTCCACTTATAACTTCAAAACAAAAATCGAGTACATACAAAGCCGAATGTCCGGACAAAACACCGTTCCCATGGTCCAAATGTTCTATATTGGCCTTAAAACGTCCCGACTAAGCCTTGGAGATCTTGAGGTTTTAGATTCCAAAACAAGTGAGTTTCGTCCATTTCCAAGTTCAGACCGAAATCCGGGTAAATGCCGACCGAACGGACGGACATAAATCTCGTTTTTACGGACGGAACGTTGTTTTTTCACTTTAGAACGCCCCTAGTAAAGTAATGGAGTGGCTAGTCTCTTAGGTGTATCGTTTTCCATTGGGAAACATGTGTGTTTCGTCCACTTATAACTTAAGAACAAAAATCGAGTACATACAAAGCCGAATGTCCGGACAAAACACCGTTCCCATGGTCCAAATGTTCTATATCTGCCTTAAAACGTCCCGACAATGCCTTATAGATCTTGAGGTTTAAGATTCCAAAACAAGTGAGTTTCGTCCATTTCCAAGTTCGGACCGAAATCCGAGTAAATGCCGACCGAACGGACGGACATAAATCTCGTTTTTACGGATGGAACGATGTTTTTTCACTTTAGAACGCCCCGAGTTAAGTAATGGAGTAGCTAGTTTCTTAGGTGTATCGTTTTCAATTGGGAAACATGTGTGTTTCGTCCACTTATAACTTCAGAACAAAAATCGAGTACATACAAAGCCGAATGTCCGGACAAAACACCGTTCCCATGGTCCAAATGTTCTATATTGGCCTTAAAACGCCCCGACTAAGCCTTGTAGATCTTGAGGTTTTAGATTCCAAAATAAGTTTATTTCGTCCATTTCCAAGTTCGGACCGAAATCCGAGTAAATGTCGACCGAACGGACGGACATAAATCTCGTTTTGACGGACGGAACGTTGTTTTTTCACCTTAGAACGCCCCGAGTTAATGGAGTGCCTAGTTTCTTAGGTGTATCGTTTTCCATTGGGAAACATGTGTGTTTCGTGCACTTATAACTTCAAAACAAAAATCGAGTACATACAAAGCCGAATGTCCGGACAAAACACCGTTCCCATGGTCCAAATGTTCTATATTGGCCTTAAAACGTCCCGACTAAGCCTTGGAGATCTTGAGGTTTTAGATTCCAAAACAAGTGAGTTTCGTCCATTTCCAAGTTCAGACCGAAATCCGAGTAAATGCCGACCGAACGGACGGACATAAATCTCGTTTTTACGGACGGAACGTTGTTTTTTCACTTTAGAACGCCCCGAGTAAAGTAATGGAGTGGCTAGTCTCTTAGGTGTATCGTTTTCCATTGGGAAACATGTGTGTTTCGTCCACTTATAACTTAAGAACAAAAATCGAGTACATACAAAGCCGAATGTCCGGACAAAACACCGTTCCCATGGTCCAAATGTTTTATATTGGCCTTGAAACGCCCCGACTAAGCCTTGTAGATCTTGAGGTTTTAGATTCCAAAACAAGTAAGTTTCGTACATTTCCAAGTTCGGACCGAAATCCGAGTAAATGCGGACCGAACGTACGGACATAAATCTCGTTTTTACGGACGAAACGTTGTTTTTTCACTTTAGAACGCCCCGAGTTAAGTAATGGAGTGGCTAGTCTCTTAGGTGTATCGTTTTCCATTGGGAAACATGTGTGTTTCGTCCACTTATAACTTAAGAACAAAAATCTAGTACATACAAAGCCGAATGTCCGGACAAAACAACGTTCCCATAGTCCAAATGTTCTATATTGGCCTTAAAACGTCCCGACTAGGCCTTGTAGATCTTGAGGTTTAAGATTCCAAACCAAGTGAGTTTCGTCCATTTCCAAGTTCGGACCGAAATCCGAGTAAATGCCGACCGAACGGACGGACAAAAATCTCGTTTTTACGGATGGAACGTTGTTTTTTCACCTTAGAACGCCCCGAGTTAAGTAATGGAGTAGCTAGTCTCTTAGGTGTATCGTTTTCCATTGGGAAACATTTGTGTTTCGTCCACTTATAAGTTCAGAACAAAAATCGAGTACATACAAAGCCGAATGTCCGGACAAAACACCGTTCCCATGGTCCAAATGTTCTATATTGGCCTTAAAACGTCCCGACTAAGCCTTGTAGATCTTGAGGTTTTATATTCCAAAACAAGTGAGTTTCGTCCATTTCCAAGTTCAGCCGAAATCCGTGTAAATGCCGACCGAACGGACGGACAAAAATCTCGTTTTTACGGACGGAACGTTGTTTTTTAACTTTAGAACGCCCCGAGTAAAGTATTGGAGTGGCTAGTCTCTTAGGTGTATCGTTTTCCATTGGGAAACATGTGTGTTTCGTCCACTTATAACTTAAGAACAAAAATCGAGTACATACAAAGCCGAATGTCCGGACAAAACACCGTTCCCATGGTCCAAATGTTCTATATTGGCCTTGAATCGCCCCGACTAAGCCTTGTAGATCTTGAGGTTTTAGATTCCAAAACAAGTAAGTTTCGTCCATTGCCAAGTTCGAACCGAAATCCGAGTAAATGTCGACCGAACGGACGGACATAAATCTCGTTTTTACGGACGGAACGTTGTTTTTTCACTTTAGAACGCCCCGAGTTAAGTAATGGAGTGGCTAGTCTCTTAGGTGTATCGTTTTCCATTGGGAAACATGTGTGTTTCGTCCACTTATAACTTAAGAACAAAAATCTAGTACATACAAAGCCGAAATTCCGGACAAAACACAGTTCCCATGGTCCAAATGTTCTATATTTGCCTTAAAACGTCCCGACTAGGCCTTGTAGATCTTGAGGTTTAAGATTCCAAAACAAGTGAGTTTCATCCATTTCCAAGTTCGGACCGAAATCCGAGTAAATGCCGACCGAACGGACGGACAAAAATCTCGTTTTTACGGATGGAACGTTGTTTTTTCACCTTAGAACGCCCCGAGTTAAGTAATGGAGTAGCTAGTCTCTTAGGTGTATCGTTTTCCATTGGGAAACATTTGTGTTTCGTCCACTTATAAGTTCAGAACAAAAATCGAGTACATACAAAGCCGAATGTCCGGACAAAACACCGTTCCCATGGTCCAAATATTCTATATTGGCCTTAAAACGTCCCGACTAAGCCTTGTAGATCTTGAGGTTTTAGATTCGAAAACAAGTGAGTTTCGTAAATTTCCAAGTTCGGACCAAAATCCGAGTAAATGCCGACAGAACGAACGGACATAAATCTCGTTTTTAAGGACGGAACGTTGTTTTTTCACCTTAGAATACCCCGAGTTAAGTAATGGAGTGGCTAGTCTCTTAGGTGTATCGTTTTCCATCGGGAAACATTTGTGTTTCGTCAACTTATAAGTTAAGAACAAAAATCGAGTACATACAAAGCCGAATGTCCGGACAAAACACCGTTCCCATGGTCCAAATTTTCTATATTGGCAATAAAACGCCGCGACTAAGCCTTTTAGATCTTGATGTTTTAGTTTCCAAAACAAGTGAGTTTCGTCCATTTCCAAGTTCGGACCGAAATCCGAATAAATGCCGACCGAACGAACGGACATAAATCTCGTTTTTACGGACGGAACGTTGTTTTTTCACCTTAGAACACCCCGAGTTAAGTAATGGAGTGGCTAGTCTCTTAGGTGTATCGTTTTCCATTGGGAAACATTTGTGTTTCGTCCACTTATAAGTTCAGAACAAAAATCGAGAACATACAAAGCCGAATGTCCGGACAAAACACCGTTCCCATGGTCCAAATGTTCTATATTGGCCTTAAAATGCATCGACTAAGCCTTGTAGATCTTGAGGTTTTAGATTCCAAAACAAGTGAGTTTCGTCCATTTCCAAGTTCGGACCGAAATCCTAGTAAATTCCGATCGAACGGACGGACATAAATCACGTTTTTACGGACGGAACGTTGTTTTTTCACCTTAGAACACCCCGAGTAAAGTAATGGAGTGGCTTGTCTCTTAGGTGTATCGTTTTCCATTGGGAAACATTTGTGTTTCGTCCACTTATAAGTTCAGAACAAAAATCGAGTACATACAAAGCCGAATGTCCGGACAATACACCGTTCCCATAGTCCAAATGTTCTATATTGGCTTCAAAACGCCCCGACTAAGCCTTGTAGATCTTGAGGTTTTAGATTCCAAAACAAGTGAGTTTCGTCTCTTTCTAAGTTCGGGCCGAAATCCGAGTAAATGCCGACCGAACGGACGGACATAAATCTCGTTTTTACGGATGGAACGTTGTTTTTTCACCTTAGAACGCCCCGAGTTAAGTAATGGAGTGGCTAGTTTCTTAGGTGTATCGTTTTCCATTGGGAAACATGTGTGTTTCATCCACTTATAACTTCAGAACAAAAATCGAGTACATACAAAGCCGAATGTCCGGACAAAACACCGTTCCCATGGTCCAAATGTAATATATTTGCCTTAAAACGTCCCGACTAAGCCTTGTAGATCTTGAGGTTTAAGATTCCAAAACAAATGAGTTTCGTCCATTTCCAAGTTCGGACCGAAATCCGAGTAAATGCCGACCGAACGGACGGACATAAATCTCGTTTTTACGGATGGAACGTTGTTTTTTCACCTTAGAACGCCCCGAGTTAAGTAATGGAGTGGCTAGTCTCTTAGGTGTATCGTTTTCCATTGGGAAACATTTGTGTTTCGTCCACTTATAAGTTAAGAACAAAAATCGAGTACATACAAAGCCGAATGTCCGGACAAAACACCGTTCCCATGGTCCAAATTTTCTATATTGGCCTTAAAACACCGCGACTAAGCCTTTTAGATCTTGATGTTTTAGTTTCCAAAACAAGTGAGTTTCGTCCATTTCCAAGTTCGGACCGAAATCCGAATAAATGCCGACCGAACGAACGGACATAAATCTCGTTTTTACGGACGGAACGTTGTTTTTTCACCTTAGAACACCCCGAGTTAAGTAATGGAGTGGCTAGTCTCTTAGGTGTATCGTTTTCCATTGGGAAACATTTGTGTTTCGTCCACTTATAAGTTCAGAACAAAAATCGAGTACATACAAAGCCGAATGTCCGGACAAAACACCGTTCCCATGGTCCAGATGTTCTATATTGGCCTTAAAATGCCCCGACTAAGCCTTGTAGATCTTGAGGTTTTAGATTCCAAAACAAGTGAGTTTCGTCCATTTCCAAGTTCGGACCGAAATCCGAGTAAATGCCGACCGAACGGACGGACATAAATCTCGTTTTTACGGACGGAACGTTGTTTGTTCACCTTAGAACGCCCCGAGTTAAGTAATGGAGTGGCTTGTCTCTTAGGTGTATCGTTTTCCATTGTGAAACAACTGTGTTTCGTCCACTTATAACTTCAGAACAAAAATCGAGTACATACAAAGCCGAATGTCCGGACAAAACACCGTTCCCATGGTCCAAATGTTCTATATCTGGCTTAAAACGTCCCGACTAGGCCTTGTAGATCTTGAGGTTTAAGATTCCAAAACAAGTGAGTTTCGTCCATTTCCAAGTTCGGACCGAAATCCGAGTAAATGCCGACCGAACGGACGGACATAAATCTCGTTTTTACGGATGGAACGTTGTTTTTTCACCTTAGAACGCCCCGAGTTAAGTAATGGAGTGGCTAGTTTCTTAGGTGTATCGTTTTCCATTGGGAAACATTTGTGTTTCGTCCACTTATAAGTTCAGAACAAAAATCGAGTACATACAAAGCCGAATGTCCGGACAAAACACCGTTCCCATGGTCCAAATGTTCTATATTGGCCTTAAAACGCCCCGACTAAGCCTTGTAGATCTTGAGGTTTTAGATTCCAAAACAAGTGAGTTTCGTCCATTTCCAAGTTCGGACCGAAATCCGAGTAAATGCCGACCGAACGGACGGACATAAATCTCGTTTTTACGGACGGAACGTTATTTTTTCACTTTAGAACGCCCCGAGTTAAGTAATGGAATTGCTAGTCTCTTAGGTGTATCGTTTTCCATTGGGAAACATGTGTGTTTCGTCCACTTATAAGTTCAGAACATAAATCGAGGACATACAAAGCCGAATGTCCGGACAAAACACCGTTCCCATTGTCCAAATGTTCTATATTGGCCTTAAAACGCCCCGACTAAGCCTCGTAGATCTTGAGGTTTTAGATTCCAAAACAAGTGAGTTTCGTCCATTTCCAAGTTCGGACCGAAATCCTAGTAAATTCCGATCGAACAGACGGACATAAATCTCGTTTTTACGGACGGAACGTTGTTTTTTCACCTTAGAACACCCCGAGTTAAGTAATGGAGTGGCTTGTCTCTTAGGTGTATCGTTTTCCATTGTGAAACAACTGTGTTTCGTCCACTTATAAGTTCGGAACAATAATCGAGTACATACCAAGCCGAATGTCCGGACAAAACACCGTTCCCATGGTCCAAATGTTCTATATTGGCCTTAAAACGCCCCGACTAAGCCTTGTAGATCTTGAGGTTTTAGGTTCGAAAACAAGTGAGTTTGGTCCATTAACAAGTTCGGACCGAAAACCGAGTAAATGCCGATCGAACGGACGGACATAAATCTCGTTTTTACGGACGGAACGTTGTTTTTTCACCTTAGAACACCCCGAGTTAAGTAATGGAGTGGCTTTGTCTCTTAGGTGTATCGTTTTCCATTGTGAAACAACTGTGTTTCGTCCACTTATAAGTTCGAAACAATAATCGAGTACATACCAAGCCGAATGTCCGGACAAAACACCGTTCCCATGGTACAAATGTTCTATATTGGCCTTAAAACGCCCCGACTAAGCCTTGTAGATCTTGAGGTTTTAGATTCCAAAACAAGTGAGTTTCGTCCATTTCCAAGTTCGGACCGAAATCCGAGTAAATGCCGACCGAACGGACGGACATAAATCTCGTTTTTACGGACGGAACGTTGTTTGTTCACCTTAGAACGCCCCGAGTTAAGTAATGGAGTGGCTTGTCTCTTAGGTGTATCGTTTTCCATTGTGAAACAACTGTGTTTCGTCCACTTATAACTTCAGAACAAAAATCGAGTACATACAAAGCCGAATGTCCGGACAAAACACCGTTTCCATGGTCCAAATGTTCTATATCTGCCTTAAAACGTCCCGGCTAAGCCTTGTCGATCTTTAGATTTTAGATTCCAAAACAAGTGAGTTTCGTCCATTTCCAAGTTCGGACCGAAAACCGAGTAAATGCCGACCAAACGGACGAACATAAATCTCGTTTTTACGGACGGAACGTTGTTTTTTCAACTTAGAACGCCCCGAGTTAAGTAATGGAGTGGCTAGTCTCTTAGGTGTATCGTTTTCCATTGGGAAACATTTGTGTTTCGTCCACTTATAAGTTTAGAACAAAAAATCGAGTACATACAAAGCCGAATGTCCGGACAAAACACCGTTCCCCTGGTCCAAATGTTCTATATTGGCCTTAAAACGCCCCGACTAAGCCTTGTAGATCTTGAGGTTTTAGAATCCAGAACAAGTGAGTTTCGTCCATTTCCAAGTTCGGACCGAAATCCGAGTAAATGACTACCGAACGGACGGACATAAATCTCGTTTTTACGGATGGAACGCTGTTTTTTCACTTTAGAACGCCCCGAGTTAAGTAATGGAGTGGCTAGTCTCTTAGGTGTATCGTTTTCCATTAGGAAACATTGGTGTTTCGTCCACTTATAAGTTCAGAACAAAAATCGAGTACATTCAAAGCCGAATGTCCGGACAAAACACCGTTCCCATGGTCCAAATGTTCTATATTGGCCTTAAAACGCCCCGACTAAGCCTTGTTGATCTTGCGGTTTTAGATTCCAAAACAAGTGAGTTTCGTCCATTTCCAAGTTCGGACCGAAAACCGAGTAATTGCCGACCGAACGGACGGACATAAATCTCGTTTTTACGGACGGAACGTTGTTTTTTCACTTTTGAACGCCCCGAGTTAAGTAATGGAGTGGCTAGTCTCTTAGGTGTATCGTTTTCCATTTGGAAACATTTGTGTTTCGTCCACTTATACGTTCAGAACAAAAATCGAGTACATACAATGACGAATGTCCGGAGAAAACACCGTTCCCATGGTCCAAATGTTCTATATTGGCCTTAAAACGCCTCGACTAAGCCTTGTTGATCTTGCGGTTTTAGATTCCAAAACAAGTGAGTTTCGTCCATTTCCAAGTTCGGACCGAAAACCGAGTAAATGCCGACCAAACGGACGAACATAAATCTCGTTTTTACGGACGGAACGTTGTTTTTTCAACTTAGAACGCCCCGAGTTAAGTAATGGAGTGGCTAGTCTCTTAGGTGTATCGTTTTCCATTGGGAAACATTTGTGTTTCGTCCACTTATAAGTTTAGAACAAAAAATCGAGTACATACAAAGCCGAATGTCCGGACAAAACACCGTTCCCCTGGTCCAAATGTTCTATATTGGCCTTAAAACGCCCCGACTAAGCCTTGTAGATCTTGAGGTTTTAGAATCCAGAACAAGTGAGTTTCGTCCATTTCCAAGTTCGGACCGAAATCCGAGTAAATGACTACCGAACGGACGGACATAAATCTCGTTTTTACGGATGGAACGTTGTTTTTTCACTTTAGAACGCCCCGAGTTAAGTAATGGAGTGGCTAGTCTCTTAGGTGTATCGTTTTCCATTAGGAAACATTGGTGTTTCGTCCACTTATAAGTTCAGAACAAAAATCGAGTACATTCAAAGCCGAATGTCCGGACAAAACACCGTTCCCATGGTCCAAATGTTCTATATTGGCCTTAAAACGCCCCGACTAAGCCTTGTTGATCTTGCGGTTTTAGATTCCAAAACAAGTGAGTTTCGTCCATTTCCAAGTTCGGACCGAAAACCGAGTAATTGCCGACCGAACGGACGGACATAAATCTCGTTTTTACGGACGGAACGTTGTTTTTTCACTTTTGAACGCCCCGAGTTAAGTAATGGAGTGGCTAGTCTCTTAGGTGTATCGTTTTCCATTTGGAAACATTTGTGTTTCGTCCACTTATACGTTCAGAACAAAAATCGAGTACATACAATGACGAATGTCCGGAGAAAACACCGTTCCCATGGTCCAAATGTTCTATATTGGCCTTAAAACGCCTCGACTAAGCCTTGTTGATCTTGCGGTTTTAGATTCCAAAACAAGTGAGTTTCGTCCATTTCCAAGTTCGGACCGAAAACCGAGTAATTGCCAACCGAACGGACGGACATAAATCTCGTTTTTACTGACGGAACGTTGTTTTTTCACCTTAGAACACCCCGAATTTAGTAATGGAGTGGCTAATCTCTTAGGTGTATCGTTTTTCATTGTGAAACATGTGTGTTTCGTCCACTTATAAGTTCGGAACAAAAATCGAGTACATACCAAGGCGAATGTCCGGACAAAACACCGTTCCCATGGTCCAAATTTTCTATATAGGCCTTAAAATGTCCTGGCTAAGCCTTGTCGATCTTTAGGTTTTAGATTCCAAAACAAGTGAGTTTCGTCCATTTCCAAGTTCGACCGAAAACCGAGTAAATGCCGACCGAACGGACGGACATAAATCTCGTTTTTACGGACGGAACGTTGTTTTTTCACCTTAGAACGCCCCGAGTTAAGTAATGGAGTGGCTAGTCTCTTAGGTGTATCGTTTTCCATTGGGAAGCATTTGTGTTTCGTCCACTTATAAGTTCAGAACAAAAAATCGAGTACATACAAAGCCGAATGTCCGGACAAAACACCGTTCCCCTGGTCCAAATGTTCTATATTGGCCTTAAAACGCCCCGACTAAGCCTTGTAGATCTTGAGGTTTTGGAATCCAAAACAAGTGAGTTTCGTCCATTTCCAAGTTCGGACCGAAATCCGAGTAAATGACGACCGAACGGACGGACATAAATCTCGTTTTTACGGATGGAACGTTGTTTTTTCACCTTAGAACGCCCCGAGTTAAGTAATGGAGTGGCTAGTCTCTTAGGTGTATCGTTTTCCATTGGGAAACATTTGTGTTTCGTCCACTTATAAGTTCAGAACAAAAATCGAGTACATACAAAGCCGAATGTCCGTACAAAACACCGTTCCCATGGTCCAAATGTTCTATATTGGCTTTAAAACGCCCCGACTAAGCCTTGTAGATCTTGAGGTTTTACATTCCAAAACAATTGAGTTTCGTCCATTTCCAAGTTCGGACCGAAATTCGAGTAAATGCCGACCGAACGGACAGACATAAATCTCGTTTTTACTGACGGAACGTTGTTTTTTCACCTTAGAACACCCCGAGTTTAGTAATGGAGTGGCTAATCTCTTAGGTGTATCGTTTTCCATTGTGAAACATGTGTGTTTCGACCACTTATAAGTTCGGAACAATAATCGAGTACATACCAAGCCGAATGTCCGGACAAAACAACGTTCCCATGGTCCAAATTTTCTATATTTTCCTTAAAACGTCCCGGCTAAGCCTTGTCGATCTTGAGGTTTTAGATTCCAAAACAAGTGAGTTTCGTCCATTTCCAAGTTCGGACCGAAAACCGAGTAAATGCCGATCGAACGGACGGACATAAATCTCGTTTTTACGGACAGAACATTGTTTTTTCACCTTAGAACGCCCCGAGTTAAGTAATGGAGTGGCTAGTCTCTTAGGTGTATCGTTTTCCATTGGGAAACATTTGTGTTTCGTCCACTTATAAGTTCAGAACAAAAATCGAGTACATACAAAGCCGAATGTCCGGACAAAACACCGTTCCCATGGTCCAAATGTTCTATATTGGCCTTAAAATGCCCCGACTAAGCCTTGTTGATCTTGCGGTTTTAGATTCCAAAACAAGTGAGTTTCGTCCATTTCCAAGTTCGGACCGAAAACCGAGTAATTGCTGACCGAACGGACGGACATAAATCTCGTTTTTACGGACGGAACGTTGTTTTTTCACTTTTGAATGCCCCGAGTTAAGTAATGGAGTGGCTAGTCTCTTAGGTGTATCGTTTTCCATTTGGAAACATTTGTGTTTCGTCCACTTATACGTTCAGAACAAAAATCGAGTACATACAATGACGAATGTCCGGAGAAAACACCGTTCCCATGGTCCAAATGTTCTATATTGGCCTTAAAACGCCCCGACTAAGCCTTGTTGATCTTGCGGTTTTAGATTCCAAAACAAGTGAGTTTCATCCATTTCCAAGTTCGGACCGAAAACCGAGTAATTGCCAACCGAACGGACGGACATAAATCTCGTTTTTACTGACGGAACGTTGTTTTTTCACCTTAGAACACCCCGAGTTTAGTAATGGAGTGGCTAATCTCTTAGGTGTATCGTTTTCCATTGTGAAACATGTGTGTTTCGTCCACTTATAAGTTCGGAACAATAATCGAGTACATACAAAGCCGAATGTCCGGACAAAACACCGTTCCCATGGTCCAAATTTTCTATATTTGCCTTAAAACGTCCCGGCTAAGCCTTGTCGATCTTGAGGTTTTAGATTCCAAAACAAGTGAGTTTCGTCCATTCCCAAGTTCGGACCGAAAACCGAGTAAATGCCGACCGAACGGACGGATATAAATCTCGTTTTTACGGACGGAACGTTGTTTTTTCACCTTAGAACGCCCCGAGTTAAGTAATGGAGTGGCTAGTCTCTTAGGTGTATCGTTTTCCATTTGGAAACATTTGTGTTCCGTCCACTTATAACTTCAGAACAAAAATCGAGTACATACAAAGCCGAATGTCCGGATAAAACACCGTTCCCATGGTCCAAATGTTCTATATTGGCCTTAAAACGCCCCGACTAAGCCTTGTAGATCTTGAGGTTTTAGATTCCAAAACAAGTGAGTTTCGTCCATTTCCAAGTTCGGACCGAAAACCGAGTAAATGCCGACCGAACGGACGGATATAAATCTCGTTTTTACGGACGGAACGTTGTTTTTTCACCTTAGAACGCCCCGAGTTAAGTAATGGAGTGGCTAGTCTCTTAGGTGTATCGTTTTGCATTGGGAAACATTTGTGTTTCGTCCACTTATAAGTTCAGAACAAAAATCGAGTACATACAAAGCCGAATGTCCGGACAAAACACCGTTCCCATGGTCCAAATGTTCTATATTGGCCTTAAAACGCCCCGACTAAGCCTTGTCGATCTTTAGGTTTTAGATTCCAAAACTAGTGAGTTTCGTCCATTTCCAAGTTCGGACCGAAATACGAGTAAATGCCGACCGAACGGACGGACATAAATCTCGTTTTTACGGACGGAACGTTGTTTTTTCACCTCAGAACGCCCCGAATTAAGTAATGGAGTGGCTAGTCTCTTAGGTGTATCGTTTTTCAATGGGAAACATGTGTGTTTCGTCCACTTATAACTTCAGAACAAAAATCGAGTACATACAAAGCCGAATGTCCGGATAAAACACCGTTCCCATGGTACAAATGTTCTATATTGGCCTTAAAACGCCCCGACTAAGCCTTGTAGATCTTGAGGTTTTAGATTCCAAAACAAGTGAGTTTCGTACATTTCCAAGTTCGGACCGAAATTCGAGTAAATGTCGACCGAACGGACGGACATAAATCTCGTTTTTACGGACGGAACGTTGTTTTTTCACTTTAGAACGCCCCGAGTTAAGTAATGGAGTGGCTAGTCTCTTAGGTGTATCGTTTTCCATTTGGAAACATTTGTGTTTCGTCCACTTGTACGTTCAGAATAAAAATCTAGTACATACAAAGACGAATGTCCGGAGAAAACACCGTTCCCATGGTCCAAATGTTCTATATTGGCCTTAAAACGCCCCGACTAAGCCTTGTAGATCTTGAGGTTTTAGATTCCAAAACAAGTGAGTTTCGTCCATTTCCAAGTTCGGACCGAAATCCGAGTAAATGCCGACCGAAAGGACGGACATAAATCTCGTTTTTACGGACGGAACGTTGTTTTTTCACCTTAAAACGCCCCGAGTTAAGTAATGGAGTGGCTAGTCTCTTAGGTGTATCGTTTTCCATTGGGAAACATTTGTGTTTCCTCCACTTATAAGTTCAGAACAAAAATCGAGTACATACAAAGCCGAATGTCCGGACAAAACACCGTTCCCATGGTCCAAATGTTCTATATTGGCCTTCAAACGCCCCGACTAAGCCTTGTAGATCTTGAGGTTTTACATTCCAAAACAAGTGAGTTTCGTCCATTTCCAAGTTCGGACCGAAATTCGAGTAAATGCCGACCGAACGGACGGACATAAATCTCGTTTTTACTGACGGAACGTTATTTTTTCACCTTAGAACACCCCGAGTTTAGTAATGGAGTGGCTAATCTCTTAGGTGTATCGTTTTCCATTGTGAAACATATGTGTTTCGTCCACTTATAAGTTTGGAACAATAATCGAGTACATACAAAGCAGAATGTCCGGACAAAACACCGTTCCCATGGTCCAAATGTTCTATATTGGCCTTAATACGCCCCGACCAAGCCTTGTAGATCTTGAGGTCTTAGATTCCAAAACAAGTGAGTTTCGTCCATTTACATTTTCGAACCGAAATCCGAGTAAATGCCGACCGAACGGACGGACATAAATCTCATTTTTACGGACGGAACGTTGTTTTTTCACCTTAGAACGCCCCGAGTTAAGTAATGGAGTGGCTAGTCTCTTAGGTGTATCGTTTTCCATTGGGAAACATGTGTGTTTCGTCCACGTTTAAGTTCGGAAAATAAATTGAGTACATTCGAAGCCGAATGTCCGGACAATACCCCGCTCCCATCGTCCAAATGTTCTATATTGGCCTTAAAACGTCCCGACTAAGCCTTGTAGATCTTGAGGTTTTAGGTTCTAAATCAAGTGAGTTTCGTCCATTTCCAAGTTTGGACCAAAATCCGTGTAAATGCCGACCGAACGAACGGATATAAATCTCGTTTTTACGGACGGAACGTTGTTTTTTCACCTTATTACACCCCGAGTTAAGTAATGGAGTGGCTTGTCTCTTAGGTGTATCGTTTTCCATTGTGAAACAACTGTGTTTCGTCCACTTATAAGTTCGGAACAATAATCGAGTACATACCTAGCCGAATGTCCGGACAAAACACCGTTCCCATGGTCCAAATTTTCTATATTTGCCTTAAAACGTCCCGGCTATGCCTTGTCGATCTTGAGGTTTTAGATTCCAAAACAAGTGAGTTTCGTCCATTTCCAAGTTCGGACCGAAATCCGAGTAAATGCCGACCGAACGGACGGACATAAATCTCGTTTTTACGGACGGAACGTTGTTTTTCACCTTAGAACGCCCCGAGTTAAGTAATGGAGTGGCTAGTCTCTTAGGTGTATCGTTTTCCATTGGGAAACATTTGTGTTTCGTCCACTTATAAGTTCAGAACAAAAATCGAGTACATACAAAGCCGAATGTCCAGACAAAACACCGTTCCCATGGTCCATATGTTCTATATTGGCCTCAAAACGCCCCGACTAAGCCTTGTAGATCTTGAGGTTTTAGATTCCAAAACAAGCGAGTTTCGTACATTTCCAAGTTCGGACCGAAATTCGAGTAAATGTCGACCGAACGGACGGACATAAATCTCGTATTTACTGACGGAACGTTGTTTTTTCACCTTAGAACACATCGAGTTTAGTAATGTTGTGGCTAATCTCTTAGGTGTATCGTTTTCCATTGTGAAACATGTGTGTTTCGTCCACTTATAAGTTCGGAACAATAATCGAGTACATACCAAGCCGAATGTCCGGACAAAACACCGTTCCCATGGTCCAAATGTTCTATATTTGCCTTAAAACATCCCGGCTAAGCCTTGTCGATCTTGAGGTTTTAGATTCCAAAACAAGTGAGTTTCGTCCATTTCCAAGTTCGTACCGAAATCCGAGTAAATGCCGACCGAACGGACGGACATAAATCTCGTTTTTACGGACGGAACGTTGTTTTTCACCTTAGAACGCCCCGAGTTAAGTAATGGAGTGGCTAGTCTCTTAGGTGTATCGTTTTCCATTGGGAAACATTTGTGTTTCGTCCACTTATAAGTTCAGAACAAAAATCGAGTACATACAAAGCCGAATGTCCGGACAAAACACCGTTCCCATGGTCCATATGGTCCATTTTGATCTTGACGTTTTAGATTCCAACATAAGTGGGTTTCGTCCATTTCCATTTTTTACCGAAAACCGCACAGACATTAACCTCCTTTTGATGGACGAAACGATATTTTTTCGCCTTAGAACGATCCGAGTTAAGCTATTGAATAACTAGTTTCTTAGATGTTATCGCTTTCCATGCGGAAACATGTGTCTTACGTCCACTTGTAACTTCTAAACAAAAATCGAGTAAATACCAAGCTAAATGTCCGGACAAAACCCCGTTGCCATGGCCCATATGTTTTATATTGGCTTTAAAACGCCCCGGCTAAGCCATTTCGATCTTTACGTTTTAGATTCCAAAACAAGCCGGTTTCGTCCATTCCCAAGTTTGGACCGAAAACCGAGGAAATACCCATTGAACGAACGGACATAAACCTCGTTTTGACGGACGGGACGTTGTTTTTTAGCCTTAGAACGCCCCGAGTTAAGCTATTGAATGGCCAGTCTCTTAGATGTTATCGCTTTCCGTGCGGAAACATGTGTGTTTCGTCCACTTTTAAGTTCGGAACAAAAATCGAGTAAATACCAAGCCAAATGTCCGGACAAAACCCCGTTCCCATTGTCCATATGTTCTATATTGGCCTTAAAACGGCCCGGCTAAAACATACCGATCTTGACATTTTAGATTCCAAAACAAGTGGGTTTCGTCCATTCCCAAGTTCGGACCGAAAACTAAGTAAATACCCAATGAACGGACGGACATAAACCTCGTTTTGACCGACGGAATGTTGTTTTTTCGCCTTAGTACGCCCCGAGTTAAGCTATTGAGTGGCTAGTCTCTTAGATGTTATCGTTTTCCGTGCGGAAACATGTGTGTTTCGTCCACTTTTAAGTTCTGAACAAAAATGGAGTAAATACCAAGCCAAATGTCCGGACAAAACCCCGTTTCCATGGTCCATATGTTCCATATTGGCCTTAATACGGCCCGGGTAAGCCATTTTGATCTTGACATTTTAGATTCCAAAACAAGTGGGTTACTTCCATTCCCAAGTTCGGACCAAAAACCGAGGAAATACCCAATGAACGAACGGACATAAACCTCGTTTTGACAGACGGGACGTTGTTTTTTTTGCCTTAGAACGCCCCGAGTTAAGCTATTGAGTGGCTAGTCTCTTAGATGTTATCACTTTTCATGCGGAAACATGTGTCTTACGTCCACTTGTAAGCTCTGAACAAAAATCGATAAAATACCAAGCTAAATGTCCGGACAAAACCCCGTTGCCATGGCCCATATGTTTTAAATTGGCTTTAAAACGCCCCGGCTAAGCCATGTCGATCTTGACATTTTAGATTCCAAAACAAGTGGGTTTCGTCCATTTCCAAGTTCGGACCGAACACAGAGTAAATACCCAATAAACAGACGGACATAAACCTCGTTTTGACGGACGAAACATTGTTTTTTCGCCTTAGAACTCCCTGAGTTAAGCTATTGAGTGGCTAGTCTCTTAGATGTTATCGTTTTCCGTGAGGAAACATGTGTGTTTCGTCCACTTTTAAGTTCGGAACAAAAATCGAGTAAATACCAAGCCAAATGTCCGGACAAAACCCCGTTCCCATTGTCCATATGTTCTATATTGGCCTTAAAACGGCCCGGCTAAAACATACCGATCTTGACATTTTAGATTCCAAAACAAGTGGGTTTCGTCCATTCCCAAGTTCGGACCGAAAACCGAGGAAATACCCTATGAACGAACGCACATAAACCTCGTTTCGACGGACGAAGCGTTATTTTTTCGCCTTAGAACGCCCCGAGTTAAGCTATTGAGTGGCCAGTCTCTTAGATGTTATCGCTTTCCGTGCGGAAACATGTGTGTTTCGTCCACTTTTAAGTTCGGAACAAAAATCGAGTAAATACCAAGCCAAATGTCCGGACAAAACCCCGTTCCCATTGTCCATATGTTCTATATTGGCCTTAAAACGGCCCGGCTAAAACATGCCGATCTTGACATTTTAGATTCCAAAAAAGGTGGGTTTCGTCCATTCCCAAGTTCGGACCGAAAACCGAGTAAATACCCAATACACAGCGGACAAAAACCTCGTTTCGACGGACGAAGCGTTATTTTTTCGCCTTAGAACGCCCCGAGTTAAGCTATTGAGTGGCTAGTCTCTTAGATGTTATCGCTTTTCATGCGGAAACATGTGTCTTACGTCCACTTGTAAGTTCTGAACAAAAATCGATAAAATACCAAGCTAAATGTCCGGACAAAACCCCGTTGCCATGGCCCATATGTTTTAAATTGGCTTTAAAACGCCCCGGCTAAGCCATTTCGATCTTTACGTTTTAGATTCCAAAACAAGCCGGTTTCGTCAATTTCCAAGTTCAGACCGAACACCGAGTAAATACCAAATAAACAGACGGACATAAACCTCGTTTTGACGGACAAAACGTTGTTTTTTCGCTTTAGAACTCCCTGAGTTAAGCTATTGAGTGGCTAGTCTCTTAGATGTTATCGTTTTCCGTGCGGAAACATGTGTGTTTCGTCCACTTTTAAGTTCGGAACAAAAATCGAGTAAATACCAAACCAAATGTCCGGACAAAACCCCGTTCCCATTGTCCATATGTTCTATATTGGCCTTAAAACGGCCCGGCTAAAACATGCCGATCTTGACATTTTAGATTCCAAAAAAGGTGGGTTTCATCCATTCCCAAGTTCGGACCGAAAACCGAGTAAATACCCAATACACAGACGGACATAAACCTCGTTTCGACGGACGAAGCGTTATTTTTTCGCCTTAGAACGCCCCAAGTTAAGCTATTGAGTGGCTAGTCTCTTAGATGTTATCGCTTTTCATGCGGAAACATGTGTCTTACGTCCACTTGTAAGTTCTGAACAAAAATCGATAAAATACCAAGCTAAATGTCTGGACAAAACCCCATTGCCATGGCCCATATGTTTTAAATTGGCTTTAAAACGCCCCGGCTAAGCCATTTCGATCTTTACGTTTTAGATTCCAAAACAAGCCGGTTTCGTCAATTTCCAAGTTCAGACCGAACACCGAGTAAATACCCAATAAACAGACGGAAATAAAACTCATTTTGACGGACGAAACGTTGTTTTTTCGCCTTAGAACTCCCTGAGTTAAGCTATTGAGTGGCTGGTCTCTTAGATGTTATCGTTTTCCGTGCGGAAACATGTGTGTTTCGTCCACTCTTAAGTTCGGAACAAAAATCGAGTAAATACCAAGCCAAATGTCCGGACAAAACCCCGTTCCCATTGTCCATATGTTCTATATTGGCCTTAAAACCGCCCGGCTAAAACATACCGATCTTGACATTTTAGATTCCAAAACAAATGGGTTTCGTCCATTCCCAAGTTCGGACCAAAAACCGAGGAAATACCCAATGAACGATCGGACATAAACCTCGTTTTGACGGACGGGACGTTGTTTTTTTGCCTTAGAACGCCCCGAGTTAAGCTATTGAGTAGCCAGTCTGTTAGATGTTATCGCTTTCCGTGCGGAAACATGTGTGTTTCGTCCACTTTTAAGTTCGGAACAAAAATCGAGTAAATACCAAGCCAAATGTTCGGACAAAACCCCGTTCCCATTGTCCATATGTTCTATATTGGCCTTAAAACGGCCCGCCTAAAACATGCCGATCTTGACATTTTAGATTCCAAAAAAGGTGGGTTTCGTCCATTCCCAAGTTCGGACCGAAAACCGAGTAAATACCCAATACACAGCGGACATAAACCTCGTTTCGACGGACGAAGCGTTATTTTTTCGCCTTAGAACGCCCCGAGTTAAGCTATTGAGTGGCTAGTCTCTTAGATGTTATCGCTTTTCATGCGGAAACATGTGTCTTACGTCCACTTGTAAGTTCTGAACAAAAATCGATAAAATACCAAGCTAAATGTCCGGACAAAACCCCGTTGCCATGGCCCATATGTTTTAAATTGGCTTTAAAACGCCCCGGCTAAGCCATTTCGATCTTTACGTTTTAGATTCCAAAACAAGCCGGTTTCGTCAATTTCCAAGTTCAGACCGAACACCGAGTAAATACCCAATAAACAGACGGACATAAACCTCGTTTTGACGGACGAAACGTTGTTTTTTCGCCTTAGAACTCCCTGAGTTAAGCTATTGAGTGGCTAGTCTCTTAGATGTTATCGTTTTCCGTGCGGAAACATGTGTGTTTCGTCCACTTTTAAGTTCGGAACAAAAATTGACAAAATACCAAGCTAAATGTCCGGACAAAACCCCGTTGCCATGGCCCATATGTTTTAAATTGGTTTTAAAACGCCCCGGCTAAGCCATGTCGATCTTGACATTTTAGATTCCAAAACATGTGGGTTTCGTTTCCAAGTTCAGACCGAACACCGAGTAAATACCCAATAAACGGACGGACATAAACCTCCTTTTGACGAACGAAACGTTGTTTTTTCGCCTTAGAACTCCCTGAGTTAAGCTATTGAGTGGCTAGTCTCTTAGATGTTATCGCTTTCCGTGCGGAAACATTTGTGTTTCGTCCACTTTTAAGTTCGGAACAAAAATCGAGTAAATACCAAGCCAAATGTCCGGACAAAACCCCGTTCCCATGGTCCATATGTTCTATATTGGCCTTAAAACGTCCCGGCTAAGCCATGTCGATCTTGACATTTTAGATTCCAAAACAAGTGGGTTTCGACCATTCCCAAGTTCGGACCGAAAACCGAGTAAATACCCAATGAATGGATGGACATAAACGTCGTTTTGACGGACGAAACGTTGTTTTTTCGCCTTAGTACGCACCGAGTTAAGCTATTGAGTGGCTAATCCCTTAGATGTTATCGTTCTCCATGCAGAAACATGTGTGTTTCGGCCACTATTAAGTTCGGAAGAAAAATCAAGTAAATACCAAGCCAAATGTCCGGACAAAACCCCGTTCCCATGGTCCATATGTTTTATATTGGCTTTAAAACGCCCCGGCTAAGCCATTTCGATCTTGACGTTTTAGATTCCAAAACAAGTGGGTTTCATCTATTTCCCAGTTCAAACCAAACACCGAGTAAATACCCAATAAACAGACGGACATAAAGCTCGTTTTGACGGACGAAGCGTTATTTTTTCGCCTTAGAACAACCCGAGTTAAGCTATTGAGTGGCTAGTCTCTTATATGTTATCGCTTTCCATGCGGAAACATGTGTGTTTCGTCCAATATTATGGTGGGAACAAAAATCGAGTAAATACCAACCCTAATGTCCTGACAAAACCCCGTTTCCATGGTCCATATGTTCTATATTGGCCTTAAAATGACCCGGCTAAGCCATTTTGATCTTGACGTTTTAGATTCCAACATAAGTGGGTTTCGTCCATTTCCATTTTTGACCGAAAACCGCACAGACATTAACCTCCTTTTGATGGACGAAACGATATTTTTTCGCCTTAGAACGCCCCGAGTTAAGCTATTGAATAACTAGTTTCTTAGATGTTATCGCTTTCCATGCGGAAACATGTGTCTTACGTCCACTTGTAACTTCTGAACAAAAATCGAGTAAATACCAATCTAAATGTCCGGACAAAACCCCGTTGCCATGGCCCATATGTTTTATATTGGCTTTAAAACGCCCCGGCTAAGCCATTTCGATCTTTACGTTATAGATTCCAAAACAAGCCGATTTCGTCAATTACCAAGTTCAGACCGAACACCGAGTAAATACCCAATAAACAAACGGACATAAACCTCGTTTTGACGGACGAAACGTTGTTTTTTCGCCTTAGAACTCCCTGAGTTAAGCTATTGAGTGGCTAGTCTCTTAGATGTTATCGTTTTCCGTGCGGAAACATGTGTGTTTCGTCCACTTTTATGTTAGGAACAAAAATCGAGTAAATACCAAGCCAAATGTCCGGACAAAACCCCGTTCCCATTGTCCATATGTTCTATATTGGCCTTAAAATGGCCCGGCTAAAACATACCGATCTTGACATTTTAGATTCCAAAACAAGTGGGTTTCGTCCATTCCCAAGTTCGGACCGAAAACTGAGTAAATTCCCAATGGACGGACGGACATAAACCTCGTTTTGACCAACGGAACGTTGTTTTTTCGCCTTAGTACGCCCCGAGTTAAGCTATTGAGTGGCTAGTCTCTTAGATGTTATCGCTTTTCATGCGGAAACATGTGTCTTACGTCCACTTGTAAGTTCTGAACAAAAATCGATAAAATACCAAGCTAAATGTCCGGACAAAACCCCGTTGCCATGGCCCATATGTTTTAAATTGGCTTTAAAACGCCCCAGCTAAGCCATTTCGATCTTTACGTTTTAGATTCCAAAACAAGCCGGTTTTGTCAATTTCCAAGTTCAGACCGAACACCGAGTAAATACACAATAAACAGACGAACATAAACCTCGTTTTGACGGACAAAACGTTGTTTTTTCGCCTTAGAACTCCCTGAGTTAAGCTATTGAGTGGCTGGTCTCTTAGATGTTATCGTTTTCCGTGCGGAAACATGTGTGTTTCGTCCACTCTTAAGTTCGGAACAAAAATCGAGTAAATACCAAGCCAAATGTCCGGACAAAACCCCGTTCCCATTGTCCATATGTTCTATATTGGCCTTAAAATGGCCCGGCTAAAACATACCGATCTTGACATTTTAGATTCCAAAAAAGGTGGGTTTCGTCCATTCCCAAGTTCGGACCGAAAACCGAGTAAATACCCAATACACAGACGGACATAAACCTCGTTTCGACGGACGAAGCGTTATTTTTTCGCCTTAGAACGCCCCAAGTTAAGCTATTGAGTGGCTAGTCTCTTAGATGTTATCGCTTTTCATGCGGAAACATGTGTCTTACGTCCACTTGTAAGTTCTGAACAAAAATCGATAAAATACCAAGCTAAATGTCCGGACAAAACCCCGTTGCCATGGCCCATATGTTTCAAATTGGCTTTAAAACGCCCCGGCTAAGCCATTTCGATCTTTACGTTTTAGATTCCAAAACAAGCCGGTTTTGTCAATTTCCAAGTTCAGACCGAACACCGAGTAAATACACAATAAACAGACGAACATAAACCTCGTTTTGACGGACAAAACGTTGTTTTTTCGCCTTAGAACTCCCTGAGTTAAGCTATTGAGTGGCTGGTCTCTTAGATGTTATCGTTTTCCGTGCGGAAACATGTGTGTTTCGTCCACTCTTAAGTTCGGAACAAAAATCGAGTAAATACCAAGCCAAATGTCCGGACAAAACCCCGTTCCCATTGTCCATATGTTCTATATTGGCCTTAAAATGGCCCGGCTAAAACATACCGATCTTGACATTTTAGATTCCAAAAAAGGTGGGTTTCGTCCATTCCCAAGTTCGGACCGAAAACCGAGTAAATACCCAATACACAGACGGACATAAACCTCGTTTCGACGGACGAAGCGTTATTTTTTCGCCTTAGAACGCCCAAAGTTAAGCTATTGAGTGGCTAGTCTCTTAGATGTTATCGCTTTTCATGCGGAAACATGTGTCTTACGTCCACTTGTAAGTTCTGAACAAAAATCGATAAAATACCAAGCTAAATGTCCGGACAAAACCCCGTTGCCATGGCCCATATGTTTTAAATTGGCTTTAAAACGCCCCGGCTAAGCCATTTCGATCTTTACGTTTTAGATTCCAAAACAAGCCGGTTTTGTCAATTTCCAAGTTCAGACCGAACACCGAGTAAATACACAATAAACAGACGAACATAAACCTCGTTTTGACGGACAAAACGTTGTTTTTTCGCCTTAGAACTCCCTGAGTTAAGCTATTGAGTGGCTGGTCTCTTAGATGTTATCGTTTTCCGTGCGGAAACATGTGTGTTTCGTCCACTCTTAAGTTCGGAACAAAAATCGAGTAAATACCAAGCCAAATGTCCGGACAAAACCCCGTTCCCATTGTCCATATGTTATATATTGGCCTTAAAATGGCCCGGCTAAAACATACCGATCTTGACATTTTAGATTCCAAAACAAGTGGGTTTCGTCCATTCCCAACTTCGGACCGAAAACTGAGTAAATTCCCAATGGACGGACGGACATAAACCTCGTTTTGACCAACGGAACGTTGTTTTTTCGCCTTAGTACGCCCCGAGTTAAGCTATTGAGTGGCTAGTCTCTTAGATGTTATCGTTTTCCGTGCGAAAACATGTGTGTTTCGTCCACTTTTAAGTTCTGAACAAAAATGGAGTAAATACCAAGCCAAATGTCCGGACAAAACCTCGTTTCCATGGTCCATATGTTCTATATTGGCCATAATACGGCCCGGCTAAGCCATTTCGATCTTGACATTTTAGATTCCAAAACAAGTGGGTTACTTCCATTCCCAAGTTCGGACCGAAAACAGAAGAAATACCGAATGAACGAACGGACATAAACCTCGTTTTGACGGACCGGACGTTGTTGTTTTGCCTTAGAACGCCCCGAGTTAAGCTATTGAGTGGCTAGTTTCTTAGATGTTATCGCTTTCCGTGCGGAAACATGTGTGTTTCGTCCACTTTTAAGTTCGGAACAAAAATTGAGTAAATACCAAGCCAAATGTCCGGACAAAACCCCGTTCCCATTGTCCATATGTTCTATATTGGCCTTAAAACGGCCGGGCTAAAACATGCCGATCTGGACATTTTAGATTCCAAAAAAGGTGGGTTTCGTCCATTCCCAAGTTCGGACCGAAAACCGAGTAAATACCCAATACACAGACGGACATAAACCTCGTTTCGACGGACGAAGCGTTATTTTTTCGCCTTAGAACGCCCCGAGTTAAGCTATTGAGTGGCTAGTCTCTTAGATGTTATCGTTTTCCGTGCGGAAACATGTGTGTTTCGTCCACTTTTAAGTTCTGAACAAAAATGGAGTAAATACCAAGCCAAATGTCCGGACAAAACCCCGTTTCCATGGTCCATATGTTCTATATTGGCCTTAATACGGCCCGGCTAAGCCATTTCGATCTTGACATTTTAGATTCCAAAACAAGTGGGTTACTTCCATTCCCAAGTTCGGACCGAAAACCGAGGAAATACCCAATGAACGAACGGACATAAACCTCGTTTTGACGGACGGGACGTTGTTTTTTTGCCTTAGAACGCCCCGAGTTAAGCTATTGAGTGGCCAGTCTCTTAGATGTTATCGCTTTCCGTGCGGAAACATGTGTGTTTCGTCCACTTTTAAGTTCAGAACAAAAATCGAGTAAATACCAAGCCAAATGTCCGGACAAAACCCCGTTCCCATTGTCCATATGTTCTATATTGGCCTTAAAACGGCCCGGCTAAAACATGCCGATCTTGACATTTTAGATTCCAAAAAAGGTGGGTTTCGTCCATTCCCAAGTTCGGACCGAAAACCGAGAAAATACCCAATACACAGACGGACATAAACCTCGTTTCGACGGACGAAGCGTTATTTTTTCGCCTTAGAACGCCCCGAGTTAAGCTATTGAGTGGCTAGTCTCTTAGATGTTATCGCTTTTCATGCGGAAACATGTGTCTTACGTCCACTTGTAAGTTCTGAACAAAAATCAATAAAATACCAAGCTAAATGTCCGGACAAAACCCCGTTGCCAAGGCCCATATGTTTTAAATTGGCTTTAAAACGCCCCGGCTAAGCCATTTCGATCTTTACGTTTTAGATTCCAAAACAAGCCGGTTTCGTCAATTTCCAAGTTCAGACCGAACACCGAGTAAATACCCAATAAACAGACGGACATAAACCACCTTTTGACGGACGAAACGTTGTTTTTTCGCTTTAGAACTCCTTGATTTAAGCTATTGAGTGGCTAGTCTCTTAGATGTTATCGTTTTCCGTGCGGAAACATGTGTGTTTCGTCCACTTTTAAGTTCGGAACAAAAATCGAGTAAATAGCAAGCCAAATGTCCGGACAAAACCCCGTTCCCATTGTCCATATGTTCTATATTGGCCTTAAAACGACCCGCCTAAAACATGCCGATCTTGACATTTTAGATTCCAAAAAAGGTGGGTTTCGTCCATTCCCAAGTTCGGACCGAAAACCGAGTAAATACCCAATACACAGACGGACATAAACCTCGTTTCGACGGACGAAGCGTTATTTTTTCGCCTTAGAACTCCCCAAGTTAAGCTATTGAGTGGCTAGTCTCTTAGATGTTATCGCTTTTCATGCGGAAACATGTGTCTTACGTCCACTTGTAAGTTCTGAACAAAAATTGACAAAATACCAAGCTAAATGTCCGGACAAAAGCCCGTTGCCATGGCCCATATGTTTTAAATTGGCTTTAAATCGCCCCGGCTAAGCCATGTCGATCTTGACATTTTAGATTCCAAAACAAGTGGGTTTCATTTCCAAGTTCAGACCGAACACCGAGTAAATACCCAATAAACAGACGGACATAAACCTCGTTTTGACGAACGAAACGTTGTTTTTTCGCCTTAGAACTCCCTGAGTTAAGCTATTGAGTGGCTAGTCTCTTAGATGTTATCGCTTTCCGTGCGGAAACATTTGTGTTTCGTCCACTTTTAAGTTCGGAACAAAAATCGAGTAAATACCAAGCCAAATGTCCGGACAAAACCCCGTTCCCATGGTCCATATGTTCTATATTGGCCTTATAACGGCCCGGCTAAGCCATGTCGATCTTGACATTTTAGATTCCAAAACAAGTGGGTTTCGTCCATTCCCAAGTTCGGACCGAAAACCGAGTAAATACCCAATGAATGGATGGACATAAACGTCGTTTTGACGGACGAAACGTTGTTTTTTCGCCTTAGTACGCACCGAGTTAAGCTATTGAGTGGCTAATCCCTTAGATGTTATCGTTCTCCATGCAGAAACATGTGTGTTTCGTCCACTATTAAGTTCGGAAGAAAAATCATGTAAATACCAAGCCAAATGTCCGGACAAAATCCCGTTCCCATGGTCCATATGTTTTATATTGGCTTTAAAACGCCCCGGCTAAACCATTTCGATCTTGACGTTTTAGATTCCAAAACAAGTGGGTTTCATCTATTTCCCAGTTCAAACCAAACACCGAGTAAATACCCAATAAACAGACGGACATAAACCTCGTTTCGACGGACGAAGCGTTATTTTTTCGCCTTAGAACAACCCGAGTTAAGCTATTGAGTGGCTAGTCTCTTAGATGTTATCGCTTTCCAGGCGGAAACATGTGTGTTTCGTCCAATTTTATGGTGGGAACAAAAATCGAGTAAATACCAACCCTAATGTCCTGACAAAACCCCGTTTCCATGGTCCATATGTTCTATATTAGCCTTAAAATGACCCGGCTAAGCCATTTTGATCTTGACGTTTTAGATTCCAACATAAGTGGGTTTCGTCCATTTCCATTTTTGACCGAAAACCGCACAGACATTAACCTTCTTTTGATGGACGAAACGATATTTTTTCGCCTTAGAACGCCCCGAGTTAAGCTATTGAATAACTAGTTTCTTAGATGTTATCGCTTTCCTTGCGGAAACATGTGTCTTACGTCCACTTGTAACTTCTGAACAAAAATCGAGTAAATACCAAGCTAAATGTCCGGAAAAAACCCCGTTGCCATGGCCCATATGTTTTATATTGGCTTTAAAATGCCCCGGCTAAGCCATTTCGATCTTTACGTTTTAGATTCCAAAACAAGCCGGTTTCGTCAATTACCAAGTTCAGACCGAACACCGAGTAAATACCCAATAAACAGACGGACATAAACCTCGTTTTGACGGACGAAACGTTGTTTTTTCGCCTTAGAACTCCCCGAGTTAAGCTATTGAGTGGCTAGTCTCTTAGACGTTATCGTTTTCCGTGCGGAAACATGTGTGTTTCGTCCTTTTTTAAGTTCGAAACAAAAATAGAGTAAATACCAAGCCAAATGTCCGGACAAAACCCCGTTCCCATTGTCCATATGTTCTATATTGGCCTTAATACGGCCCGGCTAAGCCATTTCGATCTTGACATTTTAGATTCCAAAACAAGTTGGTTACTTCCATTCCCAAGTTCGGACCGAAAATCGAGGAAATACCCAATGAACGAACGGACATAAACCTCGTTTTGACGGACGGGACGTTGTTTTTTTGCCTTAGAACGCCCCGAGTTAAGCTATTGAGTGGCCAGTCTCTTAGATGTTATCGCTTTCCGTGCGGAAACATGTGTGTTTCGTCCACTTTTAAGTTCGGAACAAAAATCGAGTAAATACCAAGCCAAATGTCCGGACAAAACCCCGTTCCCATGGTCCATATGTTTTATATTGGCTTTAAAACGCCCCGGCTAAGCCATTTCGATCTTGACGTTTTGGATTCCTAAACAAGTGGGTTTCATCTATTTCCCAGTTCAAACCAAACACCGAGTAAATACACAATAAACAGACGGACATAAACCTCGTTTCGACGGAAGAAGCGTTATTTTTTCGCCTTAGAACGCCCCGAGTTAAGCTATTGAGTGGCTAGTCTCTTAGATGTTATCGCTTTCCGTGCGGAAACATTTGTGTTTCGTCCACTTTTAAGTTCGAAACAAAAATCGAGTAAATACCAACCCAAATGTCCGGACAAAACCCCGTTCCCAAGGTACATATGTTCTATATTGGCCTTAAAACGGCCCGGCAACGCCATGTCGATCTTGACGTTTTAGATTCCAAAACAAGTGGGTTTCGTCCATTCCCAAGTTCGGACCGAAAATCGAGTAAATACCCAATGAACGGACGGACATAAACCTCGTTTTGACGGACGGAACGTTGTTTTTTCGCCTTGGAACAACCCGAGTTAAGCTATTGAGTGGCTAGTCTCTTAGATGTTATCGCTTTCCATGCGGAAACATGTGTGTTTCGTCCAATTTTATGTTGGGAACAAATATCGAGTAAATACCAAGCCTAATGTCCTGACAAAACCCCGTTTCCATGGTCCATATGTTCTATATTGGCCTTAAAATGACCCGGCTAAGCCATTTTGATCTTGATGTTTTAGATTCCAACATAAGTGGGTTTCGTCCATTTCCATTTTCGACCGAAAACCGCACAGACATTAACCTCCTTTTGATGGGCGAAACGATGTTTTTTCGCCTTCAAACGCCCCGAGTTAAGCTATTGAATAGCTAGTTTCTTAGATGTTATCGCTTTCCATGCGGAAACATGTGTCTTACGTGCACTTGTAACTTCTGAACAAAAATCGAGTAAATACCAAGCTAAATGTCCGGACAAAACCCCGTTTCCATGGTCCATATGTTTTATATTGGCTTTAAAATACCCCGGCTAAACCATTTCGATCTTGACGTTTTAGATTCCAAAACTAGTGTGTTTCTCCATTTCCAAGTTCAGACCGAACACCGAGTAAATACCAAATAAACAGACGGACATAAACCTCGTTTTGACGGACGAAACGTTGTTTTTTCGTATTAGAACGCCCCGAGTTAAGCTATTGAGTGGCTAGTCTCTTAGATGTTATCGCTTTCCGTGCGGAAACATGTGTGTTTCGTCCAATTTTAAGTTGGGAACAAAAATCGAGTAAATACCAAGCCTAATGTCCTGTCAAAACCCCGTTTCCATGGTCCATATGTTCTATATTGGCCTTAAACTGACCCGGCTAAGCCATTTTGATCTTGACGTTTTAGATTCCCACATAAGTGGGTTTCGTCCATTTCCATTTTTGACCGAAATACGCACAGACATTAACCTCCTTTTGATGGACGAAACGATGTTTTTTCGCCTTAGAATGCCCCGAGTTAAGCTATTGAATACCTAGTTTCTTAGATGTTATCGCTTTCCATGCGGAAACATGTGTCTTACATCCACTTGTAACTTCTGAACAAAAATCGAGTAAATACCAAGCTAAATGTCCGGACAAAACCCCGTTGCCATGACCCATATGTTTTATATTGGCTTTAAAACGCCCCTGCTAAGCCATTTCGATCTTTACGTTTTAGATTCCAAAACAAGCCGGTTTCGTCAATTTTCAAGTTCAGACCGAACACCGAGTAAATACCCAATAAACAGACGGACATAAACCTCGTTTTGACGGACGAAACGTTGTTTTTGCGCCTTAGTACGCACCGAGTTAAGCTATTGAGTGGCTAATCCCTTGGATGTTATCGTTCTCCATGCAGAAACATGTGTGTTTCGTCCACTTTTAAGTTCGGAAGAAAAATCAAGTAAATACCAAGCCAAATGTCCGGACAAAACCCCGTTCCCATGGTCCATATGTTTTAAATTGGCTTTAAAACGCCCCGGCTAAGCCATTTCGATCTTGACGTTTTAGATTCCAAAACAAGTGGGTTTCATCTATTTCCTAGTTCAAACCAAACACCGAGTAAATACCCAATAAAAAGACGGACATAAACCTCGTTTCGACGGACGAAGCGTTATTTTTTCGCCTTAGAACGCCCCGAGTTAAGCTATTGAGTGGCTAGTCTCTTAGATGTTATCGCTTTCCGTGCGGAAACATTTTTGTTTCGTCCACTTTTAAGTTCGGAACAAAAATGGAGTAAATACCAACCAAATGTCCGGACAAAACCCCGTTTCCATGGTCTATATGTTCTATATTGGCCTTAATACGGCCCGGCTAAGCCATTTCGATCTTGACATTTTAAATTCTAAAATAAGTGGGTTACTTCCATTTCCAAGTTCGGACCGAAAACCGAGGAAATACCCAAGGAACGAACGGACATAAACCTCGTTTTGACGGACGGGACGTTGTTTTTTTGCCTTAGAACGCCCCGAGTTAAGCTATTGAGTGGCTAGTCTCTTAGATGTTATTGCTTTCCGTGCGGAAACATGTGTGTTTCGTCCACTTTTAAGTTCGGAACAAAAATCGAGTAAATACCAACCCAAATGTCCGGACAAAACCCCGTTCCCATTGTCCATAGGTTCTATATTGGCCTTAAAACGGCCCGACTAAAACATGCCGATCTTGACATTTTAGATTCCAAAACAAGTGGGTTTCGTCCATTCCCAAGTTCGGACTGAAAAGCGAGTAAATACCCAATAAACAGACGGACATAAACCTCATTTCGACGGCGTTATTTTTTCGGCTTAGAACTCCCCGAGTTAAGCTATTGAGTGGCTAGTCTCTTAGATGTTATCGCTTTTCGTGCGGAAACATTTGTGTTTCGTCCACTTTTAACTTTGGAACAAAAATCGAGTAAATACCAAGCCAAATGTCCGGACAGAACCCCGTTCCCATGGTACATATGTTCTATATTGGCCTTAAAACGGCCCGGCTAAGCCATGTCGATCTTGACGTTTTAAATTTCAAAACAAGTGGGTTTCGTCCATTCCCAAGTTCGGAGCGAAAACCGAGTAAATACCCAATAAACAGACGGACATAAACCTCGTTTCGACGGACGAAGCGTTATTTTTTCGCCTTAGAACGCCCCGAGTTAACCTATTGAGTGGCTAGTCTCTTAGATGTTATCGCTTTCCGTGTGGAAACATTTGTGTTTCGTCCACTTTTAAGTTCGGAACAAAAATCGAGTAAATACCAAGCCAAATGTCCGGACAGAACCCCGTTCCCATGGTACATATGTTCTATATTGGCCTTAAAACAGCCCGGCTAAGCCATGTCGATCTTGACGTTTTAGATTCCAAAACAAGTGGGTTTCGTCCATTCCCAAGTTCGGAACGAAAACCGAGTAAATACCCAATGAAAGGACGAACATAAACCTCGTTTCGACGGACGGAACGTTGTTTTTTCGCCTTAGAACGACCCGAGTTAAGCTATTTAGTGGCTAGTCTCTTAGATGTTATCGCCTTCCATGCGGAAACATGTGTGTTTCGTCCAATTTTAAGTTGGGAACAAAAATCGAGTAAATACCGAGCCTAATATCCTGACAAAACCCCGTTTCCATGGTCCATATTTTCTATATTGGGCTTAAAATGACCCGGCTAAGCCATTTTGATCTTGACGTTTTAGATTCCAACATAACTGGGTTTCGTCCATTTCCATATTCGACCGAAAACCGCACAGACATTAACCTTCTTTTGATGGACGAAACGATGTTTTTTTGCCTTAGAACGCCCCAAGTTAATCTATTGAATAGCTAGTTTCTTAGATGTTATCACTTTCCATGCGGAAACATGTGTCTTACGTCCACTTGTAACTTCTGAACAAAAATCGAGTAAATACCAAGCTAAATGTCCGGACAAAACCCCGTTTCCATGGTCCATATGTTTTATATTGGCTTTAAAACGCCCCGGCTAAACCATTTCGATCTTGACGTTTTAGATTCCTAAACTAGTGTGTTTCGTCCATTTCCAAGTTCAGACCGAACACCGAGTAAATACGAAATAAACAGACGGACATAAACCTCGCTTTGACGGACGAAACGTTGTTTTTTCGTATTAGAACGCCCCGAGTTAAGCTATTGAGTGGCTAGTCTCTTAGATGTTATTGCTTTCCGTGCGGAAACATGTGTGTTTCGTCCACTTTTAAGTTCAGAACAAAAATCGAGTAAATATCAAGCCAAATGTCCGGACAAAACCCCGTTTCAATGGTCCATATGTTCTATATTAGCCTTAAATGGCCCCGGCTAAGCAATTTCGATCTTGACGTTTTAGATTCCAAAATAAGTGGGTTTCGTCCATTTCCAAGTTCAAACCGAACACAGAGTAAATACCCGATAAACAGACGGACATAAACCTCGTTTTGACGGACGAAACGGTGTTTTTTCGCCTTAGAATTGCCCGAGTTAACTATTGAGTGGCTAGTCTCTTAGATGTTATCGCTTTCCATGCGGAAACATGTGTATTTCGTTCACTTTTAAGTTCGGAACAAAAATCGAGTAATACCCAGCCAAATGTCCGGACAAAACCACGTTTCTATGGTCCATATTTTCTATATTAGTCTTAAAATGATCCGGCTAAGCCATTTCGATCTTGACGTTTTAGATTCCAACATAAGTGGGTTTCGTCCATTTCCAAGTTTGGACCGAAAACCGAGTCAATAACCAACGAACGGACAGACATTAACCTCCTTTTGATGGACGAAACGATGTTTTTTCGCCTTAGAACGCCCCAACTTAAGCTATTGACTGGCTAGTCTCTTAGATGTTATCATTTTCGATACGGAAACATGTGTCTTACGTCCACCTGTAAGTTCTGAACAAAAATCGAGTAAATACCAAGCTAAATGTCCGGACAAAACCCCGTTCCCATGGTCGATATGTTCTATATTGGCTTTTTAACGGCCCGGCTAAGCCATGTCGATCTTGACATTTTAGATTCCAAAACAAGTGGGTTTCGTCCATTCCCAAGTTTGGACCGAAAACCGAGTAAATACCCAATGAACGGACGGACATAAACCTCGTTTTGACCGACGGAATGTAGTTTTTTCGCCTTAGAACGGCCCGAGTTAAGCTATTGAGTGGTTAGTCTCTAAGATATTATCGTTTTCTATGCGGAACCATGTGTGTTTCGTCCATTTTAGGTTCAAAACAAAAATCGTGTAAATATCAAGCCAAATGTCCGGACAAAACCCCGTTCCCATGGTCGATATGTTCTATATTGGCCTTTAAACGGCCCGGCTAAGCCATGTCGATCTTGACATTTTAGATTCCAAAACAAGTGGGTTTCGTCCATTCCCAAGTTCGGACCGAAAACCGAGTAAATACCCAATGAACGGACGGACATAAACCTCGTTTTGACGGACGGAACGTTGTTTATTCGCCGTAGAACGTCCCGAGTTAAGCTATTGAATGGCTAGTCTCTTAGATGTTATCGTTTTCCATGCGGAAACTCGTGTCTTACGTCCACTTGTAAGTTCTGAACAAAAATCGAGTAAATACCAAGCCTAATGTCCGGACAAAACCCCGTTTCCATGGTCCATATGTTCTATATTGGCCTTAAAATGACCCGACTAAGCCATTTTGATCTTGACGTTTTAGATTCCAACATAAGTGTGTTTCGTACATTTCCAAGTTTGGACCCAAAACAGGACAGACGTTAACCTCCTTTTGATGGACGAAACGATGTTTTTTCGCCTTAGAACTCCCCGAGTTAAGCTATTGAGTGGCTAATCCCTTAGATGTTATCGTTTTCCATGCAGAAATATGTGTGTTTCATCCACTTTTAAGTACGGAATAAAACTCGAGTAAATACCAAGCCAAATGTCGGGACAAAACCCCGTTCCCATGGTCCATATGTTCTATATTGGCCTTAAAACGGCCTGGCTAAGCCATGTCGATCTTGACGTTTTAGATTCCTAATAAACATACGGAGATAAACCTCGTTTTAACGGACGAAACGTTGTTTTTTCGCCTTAGAATGCCCCGAGTTAAGCTATTAAGTGGCTAGTCTCTTAGATGTTATCGCTTTCCGTGCGGAAACATGTGTGTTTCGTCCACTTTTAAGTTCGAAACAAAAATCGAGTAAATATCAAGCCAAATGTCCGGACAAAACCCCGTTTCAATGGTCCATATGTTCTATATTAGCCTTAAATGGCCCCGGCTAAGCAATTTTGATCTTGACATTTTAGATTCCAAAACAAGTGGGTTTCGTCCATTTCCAAGTTCAGACCGAACACTGAGTAAATACCCAATAAAAAGACGGACATAAACCTCGTTTCGACGGATGAAATGTTGTTTTTTCGCCTTAGAACACCCCGAGTTAAGCTATTGAGTGGCTAGTCTCTTAGATGTTATCGCTTTCCGTGCGAAAACATGTGTGTTTCGTCCACTTTTAAGTTCGGAAAAAAAATAAAGTAAATACCAAGCCAAATATCCGGAAAAAACCCCGTTCCCATGGTCCATATCTTTTATATTGGCTTTAAAACGCCCCGGCTAAGCCATTTCGATCTTGACGTTTTAGATTCGAAAATAAGTGGGTTCCGTCCATTCCCAAGTAAGGACCAAAAACTGAGTAAATTCCCAATGAACGGACGGACATAAACCTCGTTTTGACGGAGGGAACGTTGTTTTTTCGCCTTAGTACGCCCCGAGTTAAGCTATTGAGTGGCTAATCCCATAGTGTTATCGTTTTCCATGCAGAAACATGTGTGTTTCGTCCACTTTTAAGTTCGGAACAAAAATCAAGTAAATACCCAGCCAAGTGTCCGGACAAAACACCGTTCCCATGGTCCATATGATTTATATTGGTTTTAAAACGCCCCGGCTAAGCCATTTCGATCTTGACGTTTTAGATTCCAAAACAAGTGGGTTTCGTCCATTTCCAAGTTCAGAACGAACACCGAGTAAATACCCAATAAACAGATGGACATAAACCTCGTTTTGACGGACGAAACGTTGTTTTTTCTCCTTAGAACGCCCCGAGTTAAGCTATTGAGTGGCTAGTCTCTTAGATGTTATCGCTTTCCGTGCGGAAACATGTGTGTTTCATCCACTTTTAAGTTCGGAACAAAAATCAAGTAAATACCAAGCCAAATGTCCGGACAAAAACCACGTTCCCATGGTCCATATCTTTTATATTGGCTTTAAAATGCCCCGCCTAACCCATGTCGATCTTGACGTTTTAGATTCCAAAACAAGTGGGATTCGTCCATTCCCAAGTTTTGAACGAAAACCGAGTAAATACCCAACGAACGGACGGACATAAACCTCGTTTTGACCGACGGAACGTTGTTTTTTTGCCTTAGAACGCCCCGAGTTTAGCTATTGAGTGGCTAGTCTCTAAGTTGTTATCGTTTTCTATGTGGAAGCATGTGTGTTTCGTCCACTTTTAAGTTCAAAACAAAAAATCGTGTAAATATCAAGCCAAATGTCCGGACAAAACCCCGTTCCCATGGTCGATATGTTCGATATTGGCCTTATAACGGCCCGGCTAAGCCATGTCGATCTTGACATTTTAGATTCCAAAACAAGTGGGTTTCGTCCATTCCCAAGTTCGGACCGAAAACTGAGTAAATTCCCAATGAACGGACGGACATAAACCTCGTTTTGACGGACGGAACGTTGTTTTCTCGCCTTAGTACGCCCCGAGTTAAGCTATTGAGTGGCTAATCCTTAGGTGTTATCGTTTTCCATGCAGAAACATGTGTGTTTCGTCCACTTTTAAGTTCGGAACAAAAATCAAGTAAATACCCAGCCAAATGTCCGGACAAAATCCCGTTCCCATGGTCCATATGTTTTATATTGGCTTTAAAACGCCCCGACTAAGTCATTTCGATCTTGACGTTTTAGATTCCAAAACAAGTGGGTTTCGTCCATTTCCATGTTCAGACCGAACACCGAGTAAATACCCAATAAACATACGGAGATAAACCTCGTTTTCACGGACGAAACGTTGTTTTTTCGCCTTCGAACGCCCTGAGTTAAGCTATTGAGTGGCTAGTCTCTTAGGTGTTATCGCTTTCCGTGCGAAACATGTGTGTTTCGTCCACTTTTAAGTTCGGAACAAAAATCGAGTAAATACCAAGCCAAATGGCCGGACAAAACCCGTTCCCATGGTCCATATGTTTTATATTGGCCTTAAAATGGCCCTGCTAACCCATGTCGATCTTGACATTTTAGATTCCAAAACAAGTGGGATTCGTCCATTCCCAAGTTTGGACTGAAAACTGAGTAAATACCCAACGAACGGACGGACATAAACCTCGTTTTGACCGACGGAACGTTGTTTTTTTTGCCTTAGAACGCCCCGAGTTTAGCTATTGAGTGGCTAGTCTCTAAGTTGTTATCGTTTTCTATGCGGAACCATGTGTGTTTCGTCCACTTTTAAGTTCAAAACAAAAATCGTGTAAATATCAAGCCAAATGTCCGGACAAAACCCCGTTCCCTTGGTCGATATGTTCTATCCTTTAAACGGTCTGGCTAAGCCATGTCGATCTTGATATTTTAGATTCCAAGACAAGTGGGTTTCGTCCATTCCCAAATTCGGACCAAAAAACGAGGAAATACCCAATGAACAGACGGACATAAACCTCGTTTCGACGGACCAAACGTTGTTTTTTCGCCTTAGAACGCCCTGAGTTAAGATATTGAGTGGCTAGTCTCTTAGATGTTATCGCTTTCCGTGCGGAAACATCTGTGTTTCGTCCATTTTTAAGTTTGGAACAAAAATCGAGTCAATACCATGCCAAATGTCCAGACAAAACCTCGTTCCCATGGTCCATATGTTCTATATTGGCCTTATAACGGCCCGGCTAAGCCATGTCGATCTTGACATTTTAGATTCCAAAACAAGTGGGTTTCGTCCATTCCCAAAATCAGACCGAACACCGAGTAAATACCCAGTAAACAGACGTACATAAACATCGTTTTGACGGACGAAACGTTGTTTTTTCGCCTTAGAACTCCCCGAGTTAATCTATTCAGTGGGTAGTCTCTTAGATGTTATCGTTTTTCGTGCGGAAACATGTGTGTTTCGTCCACTTTTTAGTTTAGAACAAAAATTGAGTAAATACCAAGCCAAATGTCCGGAGAAAACCCCGTTCCCATGGTCCATATGTTATATATTGGCCTTAAAATGGCCCAGCAAATCCATGTCGATCTTGATGTTTTAGATTCCAAAACAAGTGGGTTTCGTCCATTCCCTAGTTCGGACCGAAAACTGAGTAAATTCCCAATGAACGGACGGACATAAACCTCGTTTTGACGGACGGAACGTTGTTTTTTCGCCTTAGTACGCCCCGAGTTAAGCTATTGAGTGGCTAATCCCTTAGATGTTATCGTTTTCCATGCAGAAACATGTGTGTTTCGTTCACTTTTAAGTTCGGAACAAAAATCGAGTAAATACGCAGCCAAATGTCCGGACAAAACCACGTTTCCATGGTCCATATGTTCTATATTGGCCTTAAAACGGCCTGGATAAGCCATGTCAATCTTGACGTTTTAGATTCCAAAACAAGTGGGTTTCGTCCATTCCCAAGTTCGGACTGAAAACTGAGTAAATACCCATTGAACGGACGTACATAAACCTCGTTTTGACGGACGGAATGTTGTTTTTCGCCTTAGTACGCCCCGAGTTAAGCTATTGAGTGGCTAGTCTCTTAGATGTTATCGCTTTCCGTGCGGAAACATTTGTGTTTCGTCCACTTTTAAGTTCGGAACAAAAATCGAGTAAATACCAAGCCAAATGGCCGGAAAAAACCCGTTCCCATGGTCCATATGTTCTATATTAGCCTTAAAATGGCCTGGCTAACCCATGTCGATCTTGATATTTTAGATTCCAAAACAAGTGGGATTCGTCCATTCCCAAGTTTGGACTGAAAACTGAGTAAATACCCAACGAACGGACGGACATAAACCTCGTTTTGACCGACGAAACGTTCTTTTTTTGCCTTAGAACGCCCCGAGTTTAGCTATTGAGTGGCTAGTCTCTAAGTTGTTATCGTTTTCTATGCGGAACCATGTGTGTTTCGTCCACTTTTAAGTTCAAAATAAAAATCGTGTAAATATCAAGCCAAATGTCCGGACAAAACCCCGTTCCCATGGTTGATATGTTCTATATTGACCTTTAAACGGTCTGGCTAAGCCATGTCGATCTTGATATTTTAGATTCCAAGACAAGTAGGTTTCGTCCATTCCCAAGTTCGGACCAAAAACCGAGGAAATACCCAATGAACGGACGGACATAAACCTCGTTTTGACGGACGAAACGGTGTTTTTTCGCCTTAGAATGCCCCGAGTTTACTATTGAGTGGCTAGTCTCTTAGATGTTATCACTTTCCATGCGGAAACATGTGTGTTTCGTTCACTTTTAAGTTCGGAACAAAAATCGAGTAAATACCCAGCCAAATGTCCGGACAAAACCACGTTTCCATGGTCCATATGTTCTATATTGGCCTTAAAACGGCCTGGCTAAGCCATGTCAATCTTGACGTTTTAGATTCCAAAACAAGTGGGTTTCGTCCATTCCCAAGTTCGGACCGAAAACTGAGTAAATCCCTAATGAACGGACGGACATAAACCTCGTTTTTACGGACGGATTGTTGTTTTTTCGCCTTAGTACACCCCGAGTTAAGCTATTGAGTGGCTAGTCTCTTAGATGTTATCGCTTTCCGTGCGGAAACATTTGTGTTTCGTCCACTTTTAAGTTCGGAACAAAAATCGAGTAAATACCAAGCCAAATGTCCGCACAAAACCCCGTTCCCATGGTCCATATGTTATATATTGGCCTTAAAATGGCCCAGCTAAGCCATGTCGATCTTGACGTTTTAGATTCCAAAACAAGTGGTTTTGTCCATTCCCAAGTTCGTACCGAAAACTGAGTAAATTCCCAATGAAGGGACGGACATAAACCTCGTTTTGACGGACGGAACGTTGTTGTTTTGCCTTAGAACGCTCCGAGTTAAGCTATTGAGTGGCTAGTCTCTTAGTTGTTATCGCTTTCCGTGCAGAAACATTTGTGTTTCGTCCACTTTTAAGTTCGGAACAAAAATCAAGTAAATACCCACCCAAATGTCCGGACAAAATCCCGTTCCCATGGTCCATATGTTTAATATTGGCTTTAAAACGCCCCGACTAAGTCATTTCGATCTTGACGTTTTAGATTCCAAAACAAGTGGGTTTCGTCCATTTCCATGTTCAGACCGAACACCGAGTTAATACCTAATAAACATACGGAGATAAACCTCGTTTTGACGGACGAAACGTTGTTTTTTCGCCTTAGAACGCCCTGAGTTAAGCTATTGAGTGGCTAGTCTCTTAGATGTTATCGCTTTCCGTGCGAAACATGTATGTGTTCGTCCACTTTTAAGTTCGTAACAAAAATCGAGTAAATACCAAGCCAAATGGCCGGACAAAACCCGTTCCCATGGTCCATATGTTCTATATTGGCCTTAAAATGGCCCGGCTAACCCATGTCGATCTTGACATTTTAGATTCCAAAACAAGTGGGATTCGTCCATTCCCAAGTTTGGACTGAAAACTGAGTAAATACCCAACGAACGGACGGACATAAACCTCGTTTTGACCGACGGAACGTTGTTTTTTTGCCTTAGAACGCCCCGAGTTTAGCTATTGAGTGGCTAGTCTCTAAGTTGTTATCGTTTTCTATGCGGAACCATGTGTGTTTCGTCCACTTTTAAGTTCAAAACAAAAATCGTGTAAATATCAAGCCAAATGTCCGGAAAAAACCCCGTTCCCATGGTCGATATGTTCTGTATTGGCCTTTAAACGGTCTGGCTAAGCCATGCCGATCTTGATATTTTAGATTCCAAGACAAGTGGGTTTCGTCCATTCCCAAATTCGGACCAAAAACCGAGGAAATACCAAATGAACGGACGGACATAAACCTCGTTTCGACGGACCAAACGTTGTTTTTTCGCCTTAGAACGCCCTGAGTTAAGATATTGAGTGGCTAGTCTCTTAGATGTTATCGCTTTCCGTGCGGAAACATGTGTGTTTCGTCCATTTTTAAGTTTGGAACAAAAATCGAGTAAATACCATGCCAAATGTCCAGACAAAACCTCGTTCCCATGGTCCATATGTTCTATATTGGCCTTATAACGGCCCGGCTAAGCCATGTCGATCTTGACATTTTAGATTCCAAAACAAGTGGGTTTCGTCCATTCCCAAGATCAGACCGAACACCGAGTAAATACCCAATAAACAGACGGACATAAACATCGTTTTGACGGACGAAACGTTGTTTTTTCGCCTTAGAACTCCCCGAGTTAAGCTATTCAGTGGGTTGTCTCTTAGATGTTATCGTTTTTCATGCGGAAACATGTGTGTTTCGTCCACTTTTTAGTTCGGAACAAAATTCGAGTAAATACCCAGCCAAATGTCCGGAGAAAACCCCGTTCCCATGGTCCATATGTTATATATTGGCCTTAAAATGGCCCAGCTAATCCATGTCGATCTTGACGTTTTAGATTCCATAACAAGTGGGTTTCGTCCATTCCCAAGTTCGGAAAGAAAACTGAGTAAATTCCCAATGAACGGACGGACATAAACCTCGTTTTGACGGACGGAACGTTGTTTTTTCGCCTTAGTACGCCCCGAGTTAAGCTATTGAGTGGCTAATCCCTTAGATGTTATCGTTTTCCATGCAGAAACATGTGTGTTTCGTCCACTTTTAAGTTCGGAACAAAAATCAAGTAAATACCAAGCCAAATGTCCGGACAAAATCCCGTTCCCATGGTCCATATGTTTTATATTGGCTTTAAAATGGCCTGGCTAACCCATGTCGATCTTGATATTTTAGATTCTAAAACAAGTGGGATTCGTCCATTCCCAAGTTTGGACTGAAAACTGAGTAAATACCCAACGAACGGACGGACATAAACCTCGTTTTGACCGACGGAACGTTGTTTTTTTGCCTTAGAACGCCCCGAGTTTAGCTATTGAGTGGCTAATCTCTAAGTTGTTATCGTTTTCTATGCGGAACCATGTGTGTTTCGTCCACTTTTAAGTTCAAAATAAAAATCGTGTAAATATCAAGCCAAATGTCCGGATAAAACCCCGTTCCCATGGTCGATATGTTCTATATAGGCCTTTAAACGGTCTAGCTAAGCCATGTCGATCTTGATATTTTAGATTCCAAGACAAGTAGGTTTCGTCCATTCCCAAGTTCGGACCAAAAACCGAGGAAATACCCAATGAACGGACGGACATAAACCTCGTTTTGACGGACGAAACGGTGTTTTTTTGCCTTAGAATGCTCCGAGTTAACTATTGAGTGACTAGTCGCTTAGATGTTATCGCTTTCCATGCGGAAACATGTGTGTTTCGTTCACTTTTAAGTTCGGAACAAAAATCGAGTAAATACGCAGCCAAATGTCCGGACAAAACCACGTTTCCATGGTCCATATGTTCTATATTGGCCTTAAAACGGCCTGGATAAGCCATGTCAATCTTGACGTTTTAGATTCCAAAACAAGTGGGTTTCGTCCATTCCCAAGTTCGGACTGAAAACTGAGTAAATACCCATTGAACGGACGTACATAAACCTCGTTTTGACGGACGGAATGTTGTTTTTCGCCTTAGTACGCCCCGAGTTAAGCTATTGAGTGGCTAGTCTCTTAGATGTTATCGCTTTCCGTGCGGAAACATTTGTGTTTCGTCCACTTTTAAGTTCGGAACAAAAATCGAGTAAATACCAAGCCAAATGTCCGGACAAAACCCCGTTCCCATGGTACATATGTTCTATATTGGCCTTAAAACGGCCCGGCTAAGCCATGTCGATCTTGACGTTTTAGATTCCAAAACAAGTGGGTTTCGTCCATTCCCAAGTTCGGACTGAAAACTGAGTAAATACCCATTGAACGGACGGACATAAACCTCGTTTTGACGGACGAAATGTTGTTTTTTCGCCTTAGTACGCTCCGAGTTAGGCTATTGAGTGGCTAATCCTTTAGATGTTATCATTTTCCATGCAAAAACATGTGTGTTTCGTCAACTTTTAAGTTCGGAACAAAAATCAAGTAAATACCAAGCCAAATGTCCGGACAAAACCCCTTTCCAATGGTCCATATGTTTTATATTGGCTTTAAAACGCCCCGGCTAAGCCATTTCGATCTTGACGATTTAGATTCCAAAACAAGTGGGTTTCGCCCATTTCCAAGTTCAGACCGAACACCGAGTAAATACCCAATAAACAGACGGAGATAAACCTCGTTTCGACGGACGAAACGTTGTTTTTTCGCCTTAGAACGCCATGAGTTAAGCTATTGAGTGGCTAGTCTCTTAGATGTTATCGCTTTCCGTGCGGAAACATGTGTGTTTCGTCCATTTTTTAAGTTTGGAACAAAAATCGAGTAAATACCAAGCCAATGTCCAGACAAAACCTCGTTCCCATGGTCCATATGTTCTATATTGGCCTTATAACGGCCCGGCTAAGCCATGTCGATCTTGACATTTTATATTCCAAAACAAGTGGGTTTCGTCCATTCCCAAGATCAGACCGAACACCGAGTAAATACCCAATAAACAGACGGAGATAAACCTCGTTTCGACGGACGAAACGTTGCTTTTTCGCCTTAGAACGCCATGAGTTAAGCTATTGAGTGGCTAGTCTCTTAGATGTTATCGTTTTTCGTGCGGAAACATGTGTGTTTCTTTCACTTTTAAGTTCGGAACAAAAATCGAGTAAATACCTAGCCAAATGTCAGGAGAAAACCCCGTTCCCATGGTCCATATGTTATATATGGGCCTTAAAATGGCCCAGCTAAGCCATGTCGATCTTGACGTTTTAGATTCCAAAACAAGTGGTTTTGTCCATTCCCAAGTTCGTACCGAAAACTGAGTAAATTCCCAATGAAGGGACGGACATAAACCTCGTTTTGACGGATGGAACGTTGTTTTTTTGCCTTAGAACGCTCCGAGTTAAGCTATTGAGTGGCTAGTCTCTTAGTTGTTATCGCTTTCCGTGCTGAAACATTTGTGTTTCGTCCATTTTTAAGTTTGGAACAAAAATCGAGTAAATACCATGCCAAATGTCCAGACAAAACCTCGTTCCCATGGTCCATATGTTCTATATTGGCCTTATAACGGCCCGGCTAAGCCATGTCGATCTTGACATTTTAGATTCCAAAACAAGTGGGTTTCGTCCATTCCCAAAATCAGACCGAACACCGAGTAAATACCCAGTAAACAGACGTACATAAACATCGTTTTGACGGACGAAACGTTGTTTTTTCGCCTTAGAACTCCCCGAGTTAAGCTATTCAGTGGGTAGTCTCTTAGATGTTATCGTTTTTCGTGCGGAAACATGTGTGTTTCGTCCACTTTTTAGTTCGGAACAAAAATCGAGTAAATACCAAGCCAAATGTCCGGAGAAAACCCCGTTCCCATGGTCCATATGTTATATATTGGCCTTAAAATGGCCCAGCTAATCCATGTCGATCTTGATGTTTTAGATTCCAAAACAAGTGGGTTTCGTCCATTCCCTAGTTCGGACCGAAAACTGAGTAAATTCCCAATGAACGGACGGACATAAACCTCGTTTTGACGGACGGAACGTTGTTTTTTCGCCTTAGTACGCCCCGAGTTAAGCTATTGAGTGGCTAATCCCTTAGATGTTATCGTTTTCCATGCAGAAACATGTGTGTTTCCTCCACTTTTAAGTTCGGAACAAAAATCAAGTAAATACCCAGCCATTTGTCCAGACAAAATCCCGTTCCCATGGTCTATATGTTTTATATTGGCTTTAAAACGCCCCGACTAAGCCATTTGGATCTTGACGTTTTAGATTCCAAAACAAGTGGGTTTCGTCCATTTCCATGTTCAGACCGAACACCGAGTAAATACCCAATAAACATACGGAGATAAACCCCGTTTTAACGGACGAAACGTTGTTTTTTCGCCTTAGAACGCCCTGAGTTAAGCTATTGAGTGGCTAGTCTCTTAGATGTTATCGCTTTCCGTGCGAAACATGTGTGTTTCGTCCACTTTTAAGTTAGGAACAAAAATCGAGTAAATACCAAGCCAAATGGCCGGAAAAAACCCGTTCCCATGGTCCATATGTTCTTTATTGGCCTTAAAATGGCCTGGCTAACCCATGTCGATCTTGATAATTTAGATTCCAAAACAAGTGGGATTCGTCCATTCCCAAGTTTGGACTGAAAACTGAGTAAATACCCAACGAACGGACGGACATAAACCTCGTTTTGACCGACGGAACGTTTTTTTTTGCCTTAGAACGCCCCGAATTTAGATATTGAGTGCCTAGTCTCTAAGTTGTTATCGTTTTCTATGCGGAACCATGTGTGTTTCGTCCACTTTTAAGTTCAAAATAAAAATCGTGTAAATATCAAGCCAAATGTCCGGACAAAACCCCGTTCCCATGGTCGATATGTTCTATATTGGCCTTTAAAAGGTCTGGCTAAGCCATGTCGATCTTGATATTTTAGATTCCAAGACAAGTAGGTTTCGTCCATTCCCAAGTTCGGACCAAAAACCGAGGAAATACCCAATGAACGGACGGACATAAACTTCGTTTTGACGGACGAAACGGTGTTTTTCGCCTTACAATGCCCCGAGTTAACTATTGAGTGGCTAGTCTCTTAGATGTTATCGCTTTCCATGCGGAAACATGTGTGTTTCGTTCACTTTTAAGTTCGGAACAAAAATCGAGTAAATACCCAGCCAAATGTCCGGACAAAACCACGTTTCCATGGTCCATATGTTCTATATTGGCCTTAAAACGGCCTGGCTAAGCCATGTCAATCTTGACGTTTTAGATTCCAAAACAAGTGGGTTTCGTCCATTCCCAAGTTCGGACCGAAAACTGAGTAAATCCCTAATGAACGGACGGACATAAACCTCGTTTTGACGGACGGATTGTTGTTTTTTCGCCTTAGTACGCCCCGAGTTAAGCTATTGAGTGGCTAGTCTCTTAGATGTTATCGCTTTCCGTGCGGAAACATTTGTGTTTCGTCCACTTTTAAGTTCGGAACAAAAATCGAGTAAATACCAAGCCAAATGTCCGCACAAAACCCCGTTCCCATGGTACATATGTTCTATATTGGCCTTAAAACGGCCCGGCTAAGCCATGTCGATCTTGACGATTTAGATTCCAAAACAAGTGGGTTTCGCCCATTTCCAAGTTCAGACCGAACACCGAGTAAATACCCAATAAACAGACGGAGATAAACCTCATTTCGACGGACGAAACGTTGTTTTTTCGCCTTAGAACGCCATGAGTTAAGCTATTGAGTGGCTAGTTTCTTAGATGTTATCGCTTTCCGTGCGGAAACATGTGTGTTTCGTTCATTTTTAAGTTTGGAACAAAAATCGAGTAAATACCAAGCCAAATGTCCAGACAAAACCTCGTTCCCATGGTCCATATGTTCTATATTGGCCTTATAACGGCCCGACTAAGCCATGTCGATCTTGACATTTTAGATTCCAAAACAAGTGGGTTTCGTCCATTCCCAAGATCAGACCGAACACCGAGTAAATACCCAATAAACAGACGGAGATAAACCTCGTTTCGACGGACGAAACGTTGCTTTTTCGCCTTAGAACGCCATGAGTTAAGCTATTGAGTGGCAAGTCTCTTAGATGTTATCGTTTTTCGTGCGGAAACATGTGTGTTTCGTCCACTTTTAAGTTCGGAACAAAAATCGAGTAAATACCAAGCCAAATGTCCGGACAAAACCCCGTTCCCATGGTACATATGTTCTATATTGGCCTTAAAACGGCCCGGCTAAGCCATGTCGATCTTGACGTTTTAGATTCCAAAACAAGTGGGTTTCGTCCATTCCCAAGTTCGGCCCGAAAACTGAGTAAATACACATTGAACAGACGGACATAAACCTCGTTTTGACGGACGGAACGTTGTTTTTTCACCTTAGTACGCCCCGAGTTAAGCTATTGAGTGGCTAATCCTTTAGATGTTATCGCTTTCCGTGCGAAACATGTGTGTTTCGTCCACTTTTAAGTTCGGAACAAAAATCAAGTAAATACCAAGCCAAATGTCCGGACAAAACCCCGTTCCCATGGTCCATATGTTTTATATTGGCCTTAAAACGCCCCGGCTAAGCCATTTCGAACTTGACGTGTTAGATTCCAAAACAAGTGGGTTTCGTCCATTTCCAAGTTCAGACCGAACACCGAGTAAATACCCAATAAACAGACGGAGATAAACCTCGTTTCGACGGACGAAACATTGTTTTTTCGCCTTAGAACGCCATGAGTTAAGCTATTGAGTGGCTAGTCTCTTAGATGTTATCGCTTTCTGTGCGGAAACATGTGTGTTTCGTCCATTTTTTCGTTTGGAACAAAAATCGAATAAATACCAAGCCAAATGTCCAGACAAAACCTCGTTCCCATGGTCCATATGTTCTATATTGGCCTTATAACGGCCCGGCTAAGCCATGTCGATCTTGACATTTTAGATTCCAAAACAAGTGGGTTTCGTCCATTCCCAAGATCAGACCGAACACCGAGTAAATACCCAATAAACAGACGGACATAAACATCGTTTTGACGGACGAAACGTTATTTTTTCGCCTTAGAACTCCCCGAGTTAAGCTATTGAGTGGCTAGTCTCTTAGATGTTATCGCTTTCCGTTCGGAAACATGTGTGTTTCGTCCATTTTTAAGTTTGGAACAAAAATCGAGTAAATACCAAGCCAAATTTTCAGACAAAACCTCGTTCCCATGGTCCATATGTTCTATATTAGCCTTATAACGGCCCGGCTAAGCCATGTCGATCTTGACATTTTAGATTCCAAAAAAAGTGGGTTTCGTCCATTCCTAAAATCAGACCGAACACCGAGTAAATTCCCAATGAACGGACGGACATAAACCTCGTTTTGACGGACGGAACGTTGTTTTTTTGCCTTAGAACGCCCCGAGTTAAGCTATTGAGTGGCTAGTCTCTTAGATGTTATCGCTTTCCGTGCGGAAACATTTGTGTTTCGTCCACTTTTAAGTTCGGAACAAAAATCGAGTAAATACCAAGCAATATCAGGACAAAACCGCGTTCCCATGGTACATATGTTCTATATTGGCCTTAAAACGGCCCGGCTAAGCCATGTCGATCTTGACGTTTTAGATTCCAAAACAAGTGGGTTTCGCCCATTCCCAAGTTTGGACCGAAAACTGAGTAAATACCCAATAAACAGACGGAGATAAACCTCGTTTCGACGGACGAAACGTTGTTTTTTCGCCTTAGAACACCATGAGTTAAGCTATTGAGTGGCTAGTCTCTTAGATGTTATCGCTTTCCGTGCGGAAACATGTGTGTTTCGTCCATTTTTAAGTTTGGAACAAAAATCGAGTAAATACCAAGCCAAATGTCCAGACAAAACCTCGTTCCCATGGTCCATATGTTCTATATTGGCCTTATAACGGCCCGGCTAAGCCATGTCGATCTTGACATTTTAGATTCCAAAACAAGTGTGTTTCGTCCATTCCCAAGATCAGACCGAACACCGAGTAAATACCCAATAAACAGACGGACATAAACATCGTTTTGACGGACGAAACGTTGTTTTTTCGCCTTAGAACTCCCCGAGTTAAGCTATTGAGTGGCTAGTCTCTTAGATGTTATCGCTTTCCGTTCGGAAACATGTGTGTTTCGTCCATTTTTAAGTTTGGAACAAAAATCGAGTAAATACCAAGCCAAATGTCCAGACAAAACCTCGTTCCCATGGTCCATATGTTGTATATTGGCCTTATAACGGCCCGGCTAAGCCATGTCGATCTTGACATTTTAGATTCCAAAAAAAGTGGGTTTCGTCCATTCCCAAAATCAGACCGAGCACCGAGTAAATACCCAATAAACAGACGGACATAAACATCGTTTTGACGGACGAAACGTTGTTTTTTAGCCTTAGAATTCCCCGAGTTAAGCTATTCAGTGGGTAGTCTCTTAGATGTTATCGTTTTTCGTGCGGAAACATGTGTGTTTTGTCCACTTTTAAGTTCGGAACAAAAATCGAGTAAATACCAAGCCAAATGTCCGGAGAAAACCCCGTTCCCATGGTCCATATGTTATATATTGGCCTTAAAATGGCCCAGCTAAGCCATGTCGATCTTGACGTTTTAGATTCCAAAACAAGTGGTTTCGTCCATTCCCAAGTTCGTACAGAAAACTGAGTAAATTCCCAATGAACGGACGGACATAAACCTCGTTTTGACGGACGGAACGTTGTTTTTTTGCCTTAGAACACCCCGAGTTAAGCTATTGAGTGGCTAGTCTCTTAGATGTTATCGCTTTCCGTGCGGAAACATTTGTGTTTCGTCCACTTTTAAGTTCGGAACAAAAATCGAGTAAATACCAAGCCAAATGTCCGGACAAAACCCCGTTCCCATGGTACATATGTTCTGTATTGGCCTTAAAACGGCCCGGCTAAGCCATGTCGATCTTGACGTTTTAGATTCCAAAACAAGTGGGTTTCGTCCATTCCCAAGTTCGGACCGAAAACTGAGTAAATACCCATTGAACGGACGGACATAAACCTCGTTTTGACGGACGGAACGTTGTTTTTTCGCCTTAGTACGCCCCGAGTTATGCTATTGAGTGGCTAATCCTTTAGATGTTATCGATTTCCGTGCGAAACATGTGTGTTTCTTCCACTTTTAAGTTCGGAACAAAAATCAAGTAAATACCAAGCCAAATGTCCGGACAAAACCCCGTTCCCATGGTCCATATGTTTTATATTGGCTTTAAAACGCCCCGGCTAAGCCATTTCGATCTTGACGTGTTAGATTCCAAAACAAGTGGGTTGCGTCCATTTCAAAGTTCAGACCGAACACCGAGTAAATACCCAATAAACAGACGGAGATAAACCTCGTTTCGACGGACGGAACGTTGTTTTTTCGCCTTAGAACGCCATAAGTTAAGCTATTGAGTGGCTAGTCTCTTAGATGTTATCGTTTTCCGTGCGGAAACATGTGTGTTTCGTCCATTTTTAAGTTTGGAACAAAAATCGAGTAAATACCAAGCCAAATGTCCGGACAAAACCCCGTTCCCATGGTACATATGTTCTATATTGGCCTTAAAACGGCCCGGCTAAGCCATGTCGATCTTGACGCTTTAGATTCCAAAACAAGTGGGTTTCGTCCATTCCCAAGTTCGTACCGAAAACTGAGTAAATTCCCAATGAACGGACGGACATAAACCTCGTTTTGACGGACGGAACGTTGTTTTTTTGCCTTAGAACGCCCCGAGTTAAGCTATTGAGTGGCTAGTCTCTTAGATGTTATCGCTTTCCGTTCGGAAACATGTGTGTTTCGTCCATTTTTAAGTTTGGAACAAAAATCGAGTAAATACCAAGCCAAATGTCCAGACAAAACCTCGTTCCCATGGTCCATATGTTCTATATTGGCCTTATAACGGCCCGGCTAAGCCATGTCGATCTTGACGTTTTAGATTCCAAAACAAGTGGGTTTCGTCCATTCCTAAAATCAGACCGAACACCGAGTAAATACCCAATAAACAGACGGACATAAACATCGTTTTGACGGACGAAACGTTGTTTTTTCGCCTTAGAATTCCCCGAGTTAAGCTATTCAGTGGGTAGTCTCTTAGATGTTATCGTTTTTCGTGCGGAAACATGTGTGTTTTGTCCACTTTTAAGTTCGGAACAAAAATCGAGTAAATACCAAGCCAAATGTCCGGAGAAAACCCCATTCCCATGGTCCATATGTTATATATTGGTCCATATGTGCGGACCAAACGTTGTTTTTTCGCCTTAGAACGCCCTGAGTAAGATATTGAGTGGCTAGTCTCTTAGATGTTATCGTTTTCCGTGCGGAAGCATGTGTGTTTCGTCCATTTTTTAGTTTGGAACAAAAATCGAGTAAATACCATGCCAAATGTCCAGACAAAACCTCGTTCCCATGGTCCATATGTTCTATATTGGCCTTAAAACGGCCCGGCTAAGCCATGTCGATCTTGACGCTTTAGATTCCAAAACAAGTGGGTTTCGTCCATTCCCAAGTTCGTACCGAAAACTGAGTAAATTCCCAATGAACGGACGGACATAAACCTCGTTTTGACGGACGGAACGTTGTTTTTTTGCCTTAGAACGCCCCGAGTTAAGCTATTGAGTGGCTAGTCTCTTAGATGTTATCGCTTTCCGTTCGGAAACATGTGTGTTTCGTCCATTTTTAAGTTTGGAACAAAAATCGAGTAAATACCAAGCCAAATGTCCGGACAATACCCCGTTCCCATGGTACATATGTTCTATATTGGCCTTAAAACGGCCCGGCTAAGCCATGTCGATCTTGACGTTTTAGATTCCAAAACAAGTGGGTTTCTTCCATTCCCAAGTTCGTACCGAAAACTGAGTAAATTCCCAATGAACGGACGGACATAAACATCGTTTTGACGGACGAAACGTTGTTTTTTCGCCTTAGAACTCCCCGAGTTAAGCTATTGAGTGGCTAGTCTCTTAGATGTTATCGCTTTCCGTTCGGAAACATGTGTGTTTCGTCCATTTTTAAGTTTGGAACAAAAATCGAGTAAATACCATGCCAAATGTCCAGATAAAACCTCGTTCCCATGGTCCATATGTTCTATATTGGCCTTATAACGGCCCGGCTAAGCCATGTCGATCTTGACATTTTAGATTCCAAAAAAAGTGGGTTTCGTCCATTCCTAAAATCAGACCAAACACCAAGTAAATACCCAATAAACAGACGGACATAAACATCTTTTGACGGACGAAACGTTGTTTTTTCGCCTTAGAATTCCCCGAGTTAAGCTATTCAGTGGGTAGTCTCTTAGATGTTATCGTTTTTCGTGCGGAAACATGTGTGTTTTGTCCACTTTTAAGTTCGGAACAAAAATCGAGTAAATACCAAGCCAAATGTCCGGAGAAAACCCCGTTCCCATGGTCCATATGTTATATATTGGCCTTAAAATGGCCCAGCTAAGCCATGTCGATCTTGACGTTTTAGATTCTAAAACAAGTGGTTTCGTCCATTCCCAAGTTCGTACCGAAAATAGAGTAAATTACCAATGAACGGACGGACATAAACCTCATTTTGACGGACGGAACGTTGTTTTTTTTGCCTTCGAACGCCCCGAGTTAAGCTATTAAGTGGCTAGTCTCTTAGATGTTATCGCTTTCCGTGCGGAAACATTTGTGTTTCGTCCACTTTTAAGTTCGGAACAAAAATCGAGTAAATACCAAGCCAAATGTCCGGACAAAACCCCGTTCCCATGGTACATATGTTCTATATTGGCCTTAAAATGGCCCGGCTAACCCATGTCGATCTTGACATTTTAGATTCCAAAACAAGTGGGATTCGTCCATTCCCAAGTTTGGACTGAAAACTGAGTAAATACCCAACGAACGGACGGACATAAACCTCGTTTTGACCGACGGAACGTTGTTTTTTTGCCTTAGAACGCCCCGAGTTTAGCTATTGAGTGGCTAGTCTCTAAGTTGTTATCGTTTTCTATGCGGAACCATGTGTGTTTCGTCCACTTTTAAGTTCAAAACAAAAATCGTGTAAATATCAAGCCAAATGTCCGGAAAAAACCCCGTTCCCATGGTCGATATGTTCTGTATTGGCCTTTAAACGGTCTGGCTAAGCCATGCCGATCTTGATATTTTAGATTCCAAGACAAGTGGGTTTCGTCCATTCCCAAATTCGGACCAAAAACCGAGGAAATACCAAATGAACGGACGGACATAAACCTCGTTTCGACGGACCAAACGTTGTTTTTTCGCCTTAGAACGCCCTGAGTTAAGATATTGAGTGGCTAGTCTCTTAGATGTTATCGCTTTCCGTGCGGAAACATGTGTGTTTCGTCCATTTTTAAGTTTGGAACAAAAATCGAGTAAATACCATGCCAAATGTCCAGACAAAACCTCGTTCCCATGGTCCATATGTTCTATATTGGCCTTATAACGGCCCGGCTAAGCCATGTCGATCTTGACATTTTAGATTCCAAAACAAGTGGGTTTCGTCCATTCCCAAGATCAGACCGAACACCGAGTAAATACCCAATAAACAGACGGACATAAACATCGTTTTGACGGACGAAACGTTGTTTTTTCGCCTTAGAACTCCCCGAGTTAAGCTATTCAGTGGGTTGTCTCTTAGATGTTATCGTTTTTCATGCGGAAACATGTGTGTTTCGTCCACTTTTTAGTTCGGAACAAAATTCGAGTAAATACCCAGCCAAATGTCCGGAGAAAACCCCGTTCCCATGGTCCATATGTTATATATTGGCCTTAAAATGGCCCAGCTAATCCATGTCGATCTTGACGTTTTAGATTCCATAACAAGTGGGTTTCGTCCATTCCCAAGTTCGGAAAGAAAACTGAGTAAATTCCCAATGAACGGACGGACATAAACCTCGTTTTGACGGACGGAACGTTGTTTTTTCGCCTTAGTACGCCCCGAGTTAAGCTATTGAGTGGCTAATCCCTTAGATGTTATCGTTTTCCATGCAGAAACATGTGTGTTTCGTCCACTTTTAAGTTCGGAACAAAAATCAAGTAAATACCAAGCCAAATGTCCGGACAAAATCCCGTTCCCATGGTCCATATGTTTTATATTGGCTTTAAAATGGCCTGGCTAACCCATGTCGATCTTGATATTTTAGATTCTAAAACAAGTGGGATTCGTCCATTCCCAAGTTTGGACTGAAAACTGAGTAAATACCCAACGAACGGACGGACATAAACCTCGTTTTGACCGACGGAACGTTGTTTTTTTGCCTTAGAACGCCCCGAGTTTAGCTATTGAGTGGCTAATCTCTAAGTTGTTATCGTTTTCTATGCGGAACCATGTGTGTTTCGTCCACTTTTAAGTTCAAAATAAAAATCGTGTAAATATCAAGCCAAATGTCCGGATAAAACCCCGTTCCCATGGTCGATATGTTCTATATAGGCCTTTAAACGGTCTAGCTAAGCCATGTCGATCTTGATATTTTAGATTCCAAGACAAGTAGGTTTCGTCCATTCCCAAGTTCGGACCAAAAACCGAGGAAATACCCAATGAACGGACGGACATAAACCTCGTTTTGACGGACGAAACGGTGTTTTTTTGCCTTAGAATGCTCCGAGTTAACTATTGAGTGACTAGTCGCTTAGATGTTATCGCTTTCCATGCGGAAACATGTGTGTTTCGTTCACTTTTAAGTTCGGAACAAAAATCGAGTAAATACGCAGCCAAATGTCCGGACAAAACCACGTTTCCATGGTCCATATGTTCTATATTGGCCTTAAAACGGCCTGGATAAGCCATGTCAATCTTGACGTTTTAGATTCCAAAACAAGTGGGTTTCGTCCATTCCCAAGTTCGGACTGAAAACTGAGTAAATACCCATTGAACGGACGTACATAAACCTCGTTTTGACGGACGGAATGTTGTTTTTCGCCTTAGTACGCCCCGAGTTAAGCTATTGAGTGGCTAGTCTCTTAGATGTTATCGCTTTCCGTGCGGAAACATTTGTGTTTCGTCCACTTTTAAGTTCGGAACAAAAATCGAGTAAATACCAAGCCAAATGTCCGGACAAAACCCCGTTCCCATGGTACATATGTTCTATATTGGCCTTAAAACGGCCCGGCTAAGCCATGTCGATCTTGACGTTTTAGATTCCAAAACAAGTGGGTTTCGTCCATTCCCAAGTTCGGACTGAAAACTGAGTAAATACCCATTGAACGGACGGACATAAACCTCGTTTTGACGGACGAAATGTTGTTTTTTCGCCTTAGTACGCTCCGAGTTAGGCTATTGAGTGGCTAATCCTTTAGATGTTATCATTTTCCATGCAAAAACATGTGTGTTTCGTCAACTTTTAAGTTCGGAACAAAAATCAAGTAAATACCAAGCCAAATGTCCGGACAAAACCCTTTTCCAATGGTCCATATGTTTTATATTGGCTTTAAAACGCCCCGGCTAAGCCATTTCGATCTTGACGATTTAGATTCCAAAACAAGTGGGTTTCGCCCATTTCCAAGTTCAGACCGAACACCGAGTAAATACCCAATAAACAGACGGAGATAAACCTCGTTTCGACGGACGAAACGTTGTTTTTTCGCCTTAGAACGCCATGAGTTAAGCTATTGAGTGGCTAGTCTCTTAGATGTTATCGCTTTCCGTGCGGAAACATGTGTGTTTCGTCCATTTTTTAAGTTTGGAACAAAAATCGAGTAAATACCAAGCCAATGTCCAGACAAAACCTCGTTCCCATGGTCCATATGTTCTATATTGGCCTTATAACGGCCCGGCTAAGCCATGTCGATCTTGACATTTTATATTCCAAAACAAGTGGGTTTCGTCCATTCCCAAGATCAGACCGAACACCGAGTAAATACCCAATAAACAGACGGAGATAAACCTCGTTTCGACGGACGAAACGTTGCTTTTTCGCCTTAGAACGCCATGAGTTAAGCTATTGAGTGGCTAGTCTCTTAGATGTTATCGTTTTTCGTGCGGAAACATGTGTGTTTCTTTCACTTTTAAGTTCGGAACAAAAATCGAGTAAATACCTAGCCAAATGTCAGGAGAAAACCCCGTTCCCATGGTCCATATGTTATATATTGGCCTTAAAATGGCCCAGCTAAGCCATGTCGATCTTGACGTTTTAGATTCCAAAACAAGTGGTTTTGTCCATTCCCAAGTTCGTACCGAAAACTGAGTAAATTCCCAATGAAGGGACGGACATAAACCTCGTTTTGACGGACGGAACGTTGTTTTTTTGCCTTAGAACGCTCCGAGTTAAGCTATTGAGTGGCTAGTCTCTTAGTTGTTATCGCTTTCCGTGCTGAAACATTTGTGTTTCGTCCATTTTTAAGTTTGGAACAAAAATCGAGTAAATACCATGCCAAATGTCCAGACAAAACCTCGTTCCCATGGTCCATATGTTCTATATTGGCCTTATAACGGCCCGGCTAAGCCATGTCGATCTTGACATTTTAGATTCCAAAACAAGTGGGTTTCGTCCATTCCCAAAATCAGACCGAACACCGAGTAAATACCCAGTAAACAGACGTACATAAACATCGTTTTGACGGACGAAACGTTGTTTTTTCGCCTTAGAACTCCCCGAGTTAAGCTATTCAGTGGGTAGTCTCTTAGATGTTATCGTTTTTCGTGCGGAAACATGTGTGTTTCGTCCACTTTTTAGTTCGGAACAAAAATCGAGTAAATACCAAGCCAAATGTCCGGAGAAAACCCCGTTCCCATGGTCCATATGTTATATATTGGCCTTAAAATGGCCCAGCTAATCCATGTCGATCTTGATGTTTTAGATTCCAAAACAAGTGGGTTTCGTCCATTCCCTAGTTCGGACCGAAAACTGAGTAAATTCCCAATGAACGGACGGACATAAACCTCGTTTTGACGGACGGAACGTTGTTTTTTCGCCTTAGTACGCCCCGAGTTAAGCTATTGAGTGGCTAATCCCTTAGATGTTATCGTTTTCCATGCAGAAACATGTGTGTTTCCTCCACTTTTAAGTTCGGAACAAAAATCAAGTAAATACCCAGCCATTTGTCCAGACAAAATCCCGTTCCCATGGTCTATATGTTTTATATTGGCTTTAAAACGCCCCGACTAAGCCATTTGGATCTTGACGTTTTAGATTCCAAAACAAGTGGGTTTCGTCCATTTCCATGTTCAGACCGAACACCGAGTAAATACCCAATAAACATACGGAGATAAACCCCGTTTTAACGGACGAAACGTTGTTTTTTCGCCTTAGAACGCCCTGAGTTAAGCTATTGAGTGGCTAGTCTCTTAGATGTTATCGCTTTCCGTGCGAAACATGTGTGTTTCGTCCACTTTTAAGTTAGGAACAAAAATCGAGTAAATACCAAGCCAAATGGCCGGAAAAAACCCGTTCCCATGGTCCATATGTTCTTTATTGGCCTTAAAATGGCCTGGCTAACCCATGTCGATCTTGATAATTTAGATTCCAAAACAAGTGGGATTCGTCCATTCCCAAGTTTGGACTGAAAACTGAGTAAATACCCAACGAACGGACGGACATAAACCTCGTTTTGACCGACGGAACGTTTTTTTTTGCCTTAGAACGCCCCGAATTTAGATATTGAGTGCCTAGTCTCTAAGTTGTTATCGTTTTCTATGCGGAACCATGTGTGTTTCGTCCACTTTTAAGTTCAAAATAAAAATCGTGTAAATATCAAGCCAAATGTCCGGACAAAACCCCGTTCCCATGGTCGATATGTTCTATATTGGCCTTTAAAAGGTCTGGCTAAGCCATGTCGATCTTGATATTTTAGATTCCAAGACAAGTAGGTTTCGTCCATTCCCAAGTTCGGACCAAAAACCGAGGAAATACCCAATGAACGGACGGACATAAACTTCGTTTTGACGGACGAAACGGTGTTTTTCGCCTTACAATGCCCCGAGTTAACTATTGAGTGGCTAGTCTCTTAGATGTTATCGCTTTCCATGCGGAAACATGTGTGTTTCGTTCACTTTTAAGTTCGGAACAAAAATCGAGTAAATACCCAGCCAAATGTCCGGACAAAACCACGTTTCCATGGTCCATATGTTCTATATTGGCCTTAAAACGGCCTGGCTAAGCCATGTCAATCTTGACGTTTTAGATTCCAAAACAAGTGGGTTTCGTCCATTCCCAAGTTCGGACCGAAAACTGAGTAAATCCCTAATGAACGGACGGACATAAACCTCGTTTTGACGGACGGATTGTTGTTTTTTCGCCTTAGTACGCCCCGAGTTAAGCTATTGAGTGGCTAGTCTCTTAGATGTTATCGCTTTCCGTGCGGAAACATTTGTGTTTCGTCCACTTTTAAGTTCGGAACAAAAATCGAGTAAATACCAAGCCAAATGTCCGCACAAAACCCCGTTCCCATGGTACATATGTTCTATATTGGCCTTAAAACGGCCCGGCTAAGCCATGTCGATCTTGACGATTTAGATTCCAAAACAAGTGGGTTTCGCCCATTTCCAAGTTCAGACCGAACACCGAGTAAATACCCAATAAACAGACGGAGATAAACCTCATTTCGACGGACGAAACGTTGTTTTTTCGCCTTAGAACGCCATGAGTTAAGCTATTGAGTGGCTAGTTTCTTAGATGTTATCGCTTTCCGTGCGGAAACATGTGTGTTTCGTTCATTTTTAAGTTTGGAACAAAAATCGAGTAAATACCAAGCCAAATGTCCAGACAAAACCTCGTTCCCATGGTCCATATGTTCTATATTGGCCTTATAACGGCCCGACTAAGCCATGTCGATCTTGACATTTTAGATTCCAAAACAAGTGGGTTTCGTCCATTCCCAAGATCAGACCGAACACCGAGTAAATACCCAATAAACAGACGGAGATAAACCTCGTTTCGACGGACGAAACGTTGCTTTTTCGCCTTAGAACGCCATGAGTTAAGCTATTGAGTGGCAAGTCTCTTAGATGTTATCGTTTTTCGTGCGGAAACATGTGTGTTTCGTCCACTTTTAAGTTCGGAACAAAAATCGAGTAAATACCAAGCCAAATGTCCGGACAAAACCCCGTTCCCATGGTACATATGTTCTATATTGGCCTTAAAACGGCCCGGCTAAGCCATGTCGATCTTGACGTTTTAGATTCCAAAACAAGTGGGTTTCGTCCATTCCCAAGTTCGGCCCGAAAACTGAGTAAATACACATTGAACAGACGGACATAAACCTCGTTTTGACGGACGGAACGTTGTTTTTTCACCTTAGTACGCCCCGAGTTAAGCTATTGAGTGGCTAATCCTTTAGATGTTATCGCTTTCCGTGCGAAACATGTGTGTTTCGTCCACTTTTAAGTTCGGAACAAAAATCAAGTAAATACCAAGCCAAATGTCCGGACAAAACCCCGTTCCCATGGTCCATATGTTTTATATTGGCCTTAAAACGCCCCGGCTAAGCCATTTCGAACTTGACGTGTTAGATTCCAAAACAAGTGGGTTTCGTCCATTTCCAAGTTCAGACCGAACACCGAGTAAATACCCAATAAACAGACGGAGATAAACCTCGTTTCGACGGACGAAACATTGTTTTTTCGCCTTAGAACGCCATGAGTTAAGCTATTGAGTGGCTAGTCTCTTAGATGTTATCGCTTTCTGTGCGGAAACATGTGTGTTTCGTCCATTTTTTCGTTTGGAACAAAAATCGAATAAATACCAAGCCAAATGTCCAGACAAAACCTCGTTCCCATGGTCCATATGTTCTATATTGGCCTTATAACGGCCCGGCTAAGCCATGTCGATCTTGACATTTTAGATTCCAAAACAAGTGGGTTTCGTCCATTCCCAAGATCAGACCGAACACCGAGTAAATACCCAATAAACAGACGGACATAAACATCGTTTTGACGGACGAAACGTTATTTTTTCGCCTTAGAACTCCCCGAGTTAAGCTATTGAGTGGCTAGTCTCTTAGATGTTATCGCTTTCCGTTCGGAAACATGTGTGTTTCGTCCATTTTTAAGTTTGGAACAAAAATCGAGTAAATACCAAGCCAAATTTTCAGACAAAACCTCGTTCCCATGGTCCATATGTTCTATATTAGCCTTATAACGGCCCGGCTAAGCCATGTCGATCTTGACATTTTAGATTCCAAAAAAAGTGGGTTTCGTCCATTCCTAAAATCAGACCGAACACCGAGTAAATTCCCAATGAACGGACGGACATAAACCTCGTTTTGACGGACGGAACGTTGTTTTTTTGCCTTAGAACGCCCCGAGTTAAGCTATTGAGTGGCTAGTCTCTTAGATGTTATCGCTTTCCGTGCGGAAACATTTGTGTTTCGTCCACTTTTAAGTTCGGAACAAAAATCGAGTAAATACCAAGCAATATCAGGACAAAACCGCGTTCCCATGGTACATATGTTCTATATTGGCCTTAAAACGGCCCGGCTAAGCCATGTCGATCTTGACGTTTTAGATTCCAAAACAAGTGGGTTTCGTCCATTCCCAAGTTTGGACCGAAAACTGAGTAAATACCCAATAAACAGACGGAGATAAACCTCGTTTCGACGGACGAAACGTTGTTTTTTCGCCTTAGAACACCATGAGTTAAGCTATTGAGTGGCTAGTCTCTTAGATGTTATCGCTTTCCGTGCGGAAACATGTGTGTTTCGTCCATTTTTAAGTTTGGAACAAAAATCGAGTAAATACCAAGCCAAATGTCCAGACAAAACCTCGTTCCCATGGTCCATATGTTCTATATTGGCCTTATAACGGCCCGGCTAAGCCATGTCGATCTTGACATTTTAGATTCCAAAACAAGTGTGTTTCGTCCATTCCCAAGATCAGACCGAACACCGAGTAAATACCCAATAAACAGACGGACATAAACATCGTTTTGACGGACGAAACGTTGTTTTTTCGCCTTAGAACTCCCCGAGTTAAGCTATTGAGTGGCTAGTCTCTTAGATGTTATCGCTTTCCGTTCGGAAACATGTGTGTTTCGTCCATTTTTAAGTTTGGAACAAAAATCGAGTAAATACCAAGCCAAATGTCCAGACAAAACCTCGTTCCCATGGTCCATATGTTGTATATTGGCCTTATAACGGCCCGGCTAAGCCATGTCGATCTTGACATTTTAGATTCCAAAAAAAGTGGGTTTCGTCCATTCCCAAAATCAGACCGAGCACCGAGTAAATACCCAATAAACAGACGGACATAAACATCGTTTTGACGGACGAAACGTTGTTTTTTAGCCTTAGAATTCCCCGAGTTAAGCTATTCAGTGGGTAGTCTCTTAGATGTTATCGTTTTTCGTGCGGAAACATGTGTGTTTTGTCCACTTTTAAGTTCGGAACAAAAATCGAGTAAATACCAAGCCAAATGTCCGGAGAAAACCCCGTTCCCATGGTCCATATGTTATATATTGGCCTTAAAATGGCCCAGCTAAGCCATGTCGATCTTGACGTTTTAGATTCCAAAACAAGTGGTTTCGTCCATTCCCAAGTTCGTACAGAAAACTGAGTAAATTCCCAATGAACGGACGGACATAAACCTCGTTTTGACGGACGGAACGTTGTTTTTTTGCCTTAGAACACCCCGAGTTAAGCTATTGAGTGGCTAGTCTCTTAGATGTTATCGCTTTCCGTGCGGAAACATTTGTGTTTCGTCCACTTTTAAGTTCGGAACAAAAATCGAGTAAATACCAAGCCAAATGTCCGGACAAAACCCCGTTCCCATGGTACATATGTTCTGTATTGGCCTTAAAACGGCCCGGCTAAGCCATGTCGATCTTGACGTTTTAGATTCCAAAACAAGTGGGTTTCGTCCATTCCCAAGTTCGGACCGAAAACTGAGTAAATACCCATTGAACGGACGGACATAAACCTCGTTTTGACGGACGGAACGTTGTTTTTTCGCCTTAGTACGCCCCGAGTTATGCTATTGAGTGGCTAATCCTTTAGATGTTATCGATTTCCGTGCGAAACATGTGTGTTTCTTCCACTTTTAAGTTCGGAACAAAAATCAAGTAAATACCAAGCCAAATGTCCGGACAAAACCCCGTTCCCATGGTCCATATGTTTTATATTGGCTTTAAAACGCCCCGGCTAAGCCATTTCGATCTTGACGTGTTAGATTCCAAAACAAGTGGGTTGCGTCCATTTCAAAGTTCAGACCGAACACCGAGTAAATACCCAATAAACAGACGGAGATAAACCTCGTTTCGACGGACGGAACGTTGTTTTTTCGCCTTAGAACGCCATAAGTTAAGCTATTGAGTGGCTAGTCTCTTAGATGTTATCGTTTTCCGTGCGGAAACATGTGTGTTTCGTCCATTTTTAAGTTTGGAACAAAAATCGAGTAAATACCAAGCCAAATGTCCGGACAAAACCCCGTTCCCATGGTACATATGTTCTATATTGGCCTTAAAACGGCCCGGCTAAGCCATGTCGATCTTGACGCTTTAGATTCCAAAACAAGTGGGTTTCGTCCATTCCCAAGTTCGTACCGAAAACTGAGTAAATTCCCAATGAACGGACGGACATAAACCTCGTTTTGACGGACGGAACGTTGTTTTTTTGCCTTAGAACGCCCCGAGTTAAGCTATTGAGTGGCTAGTCTCTTAGATGTTATCGCTTTCCGTTCGGAAACATGTGTGTTTCGTCCATTTTTAAGTTTGGAACAAAAATCGAGTAAATACCAAGCCAAATGTCCAGACAAAACCTCGTTCCCATGGTCCATATGTTCTATATTGGCCTTATAACGGCCCGGCTAAGCCATGTCGATCTTGACGTTTTAGATTCCAAAACAAGTGGGTTTCGTCCATTCCTAAAATCAGACCGAACACCGAGTAAATACCCAATAAACAGACGGACATAAACATCGTTTTGACGGACGAAACGTTGTTTTTTCGCCTTAGAATTCCCCGAGTTAAGCTATTCAGTGGGTAGTCTCTTAGATGTTATCGTTTTTCGTGCGGAAACATGTGTGTTTTGTCCACTTTTAAGTTCGGAACAAAAATCGAGTAAATACCAAGCCAAATGTCCGGAGAAAACCCCATTCCCATGGTCCATATGTTATATATTGGTCCATATGTGCGGACCAAACGTTGTTTTTTCGCCTTAGAACGCCCTGAGTAAGATATTGAGTGGCTAGTCTCTTAGATGTTATCGTTTTCCGTGCGGAAGCATGTGTGTTTCGTCCATTTTTTAGTTTGGAACAAAAATCGAGTAAATACCATGCCAAATGTCCAGACAAAACCTCGTTCCCATGGTCCATATGTTCTATATTGGCCTTAAAACGGCCCGGCTAAGCCATGTCGATCTTGACGCTTTAGATTCCAAAACAAGTGGGTTTCGTCCATTCCCAAGTTCGTACCGAAAACTGAGTAAATTCCCAATGAACGGACGGACATAAACCTCGTTTTGACGGACGGAACGTTGTTTTTTTGCCTTAGAACGCCCCGAGTTAAGCTATTGAGTGGCTAGTCTCTTAGATGTTATCGCTTTCCGTTCGGAAACATGTGTGTTTCGTCCATTTTTAAGTTTGGAACAAAAATCGAGTAAATACCAAGCCAAATGTCCGGACAATACCCCGTTCCCATGGTACATATGTTCTATATTGGCCTTAAAACGGCCCGGCTAAGCCATGTCGATCTTGACGTTTTAGATTCCAAAACAAGTGGGTTTCTTCCATTCCCAAGTTCGTACCGAAAACTGAGTAAATTCCCAATGAACGGACGGACATAAACATCGTTTTGACGGACGAAACGTTGTTTTTTCGCCTTAGAACTCCCCGAGTTAAGCTATTGAGTGGCTAGTCTCTTAGATGTTATCGCTTTCCGTTCGGAAACATGTGTGTTTCGTCCATTTTTAAGTTTGGAACAAAAATCGAGTAAATACCATGCCAAATGTCCAGATAAAACCTCGTTCCCATGGTCCATATGTTCTATATTGGCCTTATAACGGCCCGGCTAAGCCATGTCGATCTTGACATTTTAGATTCCAAAAAAAGTGGGTTTCGTCCATTCCTAAAATCAGACCAAACACCAAGTAAATACCCAATAAACAGACGGACATAAACATCTTTTGACGGACGAAACGTTGTTTTTTCGCCTTAGAATTCCCCGAGTTAAGCTATTCAGTGGGTAGTCTCTTAGATGTTATCGTTTTTCGTGCGGAAACATGTGTGTTTTGTCCACTTTTAAGTTCGGAACAAAAATCGAGTAAATACCAAGCCAAATGTCCGGAGAAAACCCCGTTCCCATGGTCCATATGTTATATATTGGCCTTAAAATGGCCCAGCTAAGCCATGTCGATCTTGACGTTTTAGATTCTAAAACAAGTGGTTTCGTCCATTCCCAAGTTCGTACCGAAAATAGAGTAAATTACCAATGAACGGACGGACATAAACCTCATTTTGACGGACGGAACGTTGTTTTTTTTGCCTTCGAACGCCCCGAGTTAAGCTATTAAGTGGCTAGTCTCTTAGATGTTATCGCTTTCCGTGCGGAAACATTTGTGTTTCGTCCACTTTTAAGTTCGGAACAAAAATCGAGTAAATACCAAGCCAAATGTCCGGACAAAACCCCGTTCCCATGGTACATATGTTCTGTATTGGCCTTAAAACGGCCCGGCTAAGCCATGTCGATCTTGACGTTTTAGATTCCAAAACAAGTGGGTTTCGTCCATTCCCAAGTTCGTACCGAAAACTGAGTAAATACCCATTGAACGGACGGACATAAACCTCGTTTTGACGGACGGAACGTTGTTTTTCGCCTTAGTACGCCCCGAGTTATGCTATTGAGTGGCTAATACTTTAGATGTTATCGCTTTCCGTGCGAAACATGTGTGTTTCGTCCACTTTTAAGTTCGGAACAAAAATCAAGTAAATACCAAGCCAAATGTCCGGACAAAACCCCGTTCCCATGGTCCATATGTTTTATATTGGCTTTAAAACGCCCCGGCTAAGTCATTTCGATCTTGACGTGTTCGATTCCCAAACAAGTGGGTTTCGTCCATTTCCAAGTTCAGACCGAACACCGAGTAAATACCCAATAAACAGACGGAGATAAACCTCGTTTCGACGGACGAAACGTTGTTTTTTCGCCTTAGAACGCCATGAGTTAAGCTATTGAGTGGCTAGTCTCTTAGATGTTATCGCTTTCCGTGCGGAAACATGTGTGTTTCGTCCATTTTTAAGTTTGGAACAAAAATCGAGTAAATACCAAGCCAAATGTCCAGACAAAACCTCGTTCCCATGGTCCATATGTTCTATATTGGCCTTATAACGGCCCGGCTAAGCCATGTCGATCATGACATTTTAGATTCCAAAACAAGTGTGTTTCGTCCATTCCCAAGATCAGACCGAACACCGAGTAAATACCCAATAAACAGACGGACATAAACATCGTTTTGACGGACGAAACGTTGTTTTTTCGCCTTAGAACTCCCCGAGTTAAGCTATTGAGTGGCTAGTCTCTTAGATGTTATCGCTTTCCGTTCGGAAACATGTGTGTTTCGTCCATTTTTAAGTTTGGAACAAAAATCGAGTAAATACCAAGCAAAATGTCCGGACAAAACCCCGTTCCCATGGTACATATGTTCTATATTGGCCTTAAAACGGCCCGGCTAAGCCATGTCGATCTTGACGTTTTAGATTCCAAAACAAGTGGGTTTCTTCCATTCCCAAGTTCGTACCGAAAACTGAGTAAATTCCCAATGAACGGACGGACATAAACCTCGTTTTGACGGACGGAACGTTGTTTTTTTGCCTTAGAACGCCCCGAGTTAAGCTATTGAGTGGCTAGTCTCTTAGATGTTATCGCTTTCCGTTCGGAAACATGTGTGTTTCGTCCATTTTTAAGTTTGGAACAAAAATCGAGTAAATACCAAGCCAAATGTCCAGACAAAACCTCGTTCCCATGGTCCATATGTTCTATATTGGCCTTATAACGGCCCGGCTAAGCCATGTCGATCTTGACGTTTTAGATTCCAAAACAAGTGGGTTTCGTCCATTCCTAAAATCAGACCGAACACCGAGTAAATACCCAATAAACAGACGGACATAAACATCGTTTTGACGGACGAAACGTTGTTTTTTCGCCTTAGAACTCCCCGAGTTAAGCTATTGAGTGGCTAGTCTCTTAGATGTTATCGCTTTCCGTTCGGAAACATGTGTGTTTCGTCCATTTTTAAGTTTGGAACAAAAATCAAGTAAATACCAAGCCAAATGTCCAGACAAAACCTCGTTCCCATGGTCCATATGTTCTATATTGGCCTTATAACGGCCCGGCTAAGCCATGTCGATCTTGACATTTTAGATTCCAAAAAAAGTGGGTTTCGTCCATTCCTAAAATCAGACCGAGCACCGAGTAAATACCCAATAAACAGACGGACATAAACATCGTTTTGACGGACGAAACGTTGTTTTTTAGCCTTAGAATTCCCCGAGTTAAGCTATTCAGTGGGTAGTCTCTTAGATGTTATCGTTTTTCGTGCGGAAACATGTGTGTTTTGTCTACTTTTAAGTTCGGAACAAAAATCGAGTAAATACCAAGCCAAATGTCCGGAGAAAACCCCGTTCCCATGGTCCATATGTTATATATTGGCCTTAAAATGGCCCAGCTAAGCCATGTCGATCTTGACGTTTTAGATTCCAAAACAAGTGGTTTCGTCCATTCCCAAGTTCGTACAGAAAACTGAGTAAATTCCCAATGAACGGACGGACATAAACCTCGTTTTGACGGACGGAACGTTGTTTTTTTGCCTTAGAACACCCCGAGTTAAGCTATTGAGTGGCTAGTCTCTTAGATGTTATCGCTTTCCGTGCGGAAACATTTGTGTTTCGTCCACTTTTAAGTTCGGAACAAAAATCGAGTAAATACCAAGCCAAATGTCCGGACAAAACCCCGTTCCCATGGTACATATGTTCTGTATTGGCCTTAAAACGGCCCGGCTAAGCCATGTCGATCTTGACGTTTTAGATTCCAAAACAAGTGGGTTTCGTCCATTCCCAAGTTCAGAACGAAAACTGAGTAAATACCCATTGAACGGACGGACATAAACCTCGTTTTGACGGACGGAACGTTGTTTTTTCGCCTTAGTACGCCCCGAGTTATGCTATTGAGTGGCTAATCCTTTAGATGTTATCGATTTCCGTGCGACACATGTGTGTTTCGTCCACTTTTAAGTTCGGAACAAAAATCAAGTAAATACCAAGCCAAATGTCCGGACAAAACCCCGTTCCCATGGTCCATATGTTTTATATTGGCTTTAAAACGCCCCGGCTAAGCCATTTCGATCTTGACGTGTTAGATTCCAAAACAAGTGGGTTTCGTCCATTTCAAAGTTCAGACCGAACACCGAGTAAATACCCAATAAACAGACGGAGATAAACGTCGTTTCGACGGACGGAACGTTGTTTTTTCGCCTTAGAACGCCATAAGTTAAGCTATTGAGTGGCTAGTCTCTTAGATGTTATCGTTTTCCGTGCGGAAACATGTGTGTTTCGTCCATTTTTAAGTTTGGAACAAAAATCGAGTAAATACCAAGCCAAATGTCCGGACAAAACCCCGTTCCCATGGTACATATGTTCTATATTGGCCTTAAAACGGCCCGGCTAAGCCATGTCGATCTTGACGTTTTAGATTCCAAAACAAGTGGGTTTCTTCCATTCCCAAGTTCGTACCGAAAACTGAGTAAATTCCCAATGAACGGACGGACATAAACCTCGTTTTGACGGACGGAACGTTGTTTTTTTGCCTTAGAACGCCCCGAGTTAAACTATTGAGTGGCTAGTCTCTTAGATGTTATCGCTTTCCGTTCGGAAACATGTGTGTTTCGTCCATTTTTAAGTTTGGAACAAAAATCGAGTAAATACCAAGCCAAATGTCCAGACAAAACCTCGTTCCCATGGTCCATATGTTCTATATTGGCCTTATAACGGCCCGGCTAAGCCATGTCGATCTTGACGTTTTAGATTCCAAAACAAGTGGGTTTCGTCCATTCCTAAAATCAGACCGAACACCGAGTAAATACCCAATAAACAGACGGACATAAACATCGTTTTGACGGACGAAACGTTGTTTTTTCGCCTTAGAATTCCCCGAGTTAAGCTATTCAGTGGGTAGTCTCTTAGATGTTATCGTTTTTCGTGCGGAAACATGTGTGTTTTGTCCACTTTTAAGTTCGGAACAAAAATCGAGTAAATACCAAGCCAAATGTCCGGAGAAAACCCCATTCCCATGGTCCATATGTTATATATTGGTCCATATGTGCGGACCAAACGTTGTTTTTTCGCCTTAGAACGCCCTGAGTAAGATATTGAGTGGCTAGTCTCTTAGATGTTATCGCTTTCCGTGCGAAACATGTATGTGTTCGTCCACTTTTAAGTTCGTAACAAAAATCGAGTAAATACCAAGCCAAATGGCCGGACAAAACCCGTTCCCATGGTCCATATGTTCTATATTGGCCTTATAATGGCCCGGCTAAGCCATGTCGATCTTGACATTTTAGATTCCAAAACAAGTGGGTTTCGTCCATTCCCAAGATCAGACCGAACACCGAGTAAATACCCAATAAACAGACGGACATAAACATCGTTTTGACGGACGAAACGTTGTTTTTTCGCCTTAGAACTCCCCGAGTTAAGCTATTGAGTGGCTAGTCTCTTAGATGTTATCGCTTTCCGTTCGGAAACATGTGTGTTTCGTCCATTTTTAAGTTTGGAACAAAAATCGAGTAAATACCAAGCCAAATGTCTAGATAAAACCTCGTTCCCATGGTCCATATGTTCTATATTGGCCTTATAACGGCCCGGCTAAGCCATGTCGATCTTGACATTTTAGATTCCAAAAAAAGTTTCGTCCATTCCTAAAATCAGACCAAACACCGAGTAAATACCCAATAAACAGACGGACATAAACATCTTTTGACGGACGAAACGTTGTTTTTTCGCCTTAGAATTCCCCGAGTTAAGCTATTCAGTGGGTAGTCTCTTAGATGTTATCGTTTTTCGTGCGGAAACATGTGTGTTTTGTCCACTTTTAAGTTCGGAACAAAAATCGAGTAAATACCAAGCCAAATGTCCGGAGAAAACCCCGTTCCCATGGTCCATATGTTATATATTGGCCTTAAAATGGCCCAGCTAAGCCATGTCGATCTTGACGTTTTAGATTCTAAAAGAAGTGGTTTCGTCCATTCCCAAGTTCGTACCGAAAATAGAGTAAATTACCAATGAACGGACGGACATAAACCTCATTTTGACGGACGGAACGTTGTTTTTTTTTGCCTTCGAACGCCCCGAGTTAAGCTATTAAGTGGCTAGTCTCTTAGATGTTATCGCTTTCCGTGCGGAAACATTTGTGTTTCGTCCACTTTTAAGTTCAGAACAAAAATCGAGTAAATACCAAGCCAAATGTCCGGACAAAACCCCGTTCCCATCGTACATATGTTCTGTATTGGCCTTAAAACGGCCCGGCTAAGCCATGTCGATCTTGACGTTTTAGATTCCAAAACAAGTGGGTTTCGTCCATTCCCAAGTTCGGACCGAAAACTGAGTAAATACCCATTGAACGGACGGACATAAACCTCGTTTTGACGGACGGAACGTTGTTTTTCGCCTTAGTACGCCCCGAGTTATGCTATTGAGTGGCTAATACTTTAGATGTTATCGCTTTCCGTGCGAAACATGTGTGTTTCGTCCACTTTTAAGTTCGGAACAAAAATCAAGTAAATACCAAGCCAAATGTCCGGACAAAACCCCGATCCCATGGTCCATATGTTTTATATTGGCTTTAAAACGCCCCGGCTATGCCATTTCGATCTTGACGTGTTAGATTCCCAAACAAGTGGGTTTCGTCCATTTCCAAGTTCAGACCGAACACCGAGTAAATACCCAATAAACAGACGGAGATAAACCTCGTTTCGACGGACGAAACGTTGTTTTTTCGCCTTAGAACGCCATGAGTTAAGCTATTGAGTGGCTAGTCTCTTAGATGTTATCGCTTTCCGTGCGAAACATGTGTGTTTCGTCCATTTTTAAGTTTGGAACAAAAATCGAGTAAATACCAAGCCAAATGTCCAGACAAAACCTCGTTCCCATGGTCCATATGTTCTATATTGGCCTTATAACGGCCCGGCTAAGCCATGTCGATCTTGACATTTTAGATTCCAAAAAAAGTGGGTTTCGTCCATTCCTAAAATCAGACCGAACACCGAGTAAATACTCAATAAACAGACGGACATAAACATCGTTTTGACGGACGAAACGTTGTTTTTTCGCCTTAGAATTCCCCGAGTTAAGCTATTCATTGGGTAGTCTCTTGGATGTTATCGTTTTTCATGCGGAAACATGTGTGTTTTGTCCACTTTTAAGTTCGGAACAAAAATCGAGTAAATAACAAGCCAAATGTCCGGAGAAAACCCCGTTCCCATGGTCCATATGTTATATATTGGCCTTAAAATGGCCCAGCTAAGCCATGTCGATCTTGACGTTTTAGATTCCAAAACAAGTGGGTTTTGTCCATTCCCAAGTTCGGACCGAAAACTGAGTAAATTCCCAATGAACGGACGGACATAAACCTCGTTTTGATGGACGGATTGTTGTTTTTTCGCCTTACTACGCCCCGAGTTAAGCTATTGAGTGGCTAATCCCTTAGATGTTATCGTTTTACATGCACAAACATGTGTGTTTCGTCCACTTTTAAGTTCGTAACAAAAATCAAGTAAATACCCAGCCAAATGTCCGGACAAAATCCCGTTCCCATGGTCCATATGTTTTATATTGGCTTTAAAACGTCCCGACTAAGTCATTTCGATCTTGGCGTTTTAGATTCCAAAACAAGTGGGTTTCGTCCATTTCCATGTTCAGACCGAACACCGAGTAAATACCCAATAAACATACGGAGATAAACCTCGTTTTGACGGACGAAACGTTGTTTTTTCCCCTTAGAACGCCCTGAGTTAAGCTATTGAGTGGCTAGTCTCTTAGATGTTATCGCTTTCCGTGCGAAACATGTGTGTTTCGTCCACTTTTAAGTTCGTAACAAAAATCGAGTAAATACCAAGCCAAATGGCTGGAAAAACCCGTTCCCATGGTCCATATGTTCTATATTGGCCTTAAAATGGCCAGACTAACCCATGTCGATCTTGACATTTTAGATTCCAAAACAAGTGGGATTCGTCCATTCCCAAGTTTGGACCGAAAACCGAGTAAATACCCAACGAACGGACGGACATAAACCTCGTTTTGACCGACGGAACGTTGTTTTTTCGCCTTAGAACGCCATGAGTTAAGCTATTGAGTGGCTAGTCTCTTAGATGTTATCGCTTTCCGTGCGGAAACATGTGTGTTTCGTCCACTTTTAAGTTCAAAATAAAAATCGTGTAAATATCAAGCCAAATGTCCGGACAAAACCCCGTTCCCATGGTCGATATGTTCTATATTGGCCTTTAAACAGTCTGGGTAAGCCATGTCGATCTTGATATTTTAGATTCCAAGACAAGTGGGTTTCGTCCATTCCCAAATTCGGACAAAAAACCGAGGAAATACCCAATGAACGGACGGACATAAACCTCGTTTCGACGGACCAAACGTTGTTTTTTCGCATTAGAACGTCCTGAGTTAAGATATTGAGTGGCTAGTCTCTTAGATGTTATCGCTTTCCGTGCGGAAACATGTGTGTTTCGTCCATTTTTAAGTTTGGAACAAAAATTGAGTAAATACCATGCCAAATGTCCAGACAAAACCTCGTTCCCATGGTCCATATGTTCTATATTGGCCTTATAACGGCCCGGCTAAGCCATGTCGATCTTGACATTTTAGATTCCAAAACAAGTGGGTTTCGTCCATTCCCAAAATCAGATCGAACACCGAGTAAATACCCAGTAAACAGACGGACATAAACATCGTTTTGACGGACGAAACGTTGCTTTTTCGCCTTAGAACTCCCCGAGTTAAGCTATTCAGTGGGTAGTCTCTTAGATGTTATCGTTTTTCGTGCGGAAACAAGTGTGTTTCGTCCACTTTTTAGTTCGGAACAAAAATCGAGTAAATACCAAGCCAAATGTCCGGAGAAAACCCCGTTCCCATGGTCCATATGTTATATATTGGCGTTAAAATGGCCCAGCTAATCCATGTCGATCTTGACGTTTTAGATTCCAAAACAAGTGGGTTTCGTCCATTCCCAAGTTCGGACCGAAAACTGAGTAAATTCCCAATGAACGGACGGACATAAACCTCGTTTTGACGGACGGAACGTTGTTTTTTTGCCTTTGTACGCCCCGAGTTAAGCTATTGAGTGGCTAATCCCTTAGATGTTATCGTTTTCCATGCTGAAACATGTGTGTTTCGTCCACTTTTAAGTTCGGAACAAAAATCAAGTAAATACCCAGCCAAATGTCCGGACAAAATCCCGTTCCCATGGTCCAAATGTTTTATATTGGCTTTAAAACGCCCCGACTAAGCCATTTGGATCTTGACGTTTTAGATTCCAAAACAAGTGGGTTTCGTTCATTTCCATGTTCAGACCGAACACCGAGTAAATACCCAATAAACAGACGGACATAAACATCGTTTTGACGGACGAAACGTTGTTTTTTCGCCTTAGAATTCCCCGAGTTAAGCTATTCAGTGGGTAGTCTCTTAGATGTTATCGTTTTTCGTGCGGAAACATGTGTGTTTTGTCCACTTTTAAGTTCGGAACAAAAATCGAGTAAATACCAAGCCAAATGTCCGGAGAAAACCCCATTCCCATGGTCCATATGTTATATATTGGTCCATATGTGCGGACCAAACGTTGTTTTGTTCGCCTTAGAACGCCCTGAGTAAGATATTGAGTGGCTAGTCTCTTAGATGTTATCGTTTTCCGTGCGGAAACATGTGTGTTTCGTCCATTTTTAAGTTTGGAACAAAAATCGAGTAAATACCATGCCAAATGTCCAGACAAAACCTCGTTCCCATGGTCCATATGTTCTATATTGGCCTTATAATGGCCCGGCTAAGCCATGTCGATCTTGACATTTTAGATTCCAAAACAAGTGGGTTTCGTCCATTCCCAAGATCAGACCGAACACCGAGTAAATACCCAATAAACAGACGGACATAAACATCGTTTTGACGGACGAAACGTTGTTTTTTCGCCTTAGAACTCCCCGAGTTAAGCTATTGAGTGGCTAGTCTCTTAGATGTTATCGTTTTCCGTTCGGAAACATGTGTGTTTCGTCCATTTTTATGTTTGGAACAAAAATCGAGTAAATACCAAGCCAAATGTCCAGATAAAACCTCGTTCCCATGGTCCATATGTTCTATATTAGCCTTATAACGGCCCGGCTAAGCCATGTCGATCTTGACATTTTAGATTCCAAAAAAAGTGGGTTTCGTCCATTCCTAAAATCAGACCAAACACCGAGTAAATACCCAATAAACAGACGGACATAAACATCTTTTGACGGACGAAACGTTGTTTTTTCGCCTTAGAATTCCCCGAGTTAAAATATTCAGTGGGTAGTCTCTTAGATGTTATCGTTTTTCGTGCGGAAACATGTGTGTTTTGTCCACTTTTAAGTTCGGAACAAAAATCGAGTAAATACCAAGCCAAATGTCCGGAGAAAACCCCGTTCCCATGGTCCATATGTTATATATTGGCCTTAAAATGGCCCAGCTAAGCCATGTCGATCTTGACGTTTTAGATTCTAAAAGAAGTGGTTTCGTCCATTCCCAAGTTCGTACCGAAAATAGAGTAAATTACCAATGAACGGACGGACATAAACCTCGTTTTGACGGACGGAACGTTGTTTTTTTTGCCTTCGAACGCCCCGAGTTAAGCTATTAAGTGGCTAGTCTCTTAGATGTTATCGCTTTCCGTGCGGAAACATTTGTGTTTCGTCCACTTTTAAGTTCGGAACAAAAATCGAGTAAATACCAAGCCAAATGTCCGGACAAAACCCCGTTCCCATGGTACATATGTTCTGTATTGGCCTTAAAACGGCCCGGCTAAGCCATGTCGATCTTGACGTTTTAGATTCCAAAACAAGTGGGTTTCGTCCATTCCCAAGTTCGGACCGAAAACTGAGTAAATACCCATTGAACGGACGGACATAAACCTCGTTTTGACGGACGGAACGTTGTTTTTCGCCTTAGTACGCCCCGAGTTATGCTATTGAGTGGCTAATACTTTAGATGTTATCGCTTTCCGTGCGAAACATGTGTGTTTCGTCCACTTTTAAGTTCGGAACAAAAATCAAGTAAATACCAAGCCAAATGTCCGGACAAAACCCCGTTCCCATGGTCCATATGTTTTATATTGGCTTTAAAACGCCCCGGCTAAGCCATTTCGATCTTGACGTGTTAGATTCCCAAACAAGTGGGTTTCGTCCATTTCCAAGTTCAGACCGAACACCGAGTAAATACCCAATAAACAGACGGAGATAAACCTCGTTTCGACGGACGAAACGTTGTTTTTTCGCCTTAGAACGCCATGAGTTAAGCTATTGAGTGGCTAGTCTCTTAGATGTTATCGCTTTCCGTGCGAAACATGTGTGTTTCGTCCATTTTTAAGTTTGGAACAAAAATCGAGTAAATACCAAGCCAAATGTCCAGACAAAACCTCGTTCCCATGGTCCATATGTTCTATATTGGCCTTATAACGGCCCGGCTAATCCATGTCGATCTTGACATTTTAGATTCCAAAACAAGTGGGTTTCGTCCATTCCCAAGATCAGACCGAACACCGAGTAAATACCCAATAAACAGACGGACATAAACATCGTTTTGACGGACGAAACGTTGTTTTTTCGCCTTAGAACTCCCCGAGTTAAGCTATTGAGTGGCTAGTCTCTTAGATGTTATCGCTTTCCGTTCGGAAACATGTGTGTTTCGTCCATTTTTAAGTTTGGAACAAAAATCGAGTAAATACCAAGCCAAATGTCCAGACAAAACCTCGTTCCCATGGTCCATATGTTCTATATTGGCCTTATAACGGCCCGGCTAAGCCATGTCGATCTTGACATTTTAGATTCCAAAAAAAGTGGGTTTCGTCCATTCCTAAAATCAGACCGAACACCGAGTAAATACTCAATAAACAGACGGACATAAACATCGTTTTGACGGACGAAACGTTGTTTTTTCGCCTTAGAATTCCCCGAGTTAAGCTATTCATTGGGTAGTCTCTTAGATGTTATCGTTTTTCGTGCGGAAACAAGTGTGTTTTGTCCACTTTTAAGTTCGGAACAAAAATCGAGTAAATAACAAGCCAAATGTCCGGAGAAAACCCCGTTCCCATGGTCCATATGTTATATATTTGCCTTAAAATGGCCCAGCTAAGCCATGTCGATCTTGACGTTTTAGATTCTAAAACAAGTGGGTTTTGTCCATTCCCAAGTTCGGACCGAAAACTGAGTAAATTCCCAATGAACGGACGGACATAAACCTCGTTTTGATGGACGGAACGTTGTTTTTTCGCCTTAGTACGCCCCGAGTTAAGCTATTGAGTGGCTAATACCTTAGATGTTATCGTTTTACATGCACAAACATGTGTGTTTCGTCCACTTTTAAGTTCGGAACAAAAATCAAGTAAATACCCAGCCAAATGTCCGGACAAAATCCCGTTCCCATGGTCCATATGTTTTATATTGGCTTTAAAACGCCCCGACTAAGTCATTTCGATCTTGGCGTTTTAGATTCCAAAACAAGTGGGTTTCGTCCATTTCCATGTTCAGACCGAACACCGAGTAAATACCCAATAAACATACGGAGATAAACCTCGTTTTGACGGACGAAACGTTGTTTTTTCGCCTTAGAACGCCCTGAGTTAAGCTATTGAGTGGCTAGTCTCTTAGATGTTATCGCTTTCCGTGCGAAACATGTGTGTTTCGTCCACTTTTAAGTTCGTAACAAAAATCGAGTAAATACCAAGCCAAATGTCCGGAGAAAACCACGTTCCCATGGTCCATATGTTATATATTGGCGTTAAAATGGCCCAGCTAATCCATGTCGATCTTGACGTTTTAGATTCCAAAACAAGTGGGTTTCGTCCATTCCCAAGTTCGGACCGAAAACTGAGTAAATTCCCAATGAACGGACGGACATAAACCTCGTTTTGAAGGACGGAACGTTGTTTTTTCGCCTTTGTACGCCCTGAGTTAAGCTATTGAGTGGCTAATCCCTTAGATGTTATCGTTTTCCATGCAGAAACATGTATGTTTCGTCCACTTTTAAGTTCGGAACAAAAATCAAGTAAATACCCAGCCAAATGTCCGGACAAAATCCCGTTCCCATGGTCCAAATGTTCTATATTGGCTTTAAAACGCCCCGACTAAGCCATTTGGATCTTGACGTTTTAGATTCCAAAACAAGTGGGTTTCGTCCATTTCCATGTTCAGACCGAACACCGAGTAAATACCCAATAAACATACGGAGATAAACCCCGTTTTGACGGACGAAACGTTATTTTTTCACCTTAGAACGCCCTGAATTAAGCTATTGAGTGGCTAGTCTCTTAGATGTTATCGCTTTCCGTTCGAAACATGTGTGTTTCGTCCACTTTTAAGTTTGGGACAAAAATCGAGTAAATACCAAGCCAAATGGCCGGAAAAAACCCGTTCCCATGGTCCATATGTTCTATATTGGCCTTAAAATGGCCTGGCTAACCCATGTCGATCTTGATATTTTAGATTCCAAAACAAGTGGGATTCGTCCATTCCCAAGTTTGGACTGAAAACTGAGTAAATACCCAACGAACGGACGGACATAAACCTCGTTTTGACCGACGGAACGTTGTTTTTTGCCTTAGAACGCCCCGAGTTTAGCTATTGAGTGGCTAGTCACTAAGTTGTTATCGTTTTCTATGCGGAACCATGTGTGTTTTGTCCACTTTTAAGTTCAAAATAAAAATCGTGTAAATATCAAGCCAAATGTCCGGACAAAACCCCGTTCCCATGGTCGATATGTTCTATATTGGCCTTTAAACAGTCTGGCTAAGCCATGTCGATCTTGATATTTTAGATTCCAAGACAAGTAGGTTTCGTCCATTCCCAAGTTCGGACCAAAAACCGAAGAAATACCCAATGAACGGACGGACATAAACCTCGTTTTGACGGACGAAACGATGTTTTTTCGCCTTAGAATGCCCCCCGAGTTAACTATTGAGTGGCTAGTCTCTTAGATGTTATCGCTTTCCATGCGGAAACATTTGTGTTTCGTTCACTGTTCAGTTCGGAACAAAAATCGAGTAAATACCCAGCCAAATGTCCGGACAAAACCACGTTTCCATGGTCCATATGTTCTATATTGGCCTTAAAACGGCCTGGCTAAGCCATGTCAATCTTGACGTTTTAGATTCCAAAACAAGTGGGTTTCGTCCATTCCCAAGTTCAGACCGAACACCGAGTAAATACCCAATAAACAGACGGAGATAAACCTCGTTTCGACAGACGAAACGTTGTTTTTTCGCCTTAGAACGCCATGAGTTAAGCTATTGAGTGGCTAGTCTCTTAGATGTTATCGCTTTCCGTGCGGAAACATGTGTGTTTCGTCCATTTTTAAGTTTGGAACAAAAATCGAGTAAATACCAAGCCAAATGTCCAGACAAAACCTCGTTCCCATGGACCATATGTTCTATATTGGCCTTATAACGGCCCGGCTAAGCCATGTCGATCTTGACATTTTAGATTCCAAAACAAGTGGGTTTCGTCCATTCCCAAGATCAGACCGAACACCGAGTAAATACCCAATAAACAGACGGACATAAACATCGTTTTGACGGACAAAACGTTGTTTTTTTGCAATAGAACTCCCCGAGTTAAGCTATTCAGTGGGTAGTCTCTTAGATGTTATCGTTTTTCGTGCGGAAACATGTGTGTTTCGTCCACTTTTAAGTTCGGAACAAAAATCGAGTAAATACCAAGCCAAATGTCCGGAGAAAACCCTGTTCCCATGGTCCATATGTTATATATTGGCCTTAAAATGGCCCAGCTAAGCCATGTCAATCTTGACGTTTTAGATTCCAAAACAAGTGGGTTTCGTCCATTCCCAAGTTCGGACCGAAAACTGAGTAAATTCCCAATGAACGGACGAACATAAACCTCGTTTTGACGGACGGAACGTTATTTTTTCGCCTTAGCACACCCCGAGTTAAGCTATTGAGTGGCTAATCCCTTAGATGTTATCGTTTTCCATGCAGAAACATGTGTGTTTCGTCAACTTTTAAGTTCGGAACAAAAATCAAGTAAATACCCAGCCAAATGTCCGGACAAAACCCCGTTCCCATGGTCCATATGTTTTATATTGGCTTTAAAATGCCCCGACTAAGCCATTTCGATCTTGACGTTTTAGATTCCAAAACAAGTGGATTTCGTCAATTTCCATTTTCAGACCGAACACCGAGTAAATACTCAATAAACATACGGAGATAAACCTCGTTTTGACGGACGAAACGTTGTTTTTCGCCTTAGAACGCCCTGAGTCAAGCTATTGGGTGGCTAGTCTCTTAGATATTATCGCTTTCCGTGCGAAACATGTGTGTTTCGTCCACTTTTAAGTTCGGAACAAAAATCGAGTAAATACCAAGCCAAATGGCCGGCCAAAACCCGTTCCCATGGTCCATATGTTCTATATTGGCTTTAAAATGGCCCGGCTAACCCATGTCGATCTTGACATTTTAGATTCCAAAACAAGTGGGATTCGTCCATTCCCAAGTTTGGACTGAATACTGAGTAAATACCCAACGAACGGACGGACATAAACCTCGTTTTGACCGACGGAACGTTGTTTTTTTGCCTTAGAACGCCCCAAGTTTAGCTATTGAGTGGCTAGTCTCTAAGTTGTTATCGTTTTCTATGCGGAATCAAGTGTGTTTCGTCCACTTTTAAGTTCAAAACAAAAATCGTGTAAATATCAAGCCAAATGTCCGGACAAAACCCCGTTCCCATGGTCCATATGTTCTATATTGGCCTTAAAACGGCCTGGCTAAGCCATTTCGATCTTGACGTTTTAGATTCCAAAACAAGTGGGTTTCGTCCATTTCCAAGTTCATACCGAACACCGAGTAAATACCCAATAAACAGACGGACATAAACCTCGTTTCGACGGACGAAACGTTGTTTTTTCGCCTTAGAACGCCATGAGTTATGCTATTGAGTGGCTAGTCTCTTAGATGTTATCGCTTTCCATGCGGAAACATTTGTGTTTCGTCCATTTTTAAGTTTGGAACAAAACTCGAGTAAATACCAAGCCAAATGTCCAGACAAAACCTCGTTCCCATGGTCCATATGTTCTATATTGGCCTTATAACGGCCCGGCTAAGCCATGTCGATCTTGACATTTTAGATTCCAAAACAAGTGGGTTTCGTCCATTCCCAAGTTCGGACCGAAAACTGAGTAAATACCCATTGAACGGACGGACATAAACCTCGTTTTGACGTACGGAACGTTGTTTTTTCGCCTTAGTACGCCCCGAGTTAGGCTATTGAGTGGCTAATCCTTTAGATGTTATCGCTTTCTATGCGGAACCATGTGTGTTTCGTCAACTTTTAAGTTCGGAACAAAAATCAAGTAAATACCAAGCCAAATGTCCGGACAAAACCCCGTTCCCATGGTCCATATGTTTTATATTGGCTTTAAAACGCCCCGGCTAAGCCATTTCGATCTTGACGTTTTAGAATCCAAAACAAGTGGGTTTCATCCATTTCCAAGTTCAGACCGAACACCGAGTAAATACCCAATAAACAGACGGACATAAACCTCGTTTCGACGGACGAAACGTTGTTTTTTCGCCTTAGAACGCCATGAGTTAAGCTATTGAGTGGCTAGTCTCTTAGATGTTATCGTTTTCCATGCGGAAACATGTTTGTTTCGTCCACTTTTAAGTTCGGAACAAAAATCGAGTAAATACCAAGCCAAATGTCCAGACAAAACCCCGTTCCCATGGTCCATATGTTCTATATTGGCCTTATAACGGCCCAGCTAAGCCATGTCGATCTTGACATTTTAGATTCCAAAACAAGTGGGTTTCTTCCATTCCCAAGTTCGGACTGAACACCGAGTAAATACCCAATAAACAGACGGACATAAACATCGTTTTGATGGACGAAACGTTGTTTTTTCGCCTTAGAACGCACCGAGTTTAGCTATTGAGTGGCTAGTCTCTAAGTTCTTATCGTTTTCTATGCGGAACTATGTGTGTTTCGTCCACTTAAGATGTTATCGTTTTCCATGCAGAAACATGTGTGTTTCGTCAACTTTTAAGTTCGGAATAAAAATCAAGTAAATATCAAGCCAAATGTCCGGACAAAACCCCGTTCCCATGGTCGATATGTTCTATATTGGCCTTTAAACAATCTGGCTAAGCCATGTCGATCTTGACATTTTAGATTCCAAAACAAGTGGGTTTCGTCCATTCCCAAGTTCGAACCGAAAACCGAGGAAATACCCAATGAACGGACGGACATAAACCTCGTTTTGACGGATGGAACGTTGTTTTTTCGCTTTAGTACTCCCCGAGTTAAACTATTGAGTGGCTAGTCTCTTAGATGTTATTGTTTTCCATGCGGAAACATGTGTGTTTTGTCCACTTTTAAGTTCGGAACAAAAATCGAGTAAATACCAAGTCAAATGTCGGGACAAAACCCCGTTCCCATGGTCCATATGTTCTATATTGGCCTTAAAACGGCCTGGCTAAGCCATTTCGATCTTGACGTTTTAGATTCCAAAACAAGTGGGTTTCGTCCATTTCCAAGTTCAGACCGAACACCGAGTAAATACCCAATAAACAGACGGACATAAACCTCGTTTCGACGGACGAAACGTTGTTTTTTCGCCTTAGAACGCCATGAGTTAAGCTATTGAGTGGCTAGTCTCTTAGATGTTATCGCTTTCCGTGCGGAAACATGTGTGTTTCATCCATCTTTAAGTTTGGAACAAAAATCGAGTAAATACCAAGCCAAATGTCCAGACAAAACCTCGTTCCCATGGTCCATATGTTCTATATTGGCCTTATAACGGTCCGGCTAAGCCATGTCGATCTTAACATTTTAGATTCCAAAACAAGTGGGTTTCGTCCATTCCCAAGATCAGACCGAACACCGAGTAAATACCCAATAAACAGACGGACATAAACATCGTTTTGACGGACGAAACGTTGTTTTTTTGCCTTAGAACTCCCCGAGTTAAGCAATTCAGTGGGTAGGCTCTTAGATGTTATCGTTTTTTGTGCGGAAACATGTGTGTTTCGTCCACTTTTAAGTTCGGAACAAAAATCGAGTAAATACGTAGCCAAATGTCCGAAGAAAACCTCGATCCCATGGTCCATATGTTATATGTTGCCCTTAAAATGGCCCAGCTAAGCCATGTCGATCTTGACGTTTTAGATTCTAAAACAAGTGGGTTTCGTCCATTCCCAAGTTCGGACCGAAAAATGAGTAAATTCCCAATGAACGGACGGACATAAACCTCATTTTGACGGACGGAACTTTGTTTTTTTGCCTTAGAACGCCCCGAGTTAAGCTATTGAGTGGCTAGTCTCTTAGATGTTATCGCTTTCCATGCGGAAACATTTGTGTTTCGTCCACTTTTAAGTTCGGAACAAAAATCTAGTAAATACCAAGCCAAATGTCCGGAGAAAACCCCGTTCCCATGGTCCATATGTTATATATTGGCCTTAAAATGGCCCAGCTAAGCCATCTCGATCTTGATATTTTAGATTCCAAAATAAGTGGGTTTCGTCAATTCCCAAGATCAGACCGAACACCGAGTAAATACCCAATAAACAGACGGACATAAACATCGTTTTGACGGACGAAACGTTGTTTTTTTGCCTTAGAACTCCCCGAGTTAAGCTATTCAGTGGGGAGTCTCTTAAATGTTATCGTTTTTCGTGCGGAAACATGTGTGTTTCGTCCACTTTTAAGTTCGGAACAAAAATCGAGTAAATACCAAGCCAAATGTCCGGAGAAAACCACGTTCCCATGGTCCATATGTTATATATTGGCCTTAAAATGGCCCAGCTAAGCCATGTCGATCTTGACGTTTTAGATTCCAAAACAAGTGGGTTTCGTCCATTCCCAAGTTCGGACCGAAAACTGAGTAAATTCCCAATGAACGGACGAACATAAACATCGTTTTGACGGACGAAACGTTGTTTTTTCGCCTTAGCACACCCCGAGTTAAGCTATTGAGTGGCTAATCCCTTAGATGTTATCGTTTTCCATGCAGAAACATGTGTGTTTCGTCCACTTTTAAGTTCGGAACAAAAATCGAGTAAATACCAAGCCAAATGGCCGGACAAAACCCGTTCCCATGGTCCATATGTTCTATATTGGCTTTAAAATGGCCCGGCTAACCCATGTCGATCTTGACATTTTAGATTCCAAAACAAGTGGGATTCGTCCATTCCCAAGTTTGAACTGAAAACTGAGTAAATACCCAACGAACGGACGGACATAAACCTCGTTTTGACCGACGGAACGTTGTTTTTTTGCCTTAGAACGCCCCGAGTTTAGCTATTGAGTGGCTAGTCTCTAAGTTGTTATCGTTTTCTATGCGGAACCATGTGTGTTTCGTCCACTTTTAAGTTCAAAACAAAAATCGTGTAAATATCAAGCCAAATGTCCGGACAAAACCCCGTTCCCATGGTCGATATGTTCTATATTGGCCTTTAAACGGTCTGGCTAAGCCATGTCGATCTTGATATTTTAGATTCCAAGACAAGTGGGTTTCGTCCATTCCCAAGTTTGGACCAAAAACCGAGGTAATACCCTATGAACGGACGGACATAAACCTCGTTTTGACGGACGGAACGATGTTTTTTCGCTTTAGTACACCCCGAGTTAAGCCATTGAGTGGCTAGTTTCTTAGATATTATCATTTTCCATGCGGAAACATGTGTGTTTCATCCACTTTTAAGTTCGGAACAAAAATCGAGTAAATACCAAGCCAAATGTCTGGACAAAACCCCGTTCCCATGGTCCATATGTTCTATATAGGCCTTAAAACGGCCTGGCTAAGCCATGTCGATCTTGACGTTTTAGATTCCAAAACAAGTGGGTTTCGTCCATTCCCAAGTTCAGACCGAACACCGAGTAAATACCCAATAAACAGAAGGAGATAAACCTCGTTTCGACGGACGAAACGTTGTTTTTTCGCCTTAGAACGCAATGAGTTAAGCTATTGAGTGGCTAGTCTCTTAAATGTTATCGCTTTCCGTGCGGAAACATCTGTGTTTCGTCCATTTTTAAGTTTGGAACAAAAATCGAGTAAATACCAAGCCAAATGTCCAGACAAAACCTCGTTCCCATGGTCCATATGTTCTATATTGGCCTTATAACGGCCCGGCTAAGCCATGTCGATCTTGACATTTTAGATTCCAAAACAAGTGGGTTTCGTCCATTCCCAAGATCAGACCGAACACCGAGTAAATACCCAATAAACAGAAGGACATAAACATCGTTTTGACGGACGAAACGTTGTTTTTTCGCCTTAGAACTCCCCGAGTTAAGCTATTCAGTGGGTAGTCTCTTAGATGTTATCGTTTTTCGTGCGGAAACATGTGTGTTTCGTCCACTTTTAAGTTCGGAACAAAAATCGAGTAAATACGTAGCCAAATGTCCGAAGAAAACCTCGATCCCATGGTCCATATGTTATATGTTGCCCTTAAAATGGCCCAGTTAAGCCATGTCGATCTTGACGTTTTAGATTCCAAAACAAGTGGGTTTCGTCCATTCCCAAGTTCTGACCGAAAACTGAGTAAATTCCCAATGAACGGACGGACATAAACCTCGTTTTGAAGGACGGAACGTTGTTTTTTCGCCTTAGAACGCCCCGAGTTAAGCTATTGAGTGACTAGTCTCTTAGATGTTATCGCTTTCCGTACGGAAACATTTGTGTTTCGTCCACTTTTAAGTTCGGAACAAAAATCGAGTAAATACCAAGCCAAATGTCCGGACAAAACCCCGTTCCCATAGTACATATGTTCTATATTGGCCTTAAAACGGCCCGGCTAAGCCATGTCGATCTTGACGTTTTAGATTCCAAAACAAGTGGGTTTCGTCCATTCCCAAGTTCGGATCGAAAACTGAGTAAATACCCATTGAACGGACGGACATAAACCTCGTTTTGACGGACGGAACGTTGTTTTTTCGCCTTAGTACGCCCCGAGTTACGCTATTGAGTTGCTAATCCTTTAGATGTTATCGGTTTCCGTGCGGAAACATGTGTGTTTCGTCCATTTTTATGTTTGGAACAAAAATCGAGTAAATACCAAGCCAAATGTCCAGACAAAACCTCGTTCCCATGGTCCATATGTTCTATATTGGCCTTATAACAGCCCGGCTAAGCCATTTCGATCTTGACATTTTAGATTCCAAAACAAGTGGGTTTCGTCCATTCCCAAGATCAGAACGAACACCGAGTAAATACCCAATAAACAGACGGACATAAACATCGTTTTGACCGACAAAACGTTGTTTTTGCGCCTTAGAACTCCCCGAGTTAAGCTATTCAGTGGGTAGTCTCTTAGATGTTATCGTTTTTCGTGCGGAAATATGTCTGTTTCGTCCACTTTTAAGTTCGGAACAAAAATCGAGTAAATACCAACCCAAATGTCCGGATAAAACCCCGTTCCCATGGTACATATGTTCTATATTGGCCTTAAAACGGCCCAGCTAAGCCATGTCGATCTTGACGTTTTAGATTCCAAAACAAGTGGGTTTCGTCCATTCCCAAGTTCGGACCGAAAACTGAGTAAATACCCATTGAACGGACGGACATAAACCTCGTTTTGACCTACGGAACGTTGTTTTTTCGCCTTAGTACGACCCGAGTTAGGCTATTGAGTGGCTAATCCTTTAGATGTTATCGCTTTCCGTGCGAAACATGTGTGTTTCGTCCACTTTTAAGTTCGGAACAAAAATCAAGTAAATACCAAGCCAAATGTCCGGACAAAACCCCGTTCCCATGGTCCATATGTTTTATATTGGCTTTAAAACGCCCCGGCTAAGCCATTTCGATCTTGACGTTTTAGATTCCAAAACAAGTGGGTTTCGTCCATTTCCAAGTTCAGACCGAACACCGAGTAAATACCCAATAAACAGACGGACATAAACCTCGTTTCGACGGACGAAACGTTGTTTTTTCGCCTTAGAACGCCATGAGTTAAGCTATTGAGTGCCTAGTCTCTTAGATGTTATCGCTTTCCGTGCGGAAACATTTGTGTTTCGTCCATTTTTATGTTTGGAACAAAAATCGAGTAAATACCAAGCCAAATGTCCAGACAAAACCTCGTTCCCATGGTCCATATGTTCTATATTGGCCTTATAACGGCCCGGCTAAGCCATGTCGATCTTGACATTTTAGATTCCAAAACAAGTGGGTTTCGTCCATTCCCAAGATCAGACCGAACACCGAGTAAATACCCAATAAACAGACGGACATAAACATCGTTTTGATGGACAAAACGTTGTTTTTTCGCCTTAGAACTCCCCGAGTTAAGCTATTCAGTGGGTAGTCTCTTAGATGTTATCGTTTTTCGTGCGGAAATATGTCTGTTTCGTCCACTTTTAAGTTCGGAACAAAAATCGAGTAAATACCAAGCCAAATGTCCGGAGAAAACCCCGTTCCCATGGTCCATATGTTATATATTGGCCTTAAAATGGCCCAGCTAAGCCATGTCGATCTTGACGTTTTAGATTCCAAAACAAGTGGGATTCGTCCATTCCCAAGTTTGGACCGAAAACCGAGTAAATACCCATTGAACGGACGGACATAAACCTCGTTTTGACGGACGGAACGTTGTTTTTTCGCCTTAGTACGCCCCGAGTTAGGCTATTGAGTGGCTAATCCTTTAGATGTTATCGCTTTCCGTGCGAAACATGTGTGTTTCGTCCACTTTTAAGTTCGGAACAAAAATCGAGTAAATACCAAGCCAAATGTCCGGACAAAACCCCGTTCCCATGGTCCATATGTTTTATATTGGCTTTAAAACGCCCCGGCTAAGCCATTTCGATCTTGACATTTTAGATTCCTAAACAAGTGGGTTTCGTCCATTTCCAAGTTCAGACCAAACACCGAGAAAATACCCAATCAACAGACGGACATAAACCTCGTTTCGACGGACGAAACGTTGTTTTTTCGCCTTAGAACGCCATGAGTTAAGCTATTGAGTGACTAGTCTCTTAGATGTTATCGCTTTCCGTGCGGAAACATGTGTGTTTCGTCCATTTTTATGTTTGGAACAAAAATCGAGTAAATACCAAGCCAAATGTCCAGACAAAACCTCGTTCCCATGGTCCATATGTTCTATATTGGCCTTATAACAGCCCGGCTAAGCCATTTCGATCTTGACATTTTAGATTCCAAAACAAGTGGGTTTCGTCCATTCCCAAGATCAGAACGAACACCGAGTAAATACCCTATAAACAGACGGACATAAACATCGTTTTGACCTACAAAACGTTGTTTTTTCGTCTTAGAACTCCCCGAGTTAAGCTATTCAGTGGGTAGTCTCTTAGATGTTATCGTTTTTCGTGCGGAAATATGTCTGTTTCGTCCACTTTTAAGTTCAGAACAAAAATCGAGTAAATACCAAGCCAAATGTCCGGATAAAACCCCGTTCCCATGGTACATATGTTCTATATTGGCCTTAAAACGGCCCCGCTAAGCCATGTCGATCTTGACGTTTTAGATTCCAAAACAAGTGGGTTTCGTCCATTCCCAAGTTCGGACCGAAAACTGAGTAAATACCGATTGAACGGACGGACATAAACCTCGTTTTGACCTACGGAACGTTGTTTTTTCTCCTTAGTACGACCCGAGTTAGGCTATTGAGTGGCTAATCCTTTAGATGTTATCGCTTTCCGTGCGAAACATGTGTGTTTCGTCCACTTTTAAGTTCGGAACAAAAATCAAGTAAATACCAAGCCAAATGTCCGGACAAAACCCCGTTCCCATGGTCCATATGTTTTATATTGGCTTTAAAACGCCCCGGCTAAGCCATTTCGATCTTGACGTTTTAGATTCCAAAACAAGTGGGTTTCGTCCATTTCCAAGTTCAGACCGAACACCGAGTAAATACCCAATAAACAGACGGACATAAACCTCGTTTCGACGGACGAAACGTTGTTTTTTCGCCTTAGAACGCCATGAGTTAAGCTATTGAGTGCCTAGTCTCTTAGATGTTATCGCTTTCCGTGCGGAAACATTTGTGTTTCGTCCATTTTTATGTTTGGAACAAAAATCGAGTAAATACCAAGCCAAATGTCCAGACAAAACCTCGTTCCCATGGTCCATATGTTCTATATTGGCCTTATAACGGCCCGGCTAAGCCATGTCGATCTTGACATTTTAGATTCCAAAACAAGTGGGTTTCGTCCATTCCCAAGATCAGACCGAACACCGAGTAAATACCCATTGAACGGACGGACATAAACCTCGTTTCGACTGACGAAACGTTGTTTTCTCGCCTTAGTACGCCCCGAGTTAAGCTATTGAGTGGCTAGTCTCTTATATGTTATCGCTTTCCGTGCGGAAACATGTGTGTTTCGTCCATTTTTAAGTTTGGAACAAAAATCGAGTAAATACCAAGCCAAATGTCCGGACAAAACCCCGTTCCCATGGTCCATATGTTTTATATTGGCTATAAAACGCCCCGGCTAAGCCATTTCGATCTTGACGTTTTAGATTCCAAAACAAGTGGGTTTCGTCCATTTCCAAGTTCGGACCGAACACCGAGTAAATACCCAATAAACAGACGGAGATAAACCTCGTTTTGACGGACGAAACGTTGTTTTTTCGCCTTAGAACTCCCCGAGTTAAGCTATTCAGTGGGTAGTCTCTTAGATGTTATCGTTTTTCGTGCGGAAATATGTCTGTTTCGTCCACTTCTAAGTTCGGAACAAAAATCGAGTAAATACCAAGCCAAATGTTCGGAGAAAACCCCGTTCCCATGGTCCATATGTTATATATTGGCCTTAAAATGGCCCAGCTAAGCCATGTCGATCTTGACGTTTTAGATTCCAAAACAAGTGGGTTTCGTCCATTTCCAAGTTCAGACCGAACACCGAGTAAATACCCAATAAACAGACGGAGATAAACCTCGTTTTGACGGACGAAACGTTGTTTTTTCGCCTTAGAACTCCCCGAGTTAAGCTATTCAGTGGGTAGTCTCTTAGATGTTATCGTTTTTCGTGCGGAAATATGTCTGTTTCGTCCACTTTTAAGTTCGGAACAAAAATCGAGTAAATACCAAGCCAAATGTCCGGAGAAAACCCCGTTCCCATGGTCCATAAGTTATATATTGGCCTTAAAATGGCCCAGCTAAGCCATGTCGATCTTGACGTTTTAGATTCCAAAACAAGTGGGTTTAGTCCATTCCCAAGTTCGGACCGAAAACTGAGTAAATTCCCAATGAACGGACGGACATAAACCTTGTTTTGATGGACGGAACGTTGTTTTTTCGCCTTAGTACGCCCCGAGTTAAGCTTTTGAGTGGCAAATCCCTTAGATGTTATCGTTTTCCATGCAGAAACATGTGTGTTTCGTCCACTTTTAAGTTCGGAACAAAAATCAAGTAAATACCCAGCCAAATGTCAAGACAAAATCCCGTTCCCATGGTCCATATGTTTTATATTGGCTTTAAAACGCCCCGACTAAGTCATTTCGATCTTGACGTTTTAGATTGCAAAACAAGTGGGTTTCGTCCATTTCCATGTTCAGACCGAACACCGAGTAAATACCCAACAAACATACCGAGATAAACCTCGTTTAGACGGACGAAACGTTGTTTTTTCGCCTTAGAACGCCCTGAGTTAAGCTATTGAGTGGCTAGTCTCTTAGATGTTATCGCTTTCCGTGCGAAACATGTATGTTTCGTCCACTTTTAAGTTCGAAACAAAAATCGAGTAAATACCAAGCCAAATGGCCGGAAAAAATCCGTTCCCATGGTCCATATGTTCTATATTGCCCTTAAAATGGCCCGGCTAACCCATGTCGATCTTGATATTTTAGATTCCAAAACAAGTGGGATTCGTCCATTCCCAAGTTTGGACTGAAAACTGAGTAAATACCCAACGAACGGACGAACATAAACCTCGTTTTGACCGACGGAACGTTGTTTTTTTGCCTTAGAACGCCCCGAGTTTAGCTATTGAGTGGCTAGTCTCTAAGTTGTTATCTTTTTCTATGCGGAACCATGTGTGTTTCGTCCACTTTTAAGTTCAAAATAAAAATCGTGTAAATATCAAGCCAAATGTCCGGACAAAACCCCGTTCCCATTGTTGATATGTTCTATATTGGCCTTTAAACGGTCTGGCTAAGCCATGTCGATCTTGATATTTTAGATTCCAAGACAAGTAGGTTTCGTCCATTCCCAAGTTTGGACCAAAAACCGAGGAAATACCCAATGAACGGACGGACATAAACCTCGTTTTGACGGACGGAACGTTGTTTTTTCGCTTTAGTACACCCCGAGTTAAGCCATTGAGTGGCTAGTCTCTTAGATGTTATCGTTTTCCATGCGGAAACATGTGAGTTTCGTCCACTTTTAAGTTCGGAACAAAAATCGAGTAAATACCAAGCCAAATGTCCAGACAAAACCCCGTTCCCATGGTCCATATGTTCTATATTGGCCTTATAACGGCCCGGCTCAGCCATGTCGATCTTGACATTTTATATTCCAAAACAAGTGGGTTTCGTCCATTCCCAAGTTCAGACTGAACACCGAGTAAATACCCAACAAACAGACGGACATAAACATCGTTTTGATGGACGAAACGTTGTTTTTTCTCCTTAGAACGCACCGAGTTTAGCTATTGAGTGCCTATTCTCTAAGTTCTTATCGTTTTCAATGCGGAACCATGTGTGTTTCGTCCACTTTTAAGTTCAAAACAAAAATCGTGTAAATATCAAGCCAAATGTCCGGACGAAACCCCGTTCCCATGGTCGATATGTTCTATATTGGCCTTTATACAATCTGGCTAAGCCATGTCGATCTTGACATTTTAGATTCCAAAACAAGTGGGTTTCGTCCATTCCCAAGTTCGAACCAAAAACCGAGGAAATACCCAATGAACGGACGGACATAAACCTCGTTTTTACGGACGGAATGTTGTTTTTTCGCCTTAGTACGCCCCGAGTTATGCTATTGAGTGGCTAATCCTTTAGATGTTATCGTTTTCCATTCAGAAACATGTGTGTTTCGTCAACTTTTAAGTTCGGAACAAAAATCAAGTAAATACCAAGCCAAATGTCCGGACAAAACACCGTTCCCATGGTCCATATGTTTTATATTGGCTTTAAAACACCCCGGCTAAGCCATTTCGATCTTGACGTTTTAGATTCCAAAACAAGTGGGTTTCGTCCATTTTCAAGTTCAGACCGAACACCGAGTAAATACCCAATAAACAGACGGACATAAACCTCGTTTCGACGGACGAAACGTTGTTTTTTCACCTTAGAACGCCCTGAGTTAAGATATTGAGTGGTTAGTCTCTTAGATGTTATCGCTTTCCGTTCGGAAACATGTGTGTTTCGTCCATTTTTAAGTTTGGAACAAAAATCGAGTAAATACCAAGCCAAATGTCCAGACAAAACCTCGTTCCCATGGTCCATATGTTTTATATTGGCTTTAAAACACCCCGGCTAAGCCATTTCGATCTTGACGTTTTAGATTCCAAAACAAGTGGGTTTCGTCCATTTTTAAGTTCAGACCGAACACCGAGTAAATACCCAATAAACAGACGGACATAAACCTCGTTTCGACGGACGAAACGTTGTTTTTTCACCTTAGAACGCCCTGAGTTAAGATATTGAGTGGCTAGTCTCTTAGATGTTATCGCTTTCCGTTCGGAAACATGTGTGTTTCGTCCATTTTTAAGTTTGGAACAAAAATCGAGTAAATACCAAGCCAAATGTCCAGACAAAACCTCGTTCCCATGGTCCATATGTTCTATATTGGCCTTATAACGGCCCGGCTAAGCCATGTCGATCTTGACATTTTAGATTCCAAAAAAAGTGGGTTTCGTCCATTCCTAAAATCAGACCGAACACCGAGTAAATACCCAATAAACAGACGGACATAAATATCGTTTTGACGGACGAAACGTTGTTTTTTCGCCTTAGAATTCCCCGAGTTAAGCTATTTAGTGGGTAGTCTCTTAGATGTTATCGTTTTTCGTGCGGAAACATGTGTGTTTCGTCCACTTTTAAGTTCGGAACAAAAATCGAGTAAATACCAAGCCAAATGTCCGGAGAAAACCCCGTTCCCATGGTCCATATGTTATATATTGGCCTTAAAATGGCCCAGCTAAGCCATGTCGATCTTGACGTTTTAGATTCCAAAACAAGTGGGTTTCGTCCATTCCCAAGTTCGGACCGAAAACTGAGTAAATTCCCAATGAACGGACGGACATAAACCTCGTTTTGACGGACGGAACGTTGTTTTTTTGCCTTAGAACGCCCCGAGTTAAGCTATTGAGTGGCTAGTCTCTTAGATGTTATCGCTTTCCGTGCAGAAACATTTGTGTTTCGTCCACTTTTAAGTTCGGAACAAAAAGCGAGTAAATACCAAGCCAAATGTCCGGACAAAACCCCGTTCCCATGGTACATATGTTCTATATTGGCCTTAAAACGGCCCGGCTAAGCCATGTCGATCTTGACGTTTTAGATTCCAAAACAAGTGGGTTTCGTCCATTCCCAAGTTTGGACCAAAAACTGAGTAAATACCCATTGAACGGACGGACATAAACCTCGTTTTGACGGACGGAACGTTGTTTTTTTGCCTTAGAACGCTCCGAGTAAAGCTATTGAGTGGCTAGTCTCTTAGATGTTATCGCTTTCCGTGCGGAAACATTTGTGTGTTCGTCCACTTTTAAGTTCGGAACAAAAATCGAGTAAATACCAAGCCAAATGTCCAGACAAAACCCCGTTCCCATGGTACATATGTTCTATATTGGCCTTAAAACGGCCCGGCTAAGCCATGTCGATCTTGACGTTTTAGATTCCAAAACAAGTGGGTTTCGTCCATTCCCAAGTTCGGACCGAAAACTGAGTAAATTCCCAATGAACGGACGGACAGAAACCTCGTTTTGACGGACGGAACGTTGTTTTTTTGCCTTAGAACGCCACGAGTAAAGCTATTGAGTGGCTAGTCTCTTAGATGTTATCGCTTTCCGTGCGGAAACATGTGTGTTTCGTCCATTTTTAAGTTTGGAACAAAAATCGAGTAAATACCAAGCCAAATGTCCGGACAAAACCCCGTTCCCATGGTCCATATGTTTTATATTGGCTTTAAAATGCCCCGGCTAAGCCATTTCGATCTTGACGATTTAAATTCCAAAACAAGTGGGTTTCGCCCATTTCCAAGTTCAGACAGAACACCGAGTAAATACCCAATAAACAGACGGAGATAAACCTCGTTTCGATGGACGAAACGTTGTTTTTTCGCCTTAGAACGCCATGAGTTAAGCTATTGAGTGGCTATTCTCTTAGATGTTATCGCTTTCCGTGCGGAAACATGTGTGTTTCGTCCATTTTTAAGTTTGGAACAAAAATCGAGTAAATACCAAGCCAAATGTCCAGACAAAACCTCGTTCCCATGGTCCATATGTTCTATATTGGCCTTATAACGGCCCAGCTAAGCCATGTCGGTCTTGACATTTTAGATTCCAAAACAAGTGGGTTTCGTCCATTCCCAAGATCAGACCGAACACCGAGTAAATACCCAATAAACAGACGGACATAAACATCGTTTTGACAGACGAAACATTGTTTTTTCGCCTTAGAACTCCCCGAGTTAAGCTATTCAGTGGGTAGTCTCTTAGATGTTATCGCTTTTCGTGTGGAAACATGTGTGTTTCGTCCACTTTTAAGTTCGGAACAAATATCGAGTAAATACCAAGCCAAATGTCCGGAGAAAACCCTGTTCCCATGGTCCATATGTTATATGATGGCCTTAAAATGGCCCAGCTAAGCGATGTCGATCTTGACATTTTAGATTCCAAAACAAGTGGGTTTCGTCCATTCCTAAGTTCGGTCCGAAAAATGAGTAAATTCCCAATGAACGGACGGACATAAACCTTGTTTTGACGGACGGAACGTTGTTTTTTTGCCTTAAAACGCCACGAGTTAAGCCATTGAGTGGCTAGTTTCTTAGATATTATCGTTTTCCATGCGGAAACATGTGTGTTTCGTCCACTTTTAAGTTCGGAACAAAAATCGAGTAAATACACAGCCAAATGTCGGGACAAAACCCCGTTCCCATGGTCCATATGTTCTATATTGGCCTTAAAACGACCTGGCTAAGCCATGTCGATCTTGACGTTTTAGATTCCAAAACAAGTGGGTTTCGTCCATTCCCAAGTTCGGACCAAAAACTGAGTAAATCCCTAATGAACGGACGGACATAAACCTCGTTTTGACGGACGGATTGTTGTTTTTTCGCCTTAGTACGCCCCGAGTTAAGCTATTGAGTGGCTAGTCTCTTAGATGTTATCGCTTTCCGTGCGGAAACATTTGTGTTTCGTCCACTTTTAAGTTCGGAACAAAAATCGAGTAAATACCAAGCCAAATGTCCGGACAAAACCCCGTTCCCATGGTACATATGTTCTATATTGGCCTTAAAACGGCCCGGCTAAGCCATGTCGATCTTGATGTTTTAGATTCCAAAACAAGTGGGTTTCGTCCATTCCCAAGTTCGGACCAAAAACTGAGTAAATACCCATTGAACGGACGGACATAAACCTCGTTTTGACGGACGGAACGTTGTTTTTTCGCCTTAGTACGCCCCGAGTTAGGCTATTGAGTGGCTAATCCTTTAGATGTTATCGCTTTCCGTGCGAAAATGTGTGTTTCGTCCACTTTTAAGTTCGGAACAAAAATCAAGTAAATACCAAGCCAAATGTCCGGACAAAACCCCGTTCCCATGGTCCATATGTTTTATATTGGCTTTAAAACGCCCCGGCTAAGCCATTTCGATCTTGACGTTTTAGATTCCAAAACAAGTGGGTTTCGTCCATTTCCAAGTTCAGACCGAACACCGAGTAAATACCCAATAAGCAGACGGACATAAACCTCGTTTCGACGGACGAAACGTTGTTTTTTCGCCTTAGAACGCCATGAGTTAAGCTATTGAGTGGCTAGTCTCTTAGATTTTATCGCTTTCCGTGCGGAAACATGTGTGTTTTGTCCATTTTTAAGTTTGGAACAAAAATCGAGTAAATACCAAGCCAAATGTCCAGACAAAACCTCGTTCCCATGGTCCATATGTTCTATATTGGCCTTATAACGGCCCGGCTAAGCCATGTCGATCTTGACATTTTAGATTCCAAAACAAGTGGGTTTCGTCCATTCCCAAGATCAGACCGAACACCGAGTAAATACCCAATAAAAAGACGGACATAAACATCGTTTTGACGGACGAAACGTTGTTTTTTCGCCTTAGAACTCCCCGAGTTAAGCTATTCAGTGGGTAGTCTCTTAGATGTTATCGTTTTTCGTGCGGAAACATGTGTGTTTCGTCCACTTTTAAGTTCGGAACAAAAATCGAGTAAATACCAAGCCAAATGTCCGAAGAAAACCTCGTTCCCATGGTCCATATGTTATATATTGGCCTTAAAATGGCCCAGCTAAGCCATGTCGATCTTGACGTTTTAGATTCCAAAACAAGTGGGTTTCGTCCATTCGCAAGTTCGGACCGAAAACTGAGTAAATTCCCAATGAACGGACGGACATAAACCTCGTTTTGAAGGACGGAACTTTTTTTTTTCGCCTTAGAACGCCCCAAGTTAAGCTATTGAGAGGCTAGTCTCTTAGATATTATCGTTTTCCGTTTCGTTCACTTTTAAGTTCGGAACAAAAATCGAGTAAATACAAAGCCAAATGTCCGGACAAAACCCCGTTCCCATGTTACATATGTTCTATATTGGCCTTAAAACGGCCCGGCTAAGCCATGTCGATCTTGACGTTTTAGATTCCAAAACAAGTGGGTTTCGTCCATTCCCAAGTTCGGACCGAAAACTGAGTAAATACCAATTGAACGGACGGATATAAACCTCGTTTTGACGGACGGAACGTTGTTTGTTCGCCTTAGTACGCCCCGAGTTAGGCTATTGAGTGGCTAATCCTTTAGATGTTATCGCTTTCTGTGCGAAACATGTGTGTTTCGTCCACTTTTAAGTTCGGAACAAAAATCAAGTAAATACCAAGCCAAATGTCCGGACAAAACCCCGTTCCCATGGTCCATATGTTTTATATTGGCTTTAAAACGCCCCGGCTAATCAATTTCGATCTTGACGTTTTAGATTCCAAAACAAGTGGGTTTAATCCATTTCCAAGTTCAGACCGAACACCGAGTAAATACCGAATAAACAGACGGACATAAACCTCGTTTCGACGGACGAAACGTTGTTTTTTTGCCTTAGAACGCCATGAGTTAAGCTATTGAGTGGCTAGTCTCTTAGATGTTATTGTTTTTCGTGCGGAAACATGTGTGTTTCGTCCACTTTTAAGTTCGGAACAAAAATCGAGTAAATACCAAGCCAAATGTCCGGAGAAAACCCCGTTCCCATGGTCCATATGTTATATATTGGCCTTAAAATGGCCCAGCTAAGCCATGTCGATCTTGACGTTTTAGATTCCAAAACAAGTGGGTTTCGTCCATTCCCAAGTTCGGACCGAAAACTGAGTAAATTCCCAATGAACGGACGGACATAAACCTCGTTTTGACGGACGGAACGTTGTTTTTTTGCCTTAGAACGCCCCGAGTTAAGCTATTGAGTGGCTAGTCTTTTAGATGTTATCGCTTTTCGTGCGGAAACATTTGTGTTTCGTCAACTTTTAAGTTCGGAACAAAAATCAGGTAAATACCAAGCCAAATGTCCGGACAAAACCCCGTTCCCATGGTCCATATGTTTTATATTGGCTTTAAAACGCCCCGGCTAAGCCATTTCGATCTTGACGTTTTAGATTCCAAAACAAGTGGGTTTCATCCATTTCCAAGTTCAGACCGAACACCGAGTAAATACCCAATAAACAGACGGACATAAACCTCGTTTCGACGGACGAAAAGTTGTTTTTTCACCTTAGAACGCCATGAGTTAAGCTATTGAGTGGCTAGTCTCTTAGATGTTATCGTTTTCCATGCGGAAACATGTTTGTTTCGTCCACTTTTAAGTTCGGAACAAAAATCGAGTAAATACCAAGCCAAATGTCCAGACAAAACCCCGTTCCCATGGTCCATATGTTCTATATTGGCCTTATAACGGCCCGGCTAAGCCATGTCGATCTTGACATTTTAGATTCCAAAACAAGTGGGTTTCGTCCATTCCCAAGTTCGGACTGAACACCGAGTAAATTCCCAATAAACAGACGGACATAAACATCGTTTTGATGGACGAAACGTTGTTTTTTCGCATTAGAACGCACCGAGTTTAGCTATTGAGTGGCTAGTCTCTAAGTTCTTATCGTTTTCTATGCGGAACCATGTGTGTTTCGTCCACTTAAGATGTTATCGTTTTCCATGCAGAAACATGTGTGTTTCGTCAACTTTTAAGTTCGTAATAAAAATCAAGTAAATATCAAGCCAAATGTCCGGACAAAACCCGTTCCCATGGTCGATATGTTCTATATTGGCCTTTAAACAATCTGGCTAAGCCATGTCGATCTTGACGTTTTAGATTCCAAAACAAGTGGGTTTCGTCCATTCCCAAGTTCGAACCGAAAACCAGGAAATACCCAATGAACGGACGGACATAAACCTCGTTTTGACGGATGGAACGTTGTTTTTTCGCTTTAGTACGCCCCGAGTTAAACTATTGAGTGGCTAGTCTCTTAGATGTTATCGTTTTTCATGCGGAAACATGTGTGTTTTGCCACTTTTAAGTTCGGAACAAAAATCGAGTAAATACCAAGCCAAATGTCGGGACAAAACCCCGTTCCCATGGTACATATGTTCTATATTGGCCTTAAAACCGCCCGGCTAAGCCATGTCGATCTTGACGTTTTAGATTCCAAAACAAGTGGGTTTCGTCCATTCCCAAGTTTGGACCAAAAACTGAGTAAATACCCATTGAACGGACGGACATAAACCTCGTTTTGACTGTCGAAACGTTGTTTTTTCGCCTTATTACGCCCCGAGTTAGGCTATTGAGTGGCTAATTCTTTAGATGTTATCGCTTTCCGTGCGAAACATGTGTGTTTCGTCCACTTTTAAGTTCGGAACAAAAATCAAGTAAATACCAAGCCAAATGTCCAGACAAAACCTCGTCCCCATGGTCCATATGTTCTATATTGGCCTTATAACGGCCTGGCTAAGCCATGTCGATCTTAACATTTTAGATTCCAAAACAAGTGGGTTTCGTCCATTCCCAAGATCAGACCGAACACCGAGTAAATACCCAATAAACAGACGGACATAAACATCGTTTTGACGGACGAAACGTTGTTTTTTCGCCTTAGAACTCCCCGAGTTAAACAATTCAGTGGGTAGTCTCTTAGGTGTTATCGTTTTTCGTGCGGAAACATGTGTGTTTCGTCCACTTTTAAGTTCGGAACAAAAATCGAGTAAATACCAAGCCAAATGTCCGGAGAAAACCCCGTTCCCATGGTCCATATGTTATATATTGGCCTTAAAATGGCCCAGCTAAGCCATGTCGATCTTGACGTTTTAGATTCCAAAACAAGTGGGTTTCGTCCATTCCCAAGTTCGGACTGAAAACTGAGTAAATTCCCAATGAACGGACGGACATAAACCTCATTTTGACGGACGGAACGTTGTTTTTTTGCCTTAGAACGCCCCGAGTTAAGCTATTGAGTGGCTAGTCTCTTAGATGTTATCGCTTTCCGTGAGGAAACATTTGTGTTTCGTCCACTTTTAAGTTCGGAACAAAAATCGAGTAAATACCAAGCCAAATGTCCGGACAAAACCCCGTTCCCATGGTACATATGTTCTATATTGGCCTTAAAACGGCCCGGCTAAGCCATGTCGATCTTGACGTTTTAGATTCCAAAACAAGTGGGTTTCGTCCATTCCCAAGTTCGGACCGAAAACTGAGTAAATACCCATTGAACGGACGGATATAAACCTCGTTTTGACGGACGGAACGTTGTTTTTTCGCCTTAGTACGCCCTGAGTTTGGCTATTGAGTGGCTGATCCTTTAGATGTTATCGCTTTCCGTGCGAAACATGTGTGTTTCGTCCACTTTTAAGTTCGGAACAAAAATCAAGTAAATAACAAGCCAAATGTCCGGACAAAACCCCGTTCCCATGGTCCATATGTTTTATATTGGCTTTAAAACGCCCCGGCTAAGCCATTTCGATCTTGACGTTTTAGATTCCAAAACAACTGGGTTTCGTCCATTTCCAAGTTCAGACCGAACACCGAGTAAATACCCAATAAACAGACGGACATAAACCTCGTTTCGACGGACGAAACGTTGATTTTTCGCCTTAGAACGTCATGAATTAAGCTATTGAGTGCCTAGTCTCTTAGATGTTATCGCTTTCCGTGCGGAAACATTTGTGTTTCGTCCATTTTTATGTTTGGAACAAAAATCGAGTAAATACCAAGCCAAATGTCCAGACAAAACCTCGTTCCCATGGTCCATATGTTCTATATTGGCCTTATAACGGCCCGGCTAAGCCATGTCGATCTTGACATTTTAGATTCTAAAACAAGTGGGTTTCGTCCATTCCCAAGATCAGACCGAACACCGAGTAAATACCCAATAAACAGACGGACATAAACATCGTTTTGACGGACGAAACGTTGTTTTTTCGCCTTAGAACTCCCCGAGTTAAGCTATTCAGTGGGTAGTCTCTTAGATGTTATCGTTTTTCGTGCGGAAACATGTCTGTTTCGTCTACTTTTAAGTTCAGAACAAAAATCGAGTAAATACCAAGCCAAATGTCCGGAGAAAACCCCGTTCCCATGGTCCATATGTTATATATTGGCCTTAAAATGGCCCAGCTAAGCCATGTCGATCTTGACGTTTTAGATTCCAAAACAAGTGGGTTTTGTCCATTCCCAAGTTCGGACCGAAAACTGAGTAAATCCCTAATGAACGGACGGACATAAACCTCGTTTTGACGGACGGATTGTTGTTTTTTCGCCTTAGTACGCCCCAAGTTAAGCTATTGAGTGGCTAGTCTCTTAGATGTTATCGCTTTCCGTGCGGAAACATTTGTGTTTCGTCCACTTTTAAGTTCGGAACAAAAATCGAGTAAATACCAAGCCAAATGTCCGGACAAATCCCCGTTCCCATGGTACATATGTTCTATATTGGCCTTAAAACGGCCTGGCTAAGTCATTTCGATCTTGACGTTTTAGATTCCAAAACAAGTGGGTTTCGTCCATTTCCAAGTTCAGACCGAACACCGAGTAAATACCCAATAAACAGACAGACATAAACCTCGTTTCGACGGACGAAACGTTGTTTTTTCGCCTTAGAACGCCATGAGTTAAGCTATTGAGTGCCTAGTCTCTTAGATGTTATCGCTTTCCGTGCGGAAACATGTGTGTTTCGTCCATTTTTAAGTTTGGAACAAAAATCGAGTAAATACCAAGCCAAATGTCCGGACAAAACCCCGTTCCCATGGTCCATATGTTTTATATTGGCTATAAAACGCCTCGGCTAAGCCATTTCGATCTTGACGTTTTAGATTCCAAAACAAGTGGGTTTCATCCATTTCCAAGTTCAGACCGAACACCGAGTAAATACCCAATAAACAGACGGAGATAAACCTCGTTTCGACGGACGAAACGTTGTTTTTTCGCCTTAGAACTCCTCGAGTTAAGCTATTCAGTGGGTAGTCTCTTAGATGTTATCGTTTTTCGTGCGGAAACATGTGTGTTTCGTCCACTTTTAAGTTCGGAACAAAAATCGAGTAAATACCAAGCCAAATGTCCGGAGAAAACCCTGTTCCCATGGTCCATATGTTATATATTGGCCTTAAAATGGCCCAGCTAAGCCATGTCGATCTTGACGTTTTAGATTCCAAAACAAGTGGGTTTCGTCCATTCCCAAGTTCGGACCGAAAACTGAGTAAATTCCCAATGAACGGACGGACATAAACCTCATTTTGACGGACGGAACGTTGTTTTTTTGCCTTAGAACGCCCCGAGTAAAGCTATTGAGTGGCTAGTCTCTTAGATGTTATCACTTTCCGTGCGGAAACATTTGTGTTTCGTCCACTTTTAAGTTCGGAACAAAAATCGAGTAAATACCAAGCCAAATGTCCGGACAAAACCCCGTTCCCATGGTACATATGTTCTATATTGGCCTTCAAACGGCCCGGCTAAGCCATGTCGATCTTGACGTTTTAGATTCCAAAACAAGTGGGTTTCGTCCATTCCCAAGTTCGGACCGAAAACTGAGTAAATACCCATTGAACGGACGGACATAAACCTCGTTTTGACGGACGGAACGTTGTTTTTTCTCCTTAGTACGCCCCGAGTTAAGCTATTCAGTGGGTAGTCTCTTAGATGTTATCGTTTTTCGTGCGGAAACATGTGTGTTTCGTCCACTTTTAAGTTCGGAACAAAAATCGAGTAAATACCAAGCCAAATGTCCGGAGAAAACCCCGTTCCCATGGTCCATATGTTATATATTGGCCTTAAAATGGCCCAGCTAAGCCATGTCGATCTTGACATTTTAGATTCCAAAACAAGTGGGTTTCGTCAATTCCCAAGTTCGGACCGAAAACTGAGTAAATTTCCAATGAACGGACGGACATAAACCTCGTTTTGACGAACGGACGGACATAAACCTTGTTTTATTGCCTTAGTACGCCCCGAGTTAAGCTATTGAATGGCTAATCCCTTAGATGTTATCGTTTTCCATGCAGAAACATGTGTGTTTCGTCCACTTTTAAGTTCGGAACAAAAATCAATTAAATACCCAGCCAAATGTCCGAACAAAACCCCGTTCCCATGGTCCATATGTTTTATATTGGCTTTAAAACGCCCCGACTAAGCCATTTCAATCTTGACGTTTTAGATTCCAAAACAAGTGGGTTTCGTCCATTTCCATGTTCAGACCGAACACCGAGTAAATACCCAATAAACATACGGAGATAAACCTCGTTTTGACGGACGAAACGTTGTTTTTTCGCCTTAGAACGCCCTGAGTTAAGCTATTGAGTGGCTAGTCTCTTAGATGTTATCGCTTTCCGTGCGAAACATGTGTGTTTCGTCCACTTTTAAGTTCGGAATAAAAATCGAGTAAATACCAAGCCAAATGGCCGGACAAAACCCGTTCCCATGGTCCATATGTTCTATATTGGCCTTAGAATGGCCCGGCTAACCCATGTCGATCTTGACATTTTAGATTCCAAAACAAGTGGGATTCGTCCATTCACAAGTTTGGACCGAAAATTGAGTAAATACCCAACGAACGGACGGACATAAACCTCGTTTTGACCGACGGAACGTTGTTTTTTTGCCTTAGAACGCCCCGAGTTTAGCTATTGAGTGGCTAGTCTCTAAGGTGTTTCGTCCACTTTTAAGTTCAAAACAAAAATCAAGTAAATATCAAGCCAAATGTCCGGACAAAACCCCGTTCCCATGGTCGATATGTTCTATATTGGCCTTTAAACGGTCTGGCTAAGCCATGTCGATCTTGATATTTTAGATTCCAAGACAAGTGGGTTTCGTCCATTCCCAAGTTCGGACCAAAAACCGAGGAAATACCCAATGAACGGACGGACATAAACCTCGTTTTGACGGACGGAACGTTGTTTTTTCGCTTTAGTACACCCCGAGTTAAGCCATTGAGTGGCTAGTCTCTTAGATGTTATCGTTTTCCATGCGGAAACATGTGTGTTTCGTCCACTTTTAAGTTCGGAACAAAAATCGAGTAAATACCAAGACAAATGTCCAGACAAAACCCCGTTCCCATGGTCCATATGTTCTATATTGGCCTTATAACGGCCCGGCTAAGCCATATCGATCTTGACATTTAAAATTCCAAAACAAGTGGGTTTCGTCCATTCCCAAGTTCAGACTGAACACCGAGTAAATACCGAATAAACAGACGGACATAAACATCGTTTTAATGGACGAAACGTTGTTTTTTCGCCTTAGAACGCACCGAGTTTAGCTATTGAGTGGCTAGTCTCTAAGTTCTTATCATTTTCTATGCGGAACCATGTGTGTTTCGTTCACTTTTAAATTCAAAACAAAAATCGTGTAAATATCAAGCCAAATGTCCGGACAAAACCCCGTTCCCATGGTCGATATGTTCTATATTGGCCTTTAAACAATCTGGCTAAGCCATGTCGATCTTGACATTTTAGATTCCAAAACAAGTGGGTTTCGTCCATTCCCAAGTTCGAACCGAAAACCGAGGAAATACCCAATGAACGGACGGACATAAACCTCGTTTTGACGGATGGAACGTTGTTTTTTCGCTTTAGTACGCCCCGAGTTAAACTATTGAGTGGCTAGTCTCTTAGATGTTATCGTTTTCCATTCGGAAACATGTGTGTTTCGTCCACTTTTAAGTTCGGAACAAAAATCGAGTAAATACCAAGCCAAATATCGGGACAAAACCCCGTTCCCAGGGTCCATATGTTCTATATTGGCCTTAAAACGGCCTGGCTAAGCCATGTCGATCTTGACGTTTTAGATTCCAAAACAAGTGGGTTTCGTCCATTCCCAAGTTCGGACCCAAAACTGAGTAAATCCGTAATGAACGGACGGACATAAACCTCGTTTTGACGGACGGATTGTTATTTTTTTGCCTTAGTACGCCCCGAGTTAAGCTATTGAGTGGCTAGTCTCTTAGATGTTATCGCTTTCCGTGCGGAAACATTTGTGTTTCGTCCACTTTTAAGTTCGGAACAAAAATCGAGTAAATACCAAGCCAAATGTCCGGACAAAAAACATGTTTTGCGCCCATTTCTCAATTTTGACAACATAAGCCCACCTAGGGAAGTATGCCCAACCTTAACCACAACCCTAATATTAAAACCCTAAAACCCTTAACATATTTTTAAGTACCCTAGTTAAAATCTTGGGTTTTTTGGAGCTTTGGGCTATTTTATTTTTCAAAAATACATGTTTTGCACCATTTTGCCAATTTTACAACATAACCCAACTTATGGAAGTATGCCCAACCTTAACCGCAACCCTAATACTTAAACCATAAAACCCTAAACATATTTTAAGTACCCAAGTAAAAATCATTGGTTTTTTGGAGCTTTGGGCTATTTTATATATTAAAAATACATGTTTTACGTCTTTTTTTCAAATTTACATCATAAGCCCACTTAAGGAAGTATGCCCAACCTAAACCACAACCCTAAATTTCTAACCATAAAACCCTAAAAATATTTTTAAGTACCCAAGTAAAAATATTGGGTTTTTTAGAGCTTTGGGCTAGTTTATATATCAAAAATACATGTTTTGCGCCTTTTTCTCAATTTTACAACATAAGCCCACCTTGGGAAGTATGCCCAACCTTAACCGCAACCCTAAGTTTTAAACCCTAAAACTCTAAACATATTTTAAGTACCCTAGTAAAAATCTTGTGTTATTTTAGAGCTTTGGGATATTTTATATATCAAAAATACATGTTTATGTCATTTTCTCAATTTTACAACATAAGCCTACTTTGGGAAGTATGCCCAACCTTAACCGCAACCCTAAATTTTAAACTCTTTTTAAGTGCCCTGGCCAAAATCTTGGGTTATTTTGGAGCTTTGGGCTATTTTATATATCAAAAATACATGTTTTGCGCCCTTTTTCTCAATTTTACAACATAAGCCCACCTTGGGAAGTATGCCCAACCTTAACCACAACCCTAATATTTAAACCCTAAAACCATAAACATATTTTAAAGACCCTAGTAAACTTCTTGGGTTTCTTGGAGCTTTGAGCTATTTTATATATCAAAAATACATGTTTTGAGCCCTTTTCTCAATTTTACAACATAAGGCCACCTTAGGAAGTGATGCCCAACCTTAACCGCAACCCTAAATTTTAAACCCTAAAACTCTAAACATATTTTAAGTACCCTAGTAAAAATCTTGGGTTATTTTGGAGCTTGGGGCTATTTTATATATCAAAAATACATGTTTTGTGCCCTTTTCTCAATTTTACAACATAAGGCCACGTTGATAAGTATGCCCAACCTAAACCACAACGCTAATATTTAAACCCTAAAACCATAAACATATTTTAAATACCCTAGTAAACTTCTTGGGTTTCTTGGAGCTTTGAGCTATTTTATATATCAAAAATACATGTTTTGAGCCCTTTTCTCAATTTTACAACATAAGGCCACCTTGGGAAGTATGCCCAACCTTAACCACAACTCTAAATTTTAAACCCTAAAACTCTAACCATATTTTAAGTACCCTAGTAAAAATCTGGGTTATTTTGGAGCTTGGGGCTATTTTATATATCAAAAATACATGATTTGTGCCATTTTCTCAATTTTAAAACATAAGGCCACGTTGAGAAGTATTCCCAACCTAAACCACAACCCTAATATTTAAACTCTAAAACCCTACACATATTTTAAGTACCCTAGCCAAAATCCTGGGTTTTTTTTTTGAGCTTTGGGGTATTTTATATATTAAAAATACATGTTTTGAGCACTTTTCTCAATTTTACAACATAAGGCCACCTTGGGAAGTTTGCCCAACCTTAACCACAACCCTAATATTTAAACCCTAAAACCCTAAACTTATTTTAAGTAACCTAGTCAAAATCCTAGGTTTGTTTTGAGCTTTGGGCTATTTTATATATCAAAAATACATGTTGTGCGCCCTTTTATCAATTTTACAACATAAGCTCACCTAGGGAAGTATGCCCAACCTTAACCGCAACCCTAAGTTTTAAATCCTAAAACCCTAAACATATTTTACGTACCCTGGCCAAAATCTTGTGTTTTTTTGGAGCTTTGGGCAATTTTATATATCAATAATAGATGTTTTGAGCACTTTTCTCAATTTTTCAACATAAGACCACCTTGTGAAGTATGGACAACCTTAACCACAATCCTAATATTTAAACCCTAAAACCCTAAACATATTTTAAGTAACCTAGTGATAATCCTGTCTTTTTTGGAGCTTTGGGCTATTTTATATATCAAAATACATGTTTTGCGCTATTTTCTCAATTTTACAAGATATGCCCACCTAGGGAAGTATGCCCAACCTTAACCGCAACCCTAAATTTTAAACCCTAAAACCCTAAACATATTACAAGTACCCTAGTAAAAATCTTGGTTTTTTTGGAGCTTTGGGCTATTTTATATATCAAAAATCTTGGGTTTTTTGAGCTTTGGGCTATTTTATATATCAAAAATACATGTTTTACGCCCTTTCTCTTAATTTTACAACATAAGCCCACCTTGGGAAGTATGCCCAACCTTAAACACAACCATAATATTTTAACCCTAAAACCATAAACATATTTTAAAGACCATAGTAAAAATCTTGGGTTTTTTGGAGCATTGGGCTATTTTATATATCAAAAATACATGTTTTGCGCCCTATTCTCTATTTTACAACATAAGCCCACCTAAGGAAGTATGCCCAACCTTAACCGCAACCCTAAGTTTTAAACCCTCAAAACCCTAAACATATTTTAAGAACCCTAGTAAAAATCTTGGGTTTTTGGGAGCTTTGGGCTATTTTATATATCAAAAATACATGTTTTGCGCCCTTTTTCTCAATTTTACAACATAAGCCCACCTGGGAAGTATGCCCAACCTTAACCACAACCCTAATATTTAAACCCTAAAACCCTAAACATATTTTAAAGACCCATGTAAAACTCATGGGTTTCTTGGAGCTTTGAGCTATTTTATATATCAAAAATACATGTTTTGCTATTTTAAATATCAAAAATACATGTTTTGCTCCATTTTCTCGATTTTATAACATAAGCCCACCTAGGGAAGTATGGCCAACCTTAACCGCAACTCTAAATTTCTAACCATAAAACCCTAAACAAATTTTAAGTACCCTAGTAAAACTCTTGGGTTTTTTGTAGCTTTGGGCTATTTTATATATCAAAAATACATGTTTTGCGCCCTTTTCTCAATTTTATAACATAAGCCCACCTAGGGAAGTATGCCCGACCTTAACCGCAACCCTAAGTTTTAAACCCTCAAAACCCTAAACATGTTTTAAGAACCCTAGTAAGAATCTTGTGTTTTTGGGAGCTTTGGGCTATTTTATATATCAAAAATACATGTTTTGCGCCCTTTTTCTCAATTTTACAACATAAGCCCACCTGGGAAGTATGCCCAACCTTAACCACAACCCTAATATTTAAACCCTAAAACCCTAAACATATTTAAAAGACCCATGTAAAACTCATGGGTTTCTTGGAGCTTTGAGCTATTTTATATATCAAAAATACATGTTTTGCTATTTTACATATCAAAAATACATGTTTTGCTCCATTTTCTCGATTTTATAACATAAGCCCACCTAGGGAAGTATGCCCAACCTTAACCGCAACCCTAAATTTCTAACCATAGAACCCTAAACAAATTTTAACTACCCCAGTAAAACTCTTGGGTTTTTTGTAACTTTGGGCTATTTTATATATCAAAAATACATGTTTTGCGCCCTTTTCTCAATTTTATAACATAAGCCCACCTAGGGAAGTATGCCCAATCTCAACTGCAACCCTAAATTTCTAACCATAAAACCCTAAACAAATTTTAAGTACCCTAGTAAAACTCTTGGGTTTTTTGGAGCTTTGGGCTATTTTATATATCAAAAATACATGTTTTGCGCCCTTTTTCTCAATTTTACAACATAAGCCCACCTTGGGAAGTATGCCCAAACTTAACAACAACCCTAATATTTATACACTAAAACCCTAAATATATTTTAAGTACCCTAGTAAAAATCTTTTGTTTTTTTTAGAGCTTTGGGATATTTTATATATCAAAAATAGATGTTTTGTGTCCTTTTCTCAATTTTACAACATAAGCCTACTTTGGGAAGTATGCCCAACCTTAACCGCAACCCTAAATTTTAAACTCTAAAACCTTAAACATATTTTAAGTGCCCTGGCAAAAATCTTGGGTTATTTTGGAGCTTTGGGCTATTTTATATATCAAAAATACATGTTTTGCGCCCTTTTTCTCAATTTTACAACATAAGCCCACCTTGGGAAGTATGCCCAACCTTAACCACAACCCTAATATTTAAACCCTAAAACCATAAACATATTTTAAAGACCCTAGCAACTTCTTGGGTTTCTTGGAGCTTTGAGCTATTTTATATATCAAAAATACATGTTTTGAGCCATTTTCTCAATTTTACAACATAAGACCACCTTGGGAAGTATGCCCAACCTTAACCGCAACCCTAAATTTTAAACCCTAAAACTCTAAACATATTTTAAGTACCCTAGTAAAAATCTTGGGTTATTTTGGAGCTTGGGGCTATTTTATATATCAAAAATACATGTTTTGTGCCCTTTTCTCAATTTTACAACATAAGGCCACGTTGAGAAGTATGCCCAACCTAAACCACAACCCTAATATTTAAACTCTAAAACCCTACACATATTTTAAGTACCCTAGCCAAAATCATGGGTTTTGTTTTGAGCTTTGGGGTATTTTATATATTAAAAATACATGTTTTGAGCACTTTTCTCAATTTTACAACATAAGGCCACCTTGGGAAGTTTGCCCAACCTTAACCACAACCCTAATATTTAAACCCTAAAACCATAAACATATTTTAAGTAACCTAGTCAAAATCCAAGATTTTTTTGAGCTTTGGGCTATTTTATATATCAAAAATACATGTTGTGCGCCCTTTTCTCAATTTTACAACATAAGCTCACCTAGGGAAGTATGCCCAACCTTAACCGCAACCCTAAGTTTTAAATCCTAAAACCCTAAACATATTTTACGTACCCTGGCCAAAATCTTGTGTTTTTTTGGAGCATTAGGCAATTTTATATATCAAAAATAGATGTTTTGAGCACTTTTCTCAATTTTACAACATAAGGCCACCTTGTGAAGTATGGCCAACCTTAACCACAATCCTAATATTTAAACCCTAAAACCCTAAACATATTTTAAGTAACCTAGTGATAATCCTGTCTTTTTTGGAGCTTTGGGCTATTTTATATATCAAAAATACATGTTTTGCGCCATTTTTCTCAATTTTACAACATAAGGCCATCTTGGGAAGTATGCCCAAACTTAACCACAACCCTAATATTTATACACTAAAACCCTAAATATATTTTAAGTACCCTAGTAAAAATCTTGTGTTTTTTTAGAGCTTTGGGATATTTTATATATCAAAAATACATGTTTTGTGTCCTTTTCTCAATTTTACAACATAAGCCTACTTTGGGAAGTATGCCCAACCTTAACCGCAACCCTAAATTTTAAACTCTAAAATCCTAAACATATTTTAAGTGCCCTGGCCAAAATCTTGGGTTATTTTGGAGCTTTGGGCTATTTTATATATCAAAAATACATGTTTTGCGCCCTTTTTCTCAATTTTACAACATAAGCCCACCTTGGGAAGTATGCCCAACCTTAACCACAACCCTAATATTTAAATCCTAAGACCATAAACATATTTTAAAGACCCTAGTAAACTTCTTGGGTTTCTTGGAGCTTTGAGCTATTTTATATATCAAAAATACATGTTTTGAGCCCTTTTCTCAATTTTACAACATAAGGCCACCTTGGGAAGTATGCCCAACCTTAACCGCAACCCTAAATTTTAAACCTTAAAACTCTAAACATATTTTAAGTACCCTAGTAAAAATCTTGGGTTATTTTGGAGCTTGGGGCTATTTTATATATCAAAAATACATGTTTTGTGCCCTTTTCTCAATTTTACAACATAAGGCCACGTTGAGAAGTATGCCCAACCTAAACCACAACCCTAATATTTAAACTCTAAAACCCTAAACATATTTTAAGTACCCTAGCCAAAATCATGGGTTTTGTTTTGAGCTTTGGGGTGTTTTATATATTAAAAATACATGTTTTGAGCACTTTTCTCAATTTTACAACATAAGGCCACCTTGGGAAGTTTGCCCAACCTTAACCACAACCCTAATATTTAAACCCTAAAACCATAAACATATTTTAAGTAACCTAGTCAAAATCATAGATTTTTTTGAGCTTTGGGCTATTTTATATATCAAAAATACATGTTGTGCGCCCTTTTCTCAATTTTACAACATAAGCTCAACTAGGGAAGTATGCCCAACTTTAACCGCAACCCTAAGTTTTAAATCCTAAAACCGTAAACATATTTTACGTACCCTGGCCAAAATCTTGTGTTTTTTTGGAGCATTGGGCAATTTTATATATCAAAAATAGATGTTTTGAGCACTTTTCTCAATTTTACAACATAAGGCCACATTGTGAAGTATGGCCAACCTTAACCACAATCCTAATATTTAAACCCTAAAACCCTAAACATATTTTAAGTAACCTAGTGATAATCCTGTCTTTTTTGGAGCTTTGTGCTATTTTATATATCAAAAATACATGTTTTCGCCCTTTTTCTCAATTTTACAACATAAGGCCATCTTGGGAAGTATGCCCAAACTTAACCACAACCCTAATATTTATACACTAAAACCCTAAATATATTTTAAGTACCCTAGTAAAAATCTTGTGTTTTTTTAGAGCTTTGGGATATTTTATATATCAAAAATAGATGTTTTGTGTCCTTTTCTCAATTTTACAACATAAGCCTATTTTGGGAAGTATGCCCAACCTTAACCGCAACCCTAAATTTTAAACTCTAAAACCCTAAACATATTTTAAGTGCCCTGGCAAAAATCTTGGGTTATTTTGGAGCTTTGGGCTATTTTATATATCAAAAATACATGTTTTGCGCCCTTTTTCTCAATTTTACAACATAAACCCACCTTGGGAAGTAGGCCCAACCTTAACCACAACCCTAATATTTAAACCCTAAAACCATAAACATATTTTAAAGACCCTAGTAAACTTCTTGGGTTTCTTGGAGCTTTGAGCTATTTTATATATCAAAAATACATGTTTTGAGCCATTTTCTCTATTTTACAACATAAGGCCACCTTGGGAAGTATGCCCAACCTTAACCGCAACCCTAAATTTTAAACCCTAAAACTCTAAACATATTTTAAGTACCCTAGTAAAAATTTTGGGTTATTTTGGAGCTTGGGGCTATTTTATATATCAAAAATACATGTTTTGTGCCCTTTTCTCAATTTTACAACATAAGGCCACGTTGAGAAGTATGCCCAACCTAAACCACAACCCTAATATTTAAACTCTAAAACCCTACACATATTTTAAGTACCCTAGCCAAAATCATGGGTTTTGTTTTGAGCTTTGGGGTATTTTATATATTAAAAATACATGTTTTGAGCACTTTTCTCAATTTTACAACATAAGGCCACCTTGGGAAGTTTGCCCAACCTTAACCACAACCCTAATATTTAAACCCTAAAACCCTAAACATATTTTAAGTAATCTAGTCAAAATCCTAGGTTTTTTTGAGCTTTGGGCTATTTTATATATCAAAAATACATGTTGTGCGCCCTTTTCTCAATTTTACAACATAAGCCCACCTAGGGAAGTGTGCCCAACTTTAACCGCAACCCTAATTCTTAAACACTAAAACCCTAAACATATTTTAAGTACCCTAGCCAAAATCCTGAGTTTTTTTTTGAGCTTTGGGGTATTTTATATATTAAAAATACATGTTTTGAGCACTTTTCTCAATTTTACAACATAAGGCCACCTTGGGAAGTTTGCCCAACCTTAACAACAACCCTAATATTTAAACCCTAAAACCCTAAACATATTTTAAGTAACCTAGTCAAAATCCAAGGTTTTTTGGAGCTTTGGGCTATTTTATATATCAAAAATACATGTTTTGCTATTTTACATATAAAAAATACATGTTTTGCTCCATTTTCTCAATTTTACAACACAAGCTCACCTAGGGAAGTATGCCCAACCTTAAGTGCAACCCCAAGTTTTAAATCCTAAAACCCTAAACATATTTTACGTACCCTGGCCAAAATCTTGTGTTTTTTTGGAGCTTTGGGCTATTTTATATATCAAAAATAGATGTTTTGAGCACTTTTCTCAATTTTACAACATAAGGCCACCTTGTGAAGTATGGCCAACCTTAACCACAATCCTAATATTTAAACCCTAAAACCCTAAACATATTTTAAGTAACCTAGTGATAATCCTGTCTTTTTTGGAGCTTTGAGGCTATTTTATATATCAAAATACATGTTTTGCGCTATTTTCTCAATTTTACAACATATGCCCACCTAGGGAAGTATGCCCAACCTTAACCGCAACCCTAAATTTTAAACCCTAAAACCCTAAACATATTACAAGTACCCTAGTAAAAATATTGGTTTTTTTGGAGCTTTGGGCTATTTTATATATCAAAAATACATGCTTTACGCCCTTTTTCTTAATTTTACAACATAAGCCCACCTTGGGAAGTATGCCCAACCTTAAACACAACCATAATATTTAAACCCTAAAACCATAAACATATTTTAAAGACCATAGTAAAAATCTTGGGTTTTTTGGAGCATTGGGCTATTTTATATATCAAAAATACATGTTTTGCGCCCTTTTCTCAATTTTACAACATAAGCCCATCTAAGGAAGTATGCCCAACCTTAACCGCAGCCCTAAGTTTTAAACCCTCAAAACCCTAAACATATTTTAAGAACCCTAGTAAAAATCTTGGGTTTTTGGGAGCTTTGGGCTATTTTATATATCTAAAATACATGTTTTGCGCCCTTTTTCTCAATTTAACAACATAAGCCCACCTGGGAAGTATGCCCAACCTTAACCACAACCCTAATATTTAAACCCTAAAACCCTAAACATATTTTAATGACCCATGTAAAACTCTTGGGTTTCTTGGAGCTTTGAGCTATTTTATATATCAAAAATACATGTTTTGCTATTTTACATATCAAAAATACATGTTTTGCTCCATTTTCTCGATTTTATAACATAAGCCCACCTAGGGAAGTATGCCCAACCTTAACCGCAACTCTAAATTTCTAACCATAAAACCCTAAACAAATTTTAATTACCCTAGTAAAACTCTTGGGTTTTTTGTAGCTTTGGGCTATTTTATATATCAAAAATACATGTTTTGCGCCATTTTCTCAATTTTATAACATAAGCCCACCTAGGGAAGTATGCCCAACCTTAACCGCAACCCTAAATTTCTAACCATAAAACCCTAAATTTTAAGTACCCTAGTAAGAATCTTGGGTTTTTTGGAGCTTTGGGCTATTTTATATATCAAAAATACATGTTTTGCGCCCTTTTTCTCAATTTTACAACATAAGCCCACCTTGGAAAGTATGCCCAAACTTAACCACAACCCTAATATTTATACACTAAAACCCTAAATATATTATAAGTACCCTAGTAAAAATCTTGTGTTTTTTTAGAGCTTAGGGATATTTTATATATCAAAAATACATGTTTTGTGTCCTTTTCTCAATTTTACAACATAAGCCTACTTTGGGAAGTATGCCCAACCTTAACCGCAACCCTAAATTTTAAACTCTAAAATCCTAAACATATTTTAAGTGCCCTGGCCAAAATCTTGGGTTATTTTGGAGCTTTGGGCTATTTTATATATCAAAAATACATGTTTTGCGCCCTTTTTCTCAATTTTACAACATAAGCCCACCTTGGGAAGTATGCCCAACCTTAACCACAACCCTAATATTTAAACCCTAAAACCATAAACATATTTTAAAGACCCTAGTAAACTTCTTGGGTTTCTTGGAGCTTTGAGCTATTTTATATATCAAAAATACATGTTTTGAGCCCTTTTCTCAATTTTACAACATAAGGCCACCTTGGGAAGTATGCCCAACCTTAACCGCAACCCTAAATTTTAAACCCTAAAACTCTAAACATATTTTAAGTACCCTAGTAAAAATCTTGGGTTATTTTGGAGCTTGGGGCTATTTTATATATCAAAAATACATGTTTTGTGCCCTTTTATCAATTTTACAACATAAGGCCACGTTGAGAAGTATGCCCAACCTA
>JALIGU010000073.1:185000-224045 GCA_023053565.1 Aquilegia eximia | reverse complement strand
CCAATTGATTAGACTACCTTGTCCGCACGAAGAGTATCGAGAAAAGGTTTGGAACCCTGAGTTCTTCTAATTGCCACCCTGTTTATTCGTAACGTGCATTCGATCAGCTTCCTATGAAGCTGTACCTCAGAGGCACGGAACACGGCTTGAAGGCCGCTAAATTGCAATTTATATCCTTTCAGGAAGTTTACAGATTTGATCCCAAGCTAGTAGACGAATTCGATTCAGACCCAAAGGTAGCTTCCTTCTTTGTCAAGCGCCTCTTTGATTGACGAAAGATTGATCGCTCGCTATCTGGCTGGAAAAGGTGGTCCGGAAGCTTCCTCTCTCCTAGCAAGCAAGACGAGATCACCACTTCTCTCAGTAATGGACTTCCTTTAATTATTCCTTCGCCTTTCATTTAATGTCCTTTCATAGATTCTCGAACCTCCGACAGAAAGAATCTCCATGCATGCGTTCTTTCTCTCCTCCCCTCAGCCACACATCTCTTTCGTGCGCCCCCCCCCGTGGCATTGGCTTTGATTGCCCCTACTCTTCTCTTGTCCTCAACCCCGCTTCATGCTAGAGGAAAGAAAGCCGATATAAACAGCTCCATATTAGCGAATTGCCTCTGATTACTCTTACGCTATGCTTCGAATCTCGAAGGAGACTACGCCCCTCCTTGCCTAAGAGTTCTTGCTTCAAGTTAACTTGCGGTTGGAAGTCTTACTGCTACTGTCCGTCCTAGCTATTGGCTGCCTAGTTTTAGGCTGACTTTCGCTCCTCTATCCGGCAATGAGAATGAAAAACTTGGCTTGGATTCCATTCATTTCATTTTTCATTCTTTAACTTGCTAACTCGCTTCCTCTCCAATGGAAAGTACGTCCGAGGCCTGAGAACCTCCGAGTTCTTGAGGTAGAAGGGAAGACCAGAGCGGACACCGATGGGATAACTTTAACATAAAAATATGCCTCACTTTCCTGAAAGCAAGAAGCACCCAATCCAACGCTCTCTCTCTGCTAGGCTAAGAACACTTTCATTAGCAGTCGGGCTGTGGAACCATAGTCCTTAGGCCTCAAAAGAGTATCCGTCTTTAATGAAAAAGTACAGGCAGAATGGAGTCTGTTTTCAAGGGGCGAAGGGAAGAGAGTTCCGTCACTTCCGGGCTTAGGGCAGCTCATGACGAAAAAGGGTCTCAATCTAAAGAGAGTTTCTTAAGGGCATTAGCAAGAATAGGTGGCATTTCTCTTTCAGAAAGACAAAACTCCGAGTGAACAAGAATCACAGGAGGAGAAAGAGTAGCATAATAAAGCGAAGCCCGTCTTTTTCGCCTACTTGCCTCGGATCATTGAACTGGATGACTCGATGGCGATACCCATCCTTTCGATCGTTTCATGCGGAATGAGAAGTTGTTGGAGAGATACCGGGAAAGAGTTCGGAGGTTACCCTAAGGGGAAAGGAACGAGACTGATGTGGGGGACAAAGAGATTGATTCGAAGTTAAGTGCCTTGATCACCAGTAGATGTCTTCTCCCCCAATAAGAGCCCGGATGTTTGCTGTTCCAGGCGAGATGAAGGCTCAAGGCGAGCTATTTGATTCACTGCTTCCGGGGAGGTGGGGGGCCATGAGAACAAAGATTTGGGCTTTATCGCCAGTGGATAGAGTAGAGAAAGAAGTCCATTCCTATATCCATTACTACATTCGGATCAAGTACGAGAACAGAAGCAAGACGGACAGACTGACCTGAGCCATAGACCTATTACACAGACCAACTAAGACTGAAGGCGTAGATAATTGCCGAGACCAAGTAGAAAGACAAGACAAGAATGCGGTGAGAGTCGCACCTAACCAAGCTGCAGAGCCAGACAAGATGGATTTGGGATCTTTAGGAGTAGCCTAAGCGTGATGAAGAAGACGACTTTTCCACAAACTACAAGGAGCGAGCATAGCCAAAAAGAGGCTGTAAGTAGGCCTAGAAGGGCCAGGAGTAGATCGTCGTAGTAGTAGGAGGGAAGGATCGGTCCCTAAGGTAAGCGCCTAAGCGAAGACATAGGCAGTGAAAAAGAATAGCCTACTGGCGGACTGGATGGGATAGGTAGTACTCCGAGGTCACATTTCCGCCTCCTGACGCTACTTCTTGGTCCAGACGAAGGAAGAAAGAACTCTCTAAGGAAAGGAGCTAGGAGCCTCTGACTTGTAGAGACCCGCTAGTAGGCACTATTGGAGAAGATCAAGTAGAGAGCGCGGATTCAAGAGGACAATCACGACTTCAAACTGACAACAGCGACTCCAATTTCTTCTGGGCATGCTTCGGTGGAATGGGCGTATTCTCTTTCTTTGATCCACTCTCCTTTTCTATAGTGGGATCTCCGGGGGGCCAGGCCAGAGCCTATACTATATATAGTAGTATAGAAAGAGGACCCCATAGTAGCAGCGTAGGAAGAAAAGGCATAGATCATATAGGAACCTGAGAGTGAAGGATGGTGTCAGCTAGGTCAGTGGTCTCCTTCTTCAGTCTATGCCTAGAGGTAGACCATAGGTGAAAGAATAGCCTACTGGAGCTTGGAGATAGAGATGAAGCCAACAGTCCACAGATTCCTTAGAAGTGAAGGATAGACGGTTAGCGTACGTAGGGCTGCGAAAGGGACCCTAGTGAGACGGCTATTCTCAAGGCTATGCAAGGAAAACTGCTCTCAGTTCAGGATCTCAATGGATTCTCCAAAGGCGCCGGCATTCTCTTACAGCATCTCAGTTCGACTAGGAGATATGGCCCCAGTCCAGTCTAGTGGGTCTTGTAGGCCTACCCCACCAAGTGAAAAGAATAGCCTACTGGAGGGAAGACAGCATATTGGACAGATAGCGGCCAGATCAGACCTCAAATAGAAGGTGTCGGGAGTCAGTCTCCAAGCCAGCCAGAGAGGCACCAGTAGAGGTAGAATAGGACTCTGAACCAGATAGAAGCTGTAGGCGATGCAAGCATGGGCTAGGCCGGAAGAATATGCTATTTATATTCTGATATGCCATGCCTCGATCACGCAAAGCCTATGTCAACGAAAGGGAAGGTAAGATAGAGCATCCCGCCTCATGTGCACCCACATCATCCTATCCGCCCACGTTAGAGACGTAGTGGATTTCTGACCTATGGGGCGAAGCGATCGCTCTAGATAAGACAATGAACGAAGGAGACGCCCCACTATACCCTATAGGCAGGCGCACTAGTTGAAAGAAAGGAGTTCGGTCAATTTGGCCGGTCTATAGTCCTCCATTAGGCTATTCCTATGGGAAGCGATCTATAGCTCTTGCTACCAACGCTCTCTTTCTTTTCTATAGACTTTGGCGGGCAAGTCTCAAATAGAAGAACGTACTGGCGGTCAGTCTCATGGGCCCCGAGCTCTTTAGAAAATGCTGCCGAACCCCTAGCACCATTGCCTCAGAATGTTGGATAGTTAGTATAGACTTCGGACGCGACGACTTCTAGTAGGTCCTCTCGTTAGCTGCCCCGCGGGTGTGACGGAATTGAGATGAATCGGAAGCCCAAAAGGTTTCGAGACGCGCGATGACGTTCGTCTATCTCTAGAACGAGGGTGGGGTAAGCTATCGGTAGGTCAAGACTCCGTAGATCACACAACTGGAACCTAGTCATCGTCAAATTCTTGAACCGTCGTGTGACGCACGAAAGGAAAGGCCTTAGGTCCTCTGCTTCCTCTTCTCTCTCGGCGGAGTGCCCCTTTGCTTCTTTTTTTCAGTGGCGTGTGGTTCTGACTCAGCCAGCCTTTGCGCGCTATGATTCTCAAGTTCCTGGCTTTCCACCCGGCGCATGAAAACGATCGCAGGTTCTTGCTGTGCTCGATTGTGGTCGCACTTGTCTCGCTCTCTAGACCGCCAGTAGGCTGTTCTTGCTAGGCTCCGCCTGCCCCCCCGACGTTTGAGAATCTTCTTTTAGACTAGCTCCGCCTTTTTTGCTTACCCAAGACTTCCCAGACACGATCCCTTTTCTCTTCTTGCCCCCCCTCTACCCGCTCGCTATAGTAGGCATGACCGCTACAAGGCGTGGCCCTCCATAGGCTCTCTTCTTGGGAGCGAGTCTGCGAGTCAGTCCAACCTAGGGCGTACCAAAGTGACAAGGCTAGGGCCAACTCCTTCCTAGACCTGCTAGGCCGTCCTACTGGTGAGCGCCTTCGCTTTAGCATTCCTCAATCATAGACCAAGGCCTGCCTTAGACTGCATCAAGCAATCTCTTAGGTTCTCCCTTACACCACTTAGACTTAGACCTGAGATCTCTGGGCTACTAGATTGGGGCAAAAGCCTTGACTAAGTCAGCTGCGGACCGGATCTCTATTACGCTTCTTTGGCACTATGTATGTATGCGCTAGTGGATCGAAAGAGAAGAGCCCTACTTCTCGTTCCAGTACGTAGCCTCCTTGAATAAGCCCGATCCACTACATGCAGTACGTAGCCTCATTCTTCTTTACCCCAATGCATTTCCAGGTCCTAGCTCGAGTCCTAGCTTCGGTCAGATCCTGGCTCGACGGGCAATAAAGGCGGGGAGTTTCTAGTGCTCATGCTCATCACGCTCATCTTCTTGCGTCGGGGGGCGGGAGGGTGTGTGTGGATTTTTGACTGGTCATGTTTTGGCCTGGGTTAAGGTGTTCTCGCTGATTAACCCTGAGGTGGATTAGCGTGACTATTCAAAGTTGTTGCAATAGCTTTGTTTGGTTGCCTGGGTTAAGATGCTTTCGCGGATTGTTCCTTATGGCTTGATTAGCGTGACTAGCTTAAGTTGTTGCAATGTGCCCTTCCCTCTCCCTTTGCTTATCTAGCTTTATGTTGACGGTTGCCCCATCCGCTTTTATGCAACGGGTGTCAAACTACCCTTCCTCCAAGATGGAAGTTTCGCTCCCTCTTTAGGAAAAGCCATTGGAACCGAGTATAATAGCCCCTATATATAAGGACTCAGAGCCTTTTGGAACTTCTTCCCCCTAGAAGAAAGGCTTTCTTCGTCTGCTTGATCTGCTACGGAGATATATGACCTGCCGGATCATTCCTTTTTCTGGTATACGAAATAGAGGACTTGACTAAGTCCATTCTTATGAAATCTCGAATCAGATCATTTACCCTTACCTCAACAAAGGACGCATGAACCTCCTCTATAGAAGAATCTTTTTTGTCTTGGTCCCAATTCAATACTAAACAAGTTCGAACTAATTGAATATTTGTGTGAGAAATTCCGCGAATGGGTTTGCCATTTCCATAAAGGATATAATTGACAACTCGAAGTTGCACATTATCCCTTTCCTGCAAGGGATCGCGGGGAAAAAGCGTTACTAAATTTATCCCGCCCGCTGTTTCATATGTGACTACGGGTCGAACTAAAACAAAATACTTTTTTTTTGTAGGTGTGATCCGTTGGGCATAGATCCAATTTTTCAAATTTTTAGATTTAGATTCCTTAGAATTTTTTTTTCTCGTTCCCGGTGGTATTAAGATGCCGCTGTGCCAGGATATCGTATCTGTCTCTGCAGGAAAATGGATATCCCCAGAAAATATTTTGAGTTCAATCTTTTTTTTTTTATCGGGTCTCTGTTGCACCTATACTACACTACCGGCATCAATAAGTGGATTCGTTGGGGCGGGCAATCACTTGTTGGGTGAGCTTTCTCTTTCTGGGCAAACAAATAAGGGTCGAACGGAAGCTCAACGAGACGAAGAGGCGAAAGACTGGAATCATCATATCTATTGAAAAAAGAGAGGTTTACCGATCTGAGCAAGCAAGATGAAACGGGAATGGTTCTAATCCTGCATGCATCTTGACTAACTTGACTGGCTCACCACTGAGCCTTACGGGAGGTAGAGCGGAGCAAAGAGAAGTACGGAAGAAGAGAGAGAGCGGCTATATTTCTAGGGCATTCATTTGCACTATCGGTAGGTTCGTTGACAAGCAGAGTCTCTTCCTCGGCATGCAGTGTCTTGGTCCCTGGAATCAAAGCTGCTTCTCGGGGTCGAATTTCTTGTATCAACCACTGCAGGCATCATGTTGAAACGCTCGGCCTTAACCACAGCACAGAACGAAGTGAACGCAGAATGCTGGTCTTTCTTTCTCCTTGGCCTTTTCCTTTTCTGAACAAACCGAAGGAGTTGTATCCGCGATAGCTATCGTCGATAGGCTATGGGTACGGTTAGAAAGCATCAGTCCATTTTGATAAGGTGGGAACGGGCCCTAGCCCTCCAACGATAATGTATTTAATCATTCCAATCCAGCTAAGAAAACGGAAGTGCGCTCCAGAGATTACACAGTTAGAACAAGGAATTTCGTATATAAGCATGAAAATGCGGCGTACGCCAGATGGAAACTGAAAGAGGCGGCTGGAGTTCGAGAACCCTAACCTAACAAGGGGGCTCGTCACTTAACTTTAAAAGGAACGAGGAAAAGCAAAATGGAATGAATGGTTGAAGGGACTGATGAGTGAGAGCGCTACGAAGAGCAAGTGCTTTCTCAACACTGATAATACTCAGCCCCAGGAAAAAACGACTCGACCACTAACTAACTCCCGCGGGACTAAATTGTCCTCGAAGGGATGCGAAGAATATTTGAAACCACTCTCGAACCATCACACGGATGGAGACCCGCCTATGATATGGTAAGAACGGAATGGAAAGGCAAAAAAACGATTCTATGCGCAGACGTGAAAGCTCTATCGATAGAAGCATTCTAGCCGGAACGATTCCCTCGTCTGAGAACCGCCATTCACGCACGAAACGGAGAGAACCTAAAAAAAAATGCAGAAGTTAGCGTACCCCACTCCTCTCTCCCCCTTTTTTAGCCAACACCATCAACCACTTTATTTGAGTCAAAGCAAAAATGATGATGAATAGAAGGAAAGGAGATCAGAAAGATACGCGGACGACTTTACTTTGACTATAGTATAGGTCGGATGTTTCCGTGAGCAGTAAGCAGCAGATCTCCCCTTATTTTGGGAAAGCAGGTGGCCGCGTGTGAATTCTTTCAAGGCAAGGGGCGGCCTGATTCGTTCGGTAGATCCGGTCGAGGTGGTTTTCGTTTACCAGCGCGTAGGTGGTCTAAGTTCCTATGACCGAGTCTTTCTGGCCCCTGTGAACATCTTTGATGAATGTTTTAAAGAGGGCCTCTCTAACCGGTGAAAAGTGGTGGGTGTCCACTAACGGCCATTCCTGGCTCGGCTCCGATAACGCAATTCCGGGAGGAGCCGGTATAAGGGCACTGGATCCCTTCGGACCTGGAGAACGTGTGACGCTGGGTCGGGGTTTGGTGAACCGACTGGTCGCTCCTCTAGTGGAAGTATCGGGCCCCTTTTTCGTTGCCTAGGTTACACCTTCGGAATACCCCTGAAGGGGATTTTGCTCTACTCCCCCCAATCTTCACTTTACGCCACGCCGACTCTCCGTCGTGGAATTAGACCAAGGGGAATGAATCTCCATAGGAACTAGTCCCTCAGATTTCGCACGTAGGAGATCGAGACAAAGCCCCAGGGCTATGGGGAAAGATGTAGATCGATCGCCCTAGATAGACAACTACATAGAGGGTCTCTACAAGTCTCTAATTAATTCATGCTAATTCATTCATTTTTCTTAATTAGAATGAATTCCCCCCGTAAGATCAATATCACAACCAATGAGGTCTGCTAATTTCACATCTAAGTAATACCCGATCCGATAGTTTACGAAATTGAAATGGAGATTGAACAATAACATTTTAAGAAATTCTATTAATAGATATCGGTAGTTGTCCGGTCGTACCCGAACAATAATATTCCAGAGGGAAATGCACCTAAGATCAAATATTTCGAGCCGGCTTCCGTGGAAAATTCAGACTTTCTTTTTGATGCTGCGATCACATAAAAACATAAACTTTGAGGCTCAATAGCTAAATACATGGCAATTGAATCATGAGCCGGGATCATAAAGAGCATACTGCGAGTAGGAAGTGGAATTAATACAATGGATTCAGAAGCATCAAACCTCTCTTGTTCGGAAGAATCGAAACACATCGAAATGGTACCAGCCGTACTAAATAGTAGAAGGATTTGGCAGAAATATGTAGAATTGTCCCTCCTAAAAAGATTATTCCAGAATAAATGGGCAATAGTTAGGAGAGGTGCGCCAGCGGCGAGCAGAAGCAAGGTTATTAGATACCGAAGGAAACCCCGGCCAGAACCACACGTGCAAGTTTCCCTGCATGTGGCTCGTCCGTGATAACTTCTTCGGATTTGCGTGAACTAGCGGACCGATCACTAAGTGGGGATGCTCCCTCCAGCATGAGCGAACCAGCGTAGAAAACGGAAGTGCGCTCTGCGCACGTGGGCCTGACGGAACTACATTCCACTAAAGTTCTCCACTCCAACAAGCAAGGGATGAGCGCCTGACGCGCGAAAGCCCCTTAGTATATTATATAAAGGCTAACGCGCATACGTTTTCTTGCTTCTTCGGCCAGAACAACCTGACGGTTGCTAACTTGAAGTATGCTTCTTCTCATTACGTGTAGGCAGCTGACTACACGGAACCTAAAAGAATACAGGTTAGGAATGGGCGCCACTATCCCAGCCCGGATCCTGCCAGGTTCTATTGAGCATGTCCCCTTCCCAACAGTTGTACCTTGTCTTGGGGCGTCTTTGGCTTTACGAGAGAAAGCCCGCCGGAGAAAAAAATGTTGATCTTCCCGTCCCGGGTCATACTCTGGTGCGTCCACAGAAGAGGAAATCGCAATGCATCTTGCTCAGCAGGCGTATTGGAGTGGGAGTTAGGCGGGGGTAAGGTAAGGAAAGTGGCCGCCAGAGAGGAAGCAAAACCGGCCTATTGAGCGCAGCTAAGCTAATATGCGCCGGAGAAAGCCAGGTGCCGGAGGTAAGCTCTATTCGGCCCGGAGCATTGATTCCCCATAACGAATAGGCTAGCTCTATCTCTCGCCTATCCTGTGTGCTCGAGAAGGTCCCCCAGTTCCTCGGCAGCACCTCGAGGTGCATTTAGTTGTCTTACATGAGACTCGGGATATTCCCCACTCCATGGCATGGCACCTTTCGCTCATCCATTCCGCCCGCCCGTCCAGACGCGGCGCCCTTTCTCATTATCATCTACCGCCCTTTCTTTCCTCCCGGCTATTCACGCATGAAGATCGTCGTATGTATGCTCGACTTCGGTTGCCGGTGCTATAGGTAGGAGTACATTATGGCAGGATCAGTCACCCGGGCAAACCAACCCTCCTCCAAGAAGAATTGTGCTATGCCCCCCCGATCCCTATAGAGCGAAAGAGCTGCCTGGTGATCCCTAGGTTGCAGCACGTCCGGTTGTTAACTCCTCGCGCCGCTGCCGCCGTTTCTAGGACCGACCGACGCCTCACCTGCACGGGTACCCACGTAGTGTCGGTCGCACATTCATAATAGCGTTCGGACTCATGTGCCTTCCAGAACCAGGGGAGTTCCCTTGCTCCTGCTGCGTACGATTAGCCAGCCTTGCGGCGGCAAAAGGATTAGACGTCCCCCCATGCTACGGTTCCCTGCGGTCCGAACCCGGTGCCGCATTAGGTTAGGGAGCTGGGCGATAATAGCTCCTCCGCATCCCAAAGCGCGCTGCCCTCCTAGGCGCGCAACACTAAGTAATCCAAGCCAACCCACATTACTGACTAACGGTGGATAATCATCTTTCTTAGAGGTACTAAATACAACTCCATGAATGAGCAAAATGAAGGTTGCGTTAATGAGAAAGATCTCTGGGGAAACCGCTAAAAAAAGATTGAACATGTGGGAGGGATCCGAACAAATTCAGCTTTCATTTCCCCCGTATGGAGCACTGAGTTACTTACTTACGGTCTTCAGCAGGCTGAAGAGTTATCATCCGGATCAATTCGCGGGAGCACGTTCCCCTTCAATCTGAAATAGGTAGAGGATTGTACTCCGCCCCTTTGCAGGTCCTCTAATAGGGCATAGAGTCTTTCCAAGGACTCTTCTCCCGTGGCGGTACGGGAATTTTCGAGAGCTTGAGCTCCCCGTCCCATCCAGTCTCCTGTTGGGTCAAGGCCTGACATGAGTTTTATAATCTCAACCTTGACCTCGAATAGGTCTTCGGCTTGAATCCGTGTCATTTGTATGACCTCGGAAGAGGGAAAGGAGTATTTCGCCAAAAGGCGACGTTCGATCGAGAGAACGCAATCCCCCCCTATCACTTCATCCGGTTGATACGGATAGGGGACGCAGCCATTATTCGCCGGACCAGCTTCCTCCCCCGGGGAAGCGACTGGATTACCAGGAGGCACAGGTCCAGCTTCCGGCTGATTCACCGACGTGCCCTCCGTGGTCGTTGAAGGAAGAGATGGAATGGAAGGGTCATCAGGGAGAGGGCTCAAATCAGAGGGCACCGCTGGGAAGTTCGTTCCCCAGTCGCTCCCGCTCGCGGGAGAAGAAGTGAGGGGAGGGGGGGAAACACAAAGCACGGCACTTTGAGAAAGAAAAGAAGTAAAATTCTTGTACATGGTAACGCCGGAACGCCACAATATGTAGAAACAGATTAGCCATCTTGCAAAAGAAAGCAAGCGTTCCAACTTTTTAGTTGTCAGAAGAAAGCAAAAGAACCTAGCTTCTAGCTTTAAAGGAAAAAACTTAAGGGTCATGGAAAGACTACAGATTACAAGGCATGACCAGAAGAATTGTGTGAAATAAGTGAATTTATCCAGTTGAGGCATGATGGATTGAGAATAAATGAATCCCTCCATACTGAAGGAGAGGCCTTCCAGTACGAGTAGTGAAGAACTAAGGCAACCGTTGGTTGTTGACCAACTAAAAGCATGGGAAAACGGAAAGAGAGGTTACTGCGCAGGCAGAGGGAAGTTATCAGTGTGACCATGAAGCTGGGTGAGAGTGTGTATGAGGAATATTGAGATAGGTCAACAGTGGGGATCGGATCTTTTCATCCTGCTAACGAGTCCTCCACCCTTACTTAGGTCATATGAGAATAACGAGCCTATTTTCTGTTAAAGCTCAGTAAACCTTTACTACGATATTTCTTGCTCTTGTTTTATTCGATCACAAAGAGTCAAACCAGCTACCGAAAGAGAGAGACTAAATCCGTTACCATGACGGATAGGATGATCAAACAAGGATGAAAAGCTACATGTTCCGCTTCTCCTGTTAGTTAGAGAGGAACAGAGACCGTCCTATTTTGTTGGTTCTTTTTCTTCGAACCTTACTCTAACAAGTAAGCCTTAACGCCCTTAGAGCAGGGGGTTTGTTCCCAGCTGATTCAATAGCTGCGCTTACGGATAGTTGACCAAGAGCCTCTACGATCAGATCTGCAGCGGAAATGCCATTAACAGCGGGTAGGCAAACAACGGTTATTCTCGATACAGCGGGAACAGTAACAGCGGCAAGGGTTATTACCAACGCTGGGTAGGGTATTCAATAGCCAGGGATGAAATACCAGCTTATTCCCCAAAAAGCAAGAGCTAATGAAAGGGATGACTATTCTTCTTCAATTGCAAAGAGCTTTTATTCTATTATACGATAAACCCAAAGATCTCATTCCTCTCTTTTTATATCCAACAGTTGATTCTCTAGCCGCCTCAACTATCTTTAGAATATCATCCGATGGTCATACCATACGGGGTAGAAATTAAGTTCCTAAAGATGTGCCAGTAGTTGGAAAATTCTTATCATCTGGACATGAAAAAGAAATGAAATTGATAGAGATTGATCTGATCCCCCCTTCGCCCCGATGACCCATACTTAATCAGGATCCATTACGCACGATATGCCGACTCCTACTGCTACTAGCACTAGAAAGGCATAAAGCGAAGGTAATAAAGTCAACAGTTTCTGGCTTAGAGTCACCAAGAAGCTCTCAGTCAACCAAGCCAGGAAAGGAAGAAGGTACGGCTGATTCGAGACTAAGAGCAGCGGCACCGGTTACGATCACAGTAAGAGAAAAACTCATCTTTTTTATATACAAGATTTCTTGCATTCAGTTGAATGTGCGAATTGCCTCTCATCTCATCTGTCGATTCAAAAGGAATTTTTCGATGAATACTACATTAAAAAAGATATTCTACTGGCTCAAGTCCCACAGCTTAATCCCGAACAGCCTATCTAAGAGGATATTTATGGTCAATTCTTGCAGTTCCTTGCTTCAGGAAATTAATGAAATTAACACCGTATTCGATACCATCTTATTCTGTGCTCGTGACTATCTGTACTATTGGACTAACTGGGCACAACCTATTTGAAAAGGCAATGCTTTGGCGCAACGAGCTTTCTGCACCCTCGACGTCTTATTGCCGGGGATTCGTCGAAAAAAATAGCAGGGCATTTGATAGCAGCTACTTTTGTGCACATCTTTCCCGTTCGTATCTTAATAATTTCATTGCCTCGTCCATTAACATGTGGGCGAATCGTAGGCTCTCTCTCTTCGGCATCAAGACCATTTTCACTCTTAATCTATAAAAAAAGCCTGCGCAGTAAACTCCTTGTTTTCCTTCCGATAGCTGCCGAGTTTTTCAAGTCAAGCGAGAAAGCAAGTGGATCAGAAAAAGTATTTCTGGTTGTCTCACAAAAGAGTTCTGCGGGGCGGTATACCTGTTTTTTTGTAAAAGGTGGTTTAAGGATATGGTTAAGCGAGCCAGTTGGCTCAAAACAGCTTTATACGTTAAATGCTGTAGTGTGTCGCTTATGCACGCCTATGGCGGGTGTTGGGATCGACACGAATCCTTACCGCATCCGATATCCCTAGCAAGGCTCGAGAGACCTCGAGTGATACGGAACTTCCATAGAAGACTAATTCGTCGTCATGACGTTCGGGCGGACGGATTAGTTAAAATGTATCTATCCATGTTCTCAGTGTCTAAGCTGATTCTTGTTCCTAAACAGAGCAACTATCAATACCCCCAAAAAAGAATCCGGGTAGGGCGGCTTTTCGGGCTTGGCCGTTTGAAGGTTGGTTCCTTTACTGGAGCTCTATCTTTATACTGCCTCTGTTCAGCGAATTCTTTCTGCCTAAGACCGTCTATCCTTGCAAGGTCGCAAGTGATGAGGATCGGCCTCCGCGTGTCCCCCCTGTGAAGATTGCAGAGTTACCTTCGGATTCCTTTAATAATGAACGGCAAAGTAATTTCAGAAGCAGTTGGTGCTGCTAGTTCAGATGGTGCAACTAGCGCTAGAGTTAGGAAGGCAAGGAATCTGTCAAATCGTCTGTAAACGAATCGGCTTTTGGAAAAAGCTATTATAGGGCAAGAGCTGTTGGGGATCCAATATATTACTATATATCACTTCAAAGCAGTCTGTGCTTTCTTTATAGATAGGAGCCCCCCTCCCAAAATCCAACGTATTAAGCCGTTTTGACTAAGATTCAAGAAGAATGAAGTAGGGCTTTAAAGAGTAGGCGGTTCGTATGTTTTTATGACCCACAGAATCAGAATAAAATAATAAGTAGGAGGATACGCAGAGCAAGAGCTCTTGAAGTCTACCCGGGCGCGCTTCTTCATTCATCCATTTAGGCCCGACTAGGAACACGTGGATCCAGGGAACCTGGCTCGGGAACAGCTTCTTACTAGTAGGGGCTAATCAAAGTCAAGAGAGTCCAATCTCTGAAAAAGAGCTTAGTCTCTCCATAGTAGTATACTAGTAGAAGGCGTAGGTTATGACTTGATCCAATAGAGTCAGAACACCTTTATATCTAAAAGAAATGGTGCTCGATGAAACGATCCAGATTCCACACTATGCTGTGGGCTGGGGAGAGAGCTGCTCTGCGAAGCTGGGCGTTCAGTGTTCTTATGGAGGAACCCTACTAGAAAGAGAATAGAAAGGGCCTTCAAAAAAAAACGAGGGAGTGATGGGCTACTTTAGTCTATATGTTGCTCGTGAGCCGCCAAGTACCAGTCTCGCAACAGTACTGGCGCAAAAGGATCGGTCCTTCACTTGCTGATCGTTCGCGAGTCGAACTCGCTCTCTTGCCACGCCTTTCACTCACTCGCTTGAGTCGGACTCAATCACTCTTTTTGTTTGGAGGATCATTCGTTCTTCACTCTCTTAATATTTTAATATTACCCGCAGGGAGCGCAGCAACCAACCAAGGTGCATATTAGAATATAGAAAGAAGCGAAGCGTAGCGATTCGTACTACCGTAAAAGTGTCGCTAACCGGCAGGCAATAGAGTCCGCCGATAGGCGCAAGCAAGCAAGCGTAGCGTACTTAGCCTATATCCCTTTCCCTTCTCCTAAGACTCGAGTTGAGCAGCAAGTCTATAGGTGCGATCTCTCCAGTCTTGGCCACATGTTTCTAGCTGTTTTTAATACTCGGCATACGTCGCATGCAACGAAACGCAACACCAGTGAGCTTTTTGAACCAAAGGAGCTACAGCCAGAAAGGAAGAAGCTGGTCTATCCCTCACTTCCCCATACGTCGACCCTTATATATTCTATATTATATAAGCTAGAGGTTCTTGGGCTACTCAACACCTCACCGAAGCGTATTCCCATTCAGCTACTCATGCCCTGCATCCGTTTCTCGCTTGTTTAGTAAAGTCAAGTTTTTGGCCTTATCTTGCAGGTGACGACGACGTCGAGTTGGCGGCGGTCATAAGAGCAGCTCTTCTTTATTTAGTAATTAGCCTTCCTATGGGTGTATCTGGCTACGTGTCGCTCATGGAGTATGATGGAAACATACCCATTCTATGTGCCTGCGAAGGCAGCCTTAGGAGTACGGATTGGGATGCCTCGCCTGAAGCGTCTCATTCATTTCCCGCAAAAGTACTAGTGCCCTAAGATTTAGACGCGCCTCCAACCAGAAGCACAGCTAAGTCGACAGTGAAACGTCCTTGAGGTGAGTCGTTAATTTGAAAAAGAATTTGGTTTGATTGATTACCCCTGCCCAGGAAGTTTTAGCACAAGGAAATCGTGGAGACGCAGCCTTCCTTATTGGGAAATGACTGGAGCTTTGGCTTATGTTGGAGTATGTGGAGAAGCGCCTTCTGTCGTTTTAGTTGAGGAGGCGGAATGCATCTCTTATGTGAAGGAAACACTTTTCAAATGGATGGAAGGTAGCCTAGCGCTTTCGCTTTCTATCACGAAAACAAAGAGCAAATCACCCCGCAGTTGACCCGGATCTGTATGTCCAAGCTTTACACTTTTAAGGGTTGCAAACTCCCAATACCCTAAGAAAATACCAAGTCATCCTCATACCAAGTCATCCCAATACCAAGTCAATACATAGTCAGGATAAAAGCTAGGGTCTATAGTCGTTAGCGCTAGGAATGGCGACTTTGTTGTAGTCCTACTCAAGGAGGCTACACTACTTAGCTACAAGGCTCTATCGTTCGGGCCTAATCAGGTCTTGATCAGAGCCTCGCTTGCTTAGCAACACGGATTCCTCCTTCACGGTTTTCAGCTTAAGGGTTATCGGAATTCCCTATCCTTTCTCGAGTCACCCTAACGTAACGGCTAAGAGAACTTGGTTCGATCAATTCCACTACTAGCAGAGGAGGTGCTCTATTTATCCGGCTATGCCCTCAGTCGGCGGGGCCTCATTCGCTCGGGTCCCATCGAAAGATGAGCCCCTCACTGCTAGCTGCAAGGCAACACTGATTCGCTCACTTTCCTACTAATAGCAGCATACGAATAACAACACAGATTCGCTCGGTTTACTAATAGCAGCCACGGAGCTTGGCTCGCTTAGCTACAAGGCAACAGAAGGATTCGCTCTCTCTCCGTCATAGCAGCATTCACGTCGTAGGCCAGAGAATTCCCTCACAAGTACTGTTCAGGCCTAAACCTCCCTTTAGTCCGTTCACTGCCGTAGGGGAATTGTGTCTCCTCTCTTTTGTCGTAAGTCAGGAGTGAATACCTAATCATTCATTGAGCATCAGTCTATTGTTTGGATCGCTCACTAAAACCACTCACTCACACAGTGAAGGAAGTTAAGCCACATACTAACACTAAGATCTATCTCTTATCCTGCCTTCCCTAGCATCCATATTCAGTTAGCTACTTCCCTCACTTCGAGCAGTCTACGTGTCTCCTCATTTCAATGATTCCGTACCAACTGTCTATTATGGCAATCCGTTTCCCAACGTACTTCGTTATAACCACCTAGCTCGGATTTTCTTGTTTGCTTCGTTCTTCTCTTTCACAAAAGTTCCCGGCGAGAGGCTGTTAGCAGTCTTTCTTTTGGCTGCTCGTAGGGTAGTTCAGTTGCTTATGGGAGATCTTTTAAGACTTCTCGGCCAAAACGGGTAACGGCGGCTACTGCCTCGTGCCAATAGGAATGTAGGGCAGCCCTTCGCACTAAACCAATAGAAGAGTGGAAAAATACTTGCTTAGCTGTGAGTGTAAAAGAGAACATGCTCACTAAGATACAGGAGATTTTGTAACAATAATTCCTCGTGCTATAGCTCTTAAAAACAGGGAAAAATCCAGGCTCTAAGATAAGGGGTTCTTAAAGAGATATGCCTCTAGAACGATAGCTAATACCTGCGGACTTTGAAGCTTTAGCGGACTTGGATGCCGATTTATACTATTCTGCTGATTGTGATGATACCGATCCCTCATATCCCGATTATGATTTCGATAAACTAAAAACGACAAAAGCTAAGTTTGACTTTGGAAAAAAATTCCATTGTTTTGCCTAGGCTTAGTTTCATCCTGAAAGCTATTGAATCATCTTGGACAGAAGAGAGTACGAAAGAGAAGTTCTTACCCTGTAGATAAGAATCCCGAGTCCACGATAAAGACTAGCCTGTCAGCAAGCAATCAATTGGTCTTTGGCTTTCGATTCAGATTCGGCCTATGAAGAAGACTTCTTTTTATAAACCGGAGGTGTGGAACGAGGCCAAGCTACGAATATAGTTACAGATTTCAGTGCCGGTGGTTCAGACTCACTTTTTTCATTTTTCTTATGGTTCCGATTCAACAGATAGAGAGAGACTACCTCATAGTTGAGCGAGCCAAAAGTAAAAGACAGACGGATGGCTCGCGATTGATAGCTGACTGGCCTTAGCCTATGAAGATTGATAGCAGCGCTTCCCTACTATGTGAATTGATTGCTTTCCTTCATCACGCCCTAGCTCACAGCTTATATCGTTCAGGCCCACTCCTCCCAGTGGTCCGTTCACTTGTTAGCAGCAGGGACTTAGCTCTATTTCCTAATAGCAGCAGGTGCTTCGGCAACACTGATTCTATTGTTCTTGACCACTCCCAGTGCCCACTCGTCCTTGGGAAAGTCTTTCCATGGACTTCATCACTGGACTCCCCGAAGCTGACAACTTTGGCACTATCATTGTCATTGTCGACAGATTTTATAAGTATGCCACCTTCATTCCGGCTTCCAAGTACTGCCCAGCCGAAGAGACTGCTAAGTTATTTGTCAAACACATCATCAAATATTGGGGTGTGCCGACAAACATTATCAGTGACAGAGATCCTAGATTCACGGGGAAATTCTTGATTCCACTTTTCAAGCTATTGGGCTCGCAACTGAACTTCTCTACCAGCAATCATCCCCAAAGTGATGGCCAGACAGAAAGGTTTAACTCAATGCTGGAAGAGTACCTTAGACACTTTGTCAGCGCCAACAAGAAAGATTGGGTCCAACTCCTTGACGTAGCTCAGTTCTGTTTCAACTTACAGAAAAGCTCCGCCACCAACAAGACACCCTTTGAGATCATCACAGGGCAACAACTCCTAGCGCCCCACATGGTAGCAACTGGTTACAAAGGCGCCAGCCCGAAAGCCTACCAACTTGCTAAGGAGTGGCAGAGCCATGCTGACATTGCTAAGGCCTATTTGGTTGGAGAAGGCATCTAAGCGAATGAAGAAATGGGCAGATCAGAAACGGCGACCAGATCCTTTTCAAGTTGGCGACTTAGTACTTGTCAAGACTTCCCATTTGCACAAGTTCAGCCACGTTGACAGAGCTCACAAAGGGCTCTTACGCCGCTACGAAGGACCAATGCCGATCCTCGAACGAGTTGGCAAAGTCAGTCTCTTACACCCGGCCGCCACGACCCGACCGCCGTCGGGGCAAGTTCTTAGAAAGACTACATCTTGAGTAAAGGAGGCGTACCCAACACCAACAACAGAAAGCAAATTCTTGGATCTCCATATCGGGCGTATGGAATTCGTTAATCTCTAGTACTGAGGATAGAAGGCGGAATACTAGGGTCTGCTTATGCTGCGCTGAGAAACGAATACTAAGAAAGCCTTTATTATCGAGCTGAGCTAAATCTAGTACTACCCAAGATGGAACGAGCACCAACCAATAGTAGCATATCAAAGTACAGATCCTATAGAAGCCAAGCCAAGGGCGCAGGGCATAGCCAAGACCAGTAAACCCACACCAGCAGTCGATGACGCTTTTTATATTGGCAATGCTATTGACGATGTTATTGAAGCACCACTACAACCGCCAACAGCGGAGCCTTGTCCCTCTCCTCTGGTCAGGTAGTGAAACAAAAGAACGCATTGCCCTCAATAACGAGGGTTTCTGAACGCCTTTTGAGTGTCCAGTCACGAACAATCACAACACGTATTTGAGCCGTCTCGTTCTAATGGATTATGCTTGTGCTAAATCGACCGGTCCTGGAGAATCTCCGTTATTTGACTTGATGTAAGGAACCGTTACTGGCGAATCAAAAGGGTTCAATGACCATACTCCTCTATAAAATCCATCTCTCGATCACCCCACAAGAAAGGACGGGCTTTTTACATGCTCTTAAGTGATTGGTTGCTCTTTCTCCGATCTTGAGAGTGAAAATGCCATAACAGAAGTCCACAGGTCCGGTCACAAGTCCAGCGGTTAAGGCGGTTATGCAGTCATTGGAAGATCGGGTTAGGTAAGATTCTTGTCGAAGGGCATAGCAATGAAGCAGATCTTTCATTGTAGTAAGGATTAGAGCGCGGGCGTCTACTCAAGGATGGGACTCCATATTCTTCGAAAAGCGAGCACGGGACTCAACGCTTTAGAAAGGCCTGGTGGTCTATAAGATCGCGGCTGCTTTTAGGAGCCTCGGTGATCCCACTTTCACTGAGACAGAGAAGCCTCGATAAAAAAGAAAGAAGAAAATGGAATAGGGATTATATCCTTAAGATTCCAGAAGCTTTCGCTTCCTGCTAGGGATCCATACATAGCCATGGGGCCTTGAGAAGACCGACTTCTACGCAAAGCCTAACTACTTTGGAGCGTGAGACACGTAGGAGTTTGTTCTATTCGCTTGGGATTCTCAAAGGTCTTTTGTGTGTTCCCAGATTCGATCTTTTGGACTAGAAAGGAGCAGGTGAATCAGTCACGGTTCTTGCTCTGGTCTCGGGCGAGGGAAGCGAAGGATAAGGCGAGAGTGAAACGAAGTAGTTCATTGTCAACCACTTCCTGGAACTAGATAGCCATAAAAAAATAGGCATGCAGGCTTAAGCTCTAGTTTTTCCTCTTATGCCATGGCAGTTTACTCACTTTGGACGAAAGACAGATCTCATATAGATATTCGATATAGATCTCCTATATATCACTAGCCGAATGAAACTCATTGCATCATCAGCAGCACCGACGAAGAAGTGGTTGAATCCGACCTTTTTCTCTCTATGGATTCCATCAGTGTTCATTTATGGGGAGAAGCGAGTCAGCCTGAAAAGGAAAGCCCCTAAGAAGAGGGCGATAGGATCAATCAGCATTCCTTTTTTCATTTCAAAAGCGGAAGGGTAGACGTGAGTTGAGGATTTTATCGATGCAATTGAGTCTTGAGTCTTCTTTACAGTTTTTAAAAGAAATTCTCTTGTTTGGTTTTGTTCATGCTTGGTGCCGGGTTGGATGCAGCACCACCTCTTTCAGTCTCACCTCTTTGCGGTGTGTGCGATACCAAGATTCAATCTTCCCACTTTTCTCTCTATCTAGCTGTGAGCCAGGTTTTTGAATATCTGGTTCGAAAGGACCAGGAAGGGGGCTAAGTAAACATCTTGAAAAGAAGGAATGAAGGCGCTATCGGGCAAAGAAATGCTCTAGTCAAGCTCAATCTCTCCTAAGCCGGGACGGAGTGAGGAAAGCGAGTCAGGTCAAGTATATCGATAGGTTTGTTTGAAATCTGACCTGTGGGTTGAGCCAGATAAGGTTCAATGAAATTGACTTGAAACAGTGTGTGTATCTACCGTCCTTTAGAATGTAACGAATATAGGAAGTTCAGGTGAAATCCTGGACGTAACTCTTATAGGATAGTCGTTCGATAAGTTCAATCCTGGAGATTGAAGATGGAAGCTTGCTCGTACGTAACTCTTATAGGAAGTTCAGGAGAAACTGCTTGTTATAGGATAGCGAGCCACGAAATTGATCATATCAGGCCACGTGATAAGCTAATCAACTCATTTGTGAACGAGAAATGGGTTCCGTATCGATAGTGGAAGGTTCTTTCTTTAGGAAGGAGATGGGCTTTCTTTTCGTCTCAGGGTAGCCCTCTTATGCTTGCACGGATTAGTTCATCTTTCCGTTCAGTGGGGCTTGAAAGCCCTGCCCGTGTGCTTTACCCGTAGGTCAATGAAATGTGCATTCTTAGCTTTCTTCTACGCCCTGGAATTCACTTCTAATAGAGTTCATATTCTAGTAGCTCACTTCCTGGAGTGAGGAGTGAATTAGCTCATGAAGAATGAGGAGTAGCGATTTTAGCTCATCTCGATTGGAGTGAGGAGTGAATGATCAAGTGAAAATCGAACGGGCCGTTTGTTATAAGTCTCAGGCTAAGTCCGAAAGTGGCGAGATAGCTCAAGTAGAAAGAATAGAGAGTACGGTTTAGTCAAGCTCATGAACTATTTCATCCGATTCACAATCCATTCCAATCTAAGTTCTGTGGGCTAGTGAGCCAGTTTAGGTTCGAAGACAGGTAACTCAATCTCCGTAGTGGAATAGGAGGTTGCTTGCATACTTTGTTCAGACAGCACAGAATCTGATTCCGACCAACTCTGGAACTCCAGAGAACCAAACAAGGCCTGCTTTTCCTCTCTTTAAGTACGGTTACCTATTTTCACATCCTGATTGGGTTAACAACATCTCTGATTTTCCAGGATATGTAATTCCCTATTTTCAAGTGTACGACAGAGAAGGAAAGCCATACGAACATTTGGTACTCTTCCTTCATCGATGTGGAGATAGAGCCAGAAGTGAGGCTTCAACAAAGCACGCCACATAACAAGAAGACGCTGCCGTGACGCTACGCTTAGGAATCCGCCTGTAGGGGAGCACCCTGTAGCTTTAAGCGCGCTCAGAGCCTCTTAACTCCAGATAGAAAGAAAGGCGAGAGTGGATCAGCCGAAGCAGCAATCTCATACTTTGCCTAAGCAAAGACGGGTCTCGTAGCTGATCCTTTGTTTGGACAGGACTTAACCAAAGGCTCTGATCAAGACCTGGTTAAACGAGGGCAAAATCTTTCATAGATTACCTATCTTATTTAGTTCCAGACGCAGCCTCGGTGGGTAAGATATGGATGACTGAGAATCCCGCTTAGAGATCGCAACAATAGTCAGAGTCGGAGTTCCCATCCCCTCGTTTTACCTTCCAATTCCGGTGGATCCGTCGCCTCCATTAGATTCGGCAACTAAGGACGAGATTACCATAGGCTTTTATGTCCCGAATGTTCTGCCCTTTGTCTCAAATGGTCTCGATCTTATTCTTTACTTAGTATTATTGTAAACCATTTGATCCTAGTCGTCTTGCGTGGAAGGAGCCAGATGACAGATACTTTTCTTTTCTCACCCCTCAATATATACTATTAGATTGCGTCTGACCACCCGATCGATGAAGACTCGAACCTAACCACCCGAGATGACGGAGACTTTACTCGACGTCTTGACCCATCCATAGTCCGCTAATCTAATCCCAACGTCTTTGATCCTGGATAGGACTATATCTCTGTCTTTTGTTTGTTACACAACACTGAATGTACAGTTCCGAAGAGATGCTCTGGCTTTCTTTGGTCTTGAACTCGCTCCCCGCTCGAGAATGAATGTTGGAAACTCTTCGATGACATCTTCCTTTGAGTGCACGATTCCTTAGCTGTGCCTGTTTGGTACCGAGCTCTTTGATGGCCTTTCTTCTTTATCCGAAAACGCAAAAAGGTAGTGAGTGGAGTCAGGCACAAAGCGATCCTCAGCAGCCGAAAGAAGCCTTGTTCGGTCTCCTGTTGAAGTGGTGACTCACCTGCAACATAAGTTTTGCAAACCTAGGTGAATGGGGGAGAAATAGAAGGCAAAAAACAAAAAGATAGAATACGATGGGAAAGAATGACACGATCATCTAGCCTTGGTCCTCTCATCATCTGATTCCCGAAAGGCAGAACTGAAGAACGCACTGTTTGGGAGTGGGCATGACCCCTCTTCTTTCTTTAGACTATCGTTTTTTGTTTTCCGGATGTGGATTGAGCATTTTGTTGAGTATTGTTTTTGCGCTTGTTAACCTTATTCTTTTTTTTTTACCGGACAACTGGATGCGCGAATCTTGCTCTACCACCCCTTTCTTTAAAAAGAAAGAACTCTAGTGCCTTCATTCTGCAACTGCGAACAAACCTCGACAACTTCAAAAAGAACAAAAGAGGAAAGGATTCCATTGGATGAAAGTACCCTTTCTATAGCTGTCCAGCAGTGGGACGTCCGCCTAAGTTCCTTTGAGACGAGAGGTCGAAACCATGTTACTGTAGCTTGTCTTTCATCCCCGGCCTGATACTGGTGGAAGATGAACAAAAAGTCATTTTCACCGAAAAAGAAAGAAGGGGATTTCGCCGCGTACTCACCGCTTCTGCCTCCCTCGCTCGTGATATGTCTTCGCCAGTGAAAGAAAGATGAAAGTCTAGTCAAAAGATATATTCAAGATGAAAAGCCATAATCTTCATTCAGTTGGAACATCCTTCTCTTAATACACTGAACCAGTCACTTTCTACGAAGGGAGTCTCGTTCCCCGGCTCTGCTTCAGCCGTATCTAAGTAAGTGGTAAGCTGATAGTCTATCTCCTCGTTTGGGTAATAATAAGGTAGGTAAGTTCTTCGTTCTATTGGGATTTGCGGCGTTATAGGGAGAGCACAGCTCTACTTAGAAAAGCAAGTACGGGATTATTAGAAAAAGGCATCACCCGAAGAAAAGAAGTAAAGGCTCTATCCGTTGTAGGAGTGCCTAGGCGGGGGTTCAGTCCAATTCGGGTCCTGTAGTGGTTCGCTGGAGTTCAGGGCCAGTCTCGTATCTATCTCAATCCTAGGAGGTAGTTTACTCGCTTCGGTCCGTCTTTGACTGTTCCAACAGCTTAATGAAGCTCAGTAGGGTTCTCGCGGGCAAGCCGTAGTCAGAGAAGAAGCTGTTGCAAGCAAAAGCAAGTATCCGTATCCGTCTTGTAGCTCACTTCAGGCAATAGGAAGAAATGAAATAGAATCTCTTCTATGAATAGGTAAGCTTGCTTGCCAGGCAGAAGAAGAAGTACAGGAAGAAGACCGCACCGAAGAAGAAGGCGGAGTGAAGTTAGGGCAGAATCCAGGCAGGGTGAAGTGCAGAGAAATTCCTATCAAATCAAAGCGAGCACTAGTCTATTTCTTATTATCAATGCTTGAACTGTACTATTTCTTAGGATCAAAGGTTGCTTCCTCTTCTAGTGGGGTAGAAAGCATAGAGTAGCAAGCACGGCTTAGGCGGAAGCAGAAGTTTATGCTTGCCTTGCTGACTCTTCCATTGATTAGTGAAGTGGACTACGGAAAGGCAGGGCATTAAGGTTGATAGATTGGTTTAGTCAAGCCGAGAAAGAGCCAATCAAGTACACCCTGGTTGTTATAGGCAAGATTCCATCTTAGAATAAAGCGGTGGTAGGATTTTTTTAGTAAAGCCTAACTGTACTGATTACTTAATAGTTGAGTTCAGAAGCGAACGAAGTCAGTTTCGGATTATTACAATGGTGGTGTAGTCGGGTTTCACTATGAGTCGCCTTTAGCCGACCACCTACCTATAGGACTAATAACAACTATAAGAATATTATTCATCTTCATCCGCGGAAACGGAAAGCTTGGAGTGGTCAAATTCGTAGTTCCCAGAGATATAAATGGACTTCCCGTACTTGACTTGAGTGGGCGACTTCATCTTACTACTTAGTTTGTTGCTTGGTCTCAGTCGCCGGGGAAGGGTAGAAATACGACATACGACAACTCCGCTTAAAAGTGTTCTGATTCGATCTCTGACTTGCCAGTGTCGGGTTCATTATCTTCCTTCTGATTCGGCTTTCTCTTCTGTTTATGTTTTTGATGCCTTATCTGCTGAAGCGGACCTATTCTGATACTCCTTCCCTTGGGCTTGCCGCCTACTAACTCGCTAGCCCCAGTTAGTGCTTTTCTTTGAAAGAACCTCACCTAATGCTAATGTAGCTCTGCTTCCATATTGTAATTGCTCACTTCCCAGTAGTGCTTTAGCTTTCCGGTCTACGTGCCTGAACTCGATCTCCTCGAAAGGGCAGATACCCTGCAGGTGGGGCACCGAAAAAGAGAGAAGAGACCGACCCTGGGGACCCGGTTCCAAACCTCACTCACTCGTGGTGGCTAGTCTATCAGTCGAACTCCCTCCCGTACCATAGCAAACCTGTAATGATCAACATCAACGCCTCTGCTTATATGGGTTCCGGCTTTCTTCGAGATCATATTTTTGAGGGGAGGGAGACGGGAGCCAAAGCAGCACCGCGGGCATAATTGAGTACTTGGAATCTGCAAAATAACTAGTAGTCCTAAACCTATTAATTAGATATATTCCTATATTCCTTCGTTCGAATTCCTTTGTTCGAGCAGCTTGTTTTTCCCAACCAACTGGCAGAGTCCCTGATACTTGTATAAGCCCGATCCAACATTTGGAAAAGAAGAAAGAGCTGGCCCAGCCTCGTATGGAGCATCCCCCTTCCATTCGATGCAGAGGCAGTGGAGACCTTTAGTCAACTCTTTTAGGTTCCGTTCCGTCAGGCTCAGCAGGAATTTATGGAATAGAGTACATACCTTTGCCCCGGCCCATCCCGAGCGGTCCTTCATATCCGCCTATTGGCTCTTCACGAGTAGATTCAATGGCTAGCTACACTGGTGAACCGATAGGTGTTGAGGTACCAGGATATGGAAGAGACGCAGAGCGAGGCGATCGAGATGTTGAGCCAGATGGCTAGCCGGGACCAGTTGGTGGGTCACCGACCAGGAGAGATGCAGAAAAAAGAAAAGTGGAGCAAACATTTCAAGCTGACCCGGGCCCTCGTTTTTTCGAAAGATGGGAAAGAAACGGATTGAGATGGCACTTCCTTCTTCTCGCTCGGATGAGAACCCAGGCGGAGGAATCACATTCAATAGATCCGGTCTTCTCTTTCGCTAAGTCCGGGACTTATCTCCTCCTCGAGAAAGAAGGCCCCCGAAGAATTAGAAGAACCGGTTTTCGGATAAGGAATTTACCTTATTCTTTCCTTTTCGACCCTCAGGTAGTTCCTCTGATTCTTATCAAGGAGAAAGGCCAAAACGGTAAACCCAGCTTCCAGCTTTTCATTTGAAAAGTCAGGAAACTAGAGAATAAGCAGAAGAAGTCACATCGATTCGAGTCGGAAAAAGAGAAAGAATTGAGGCAAATCTAGCTCTCGTGGGAGCTGCTCAACAAAAGAAAGGAGAAGAGGAGGTAGACCAAAGAAAGAGGTAAATTAATGAACCAGAAAAAAGTGAATAGAATAGAGGGGCTTAGCCCTCAACGGAAAATGAATATCGCACTTGACGCTTTTCCTTTGATTCTACCTTTAATACATTGATGGTATGTCGATGGGACCGATTATTCTCTGCCCTATCAAAGACATTTTTGAGTTCCTTGCGAGGAGACTTACAAGAGTCAGAATTTATACTAATGGAGTAAGTAATAGAATGGGATTGATGATGCGCGGGCAAAAGTCCTGGGATCCCCCGGGTTGTGAGCCTGGTTCAACCCCGCTTTTTCTTGGCACGAGATGCCGTTACACCATACATGGTAAGCTAAAGACCAAGCACAACCCTCCATGATGAAACATTTTGGTATTTCGACATGTGATTCACTACCGAAAGCGACTTCTTGTACGCTAGCACTTGATTGAAGGGGGTGGTTCGGCTACCGGTTTCGTCGTCTTTTCGGATAGAAGATCCAATTTCTGTATCTCTTAATACTATGCCATTGATGAAGATTCATAGCTGGGGAAAAGACCTGAAATCCAACCTTCCGGCATTGCGATAAAGTGTTGACAAAGCCGAATGAAAGGCACCACATCGAGAGAGAGGGAAGGGGGAAAGACCAGGACATTAAGAGGCAGACAACGAGGTTATATCGCTCTAAAACAGGTACTGATAACGACGCGCAAGCTTTTAAGCCGAAGAAAGAAGCAATCATACCCCTAAAACATAAGGATATTGCACTTTCAAAATAGTTACTAGAAGCACTCCAAGCGCACTTCCTATCTAGGCAAACCAAACCCCCAAACCTAATCGGACCGTCCTTGCTTTCTTTGGAAGAATTTCTTTCTTATGGACTTTCCTTGTTCTAGTAAGTAGGGATGATGTATGGTCTTGTCAGAGCCTCTCTTGGGAATCTTAGACTCCGAGCTCTTCTAACTTAGAAAGAAAGAGTATAGCTAACCACTTTCAAATCGTCAATCAAGTAAAGATTCTATAAGAAAAGAATGGGTTCCATTCTCTACAAAGGAGCTTGCGGCGGAAGGCATCTGCCACATTATTGGTTCTCCCAGGCTTGTACTCAAGGGCCAGGTCGAACTCCGCTAAAAATTCTTGCCAGCGAGCTTGTTTGGGGGTCAACTTCTTCTGAGTGAGGAAATGACTCACGGCAACATTGTCGGTTTTCACCAACAACTTGGATCCCAAAAGAGAGTGCCTCCACACTCGTAGGCAATGCACAATGGCAAACCATTTTGGATCCTGTGCCGTATAGCGCTTCTCAGCGTCATTGAGCTTCCGGCTCTCGTAGGCAACCGGATGCCCTTCTTGTAGCAACACCCCACCAATTGCGTAGTCCGACGCATCGGTTTGCACTTCGAATGGCTTCGTGATGTCTGGTAGGGCTAAGACTGGGTCTTGCATCACTGCTTGCTTGACTTGAGGCCTTCGAATGCCTCTTGGCACTGGTCTGACCAAGACCATGCGTGATCCTTCTTAAGGAGATCGGTGAGTAGTGCAGCACGCTTCGAGTAGCCCTGAATGAACCGCCGATAGTAGTTCACCAGGCCAAGAAAGGAGCGGAGCTCGGGGATTGTTGTTGGAGTTTTCCACTCTTCGATGGCAGACGCCTTCTCCATATCCATCCGCATAAAGCGTAGCAGATGACACCGATTCCCCGACTAGGCACTCGCAGGAATGCCCTACCTAATAGGCCCCCCTTGAATGGATTGATAGCCCATAGCTTAAATAAAGCCTAATCAAATAGGCTTCCGACTGAACTGATAGAAGTGCTTGAATGAGCGTATCTTACAAAGAAAGGAAAGGTACCCCAGTCGCCCCGGTGGAATGCATTGAAGAAAGGAATCCACTCTCCACCCTTTCACCATAGGCCGGTCTTATTCTTTAATACGAGTAAACTACTGCTGCTCCAACTCCTTGAGGAAAAAGAAGCAATCCGGAAACTGATCTTCGTGGACGGGTCATAACAAAGCCCACCCCCGAGGGATAAAAGGAAGTTCTCAGCACCAATTGAACTAGCCTTATGCTTCGCCCATCTCTATATGCCATGGAGGAAGAATCCGCTGCAAGCCTATCTTCCGAACCCCAATCATAGTAGGAAACTAGAGGCTTCTCACGAGGAAGCCCGATTTCGAGAGGACTAACTCGGAGATAAATCATTCAATAGCGGATAAGAATCGGGTTCATAGAATGGATCAGTTGCCCCAAACCTTAAGTGTAGTTAACATGAATAAAATGGAGGTGGATCTAGGTCTCATTCTTGCTGTTGCAAGCTCGGATATGCTCAACTTCTCCCATAGAAAGAGCCGAGTCATCTCTCCCTTCTTTCCGCATTCAAAGGCAATCGTTGATCCGGCCGGCAATTGCTCCATTTTCGACATTTCCGAGTCGATCCTAGAGTTGGTGGACAAAGAGAGTTGACCGGGCGATCGGGAAGGCTCTTTCCGACCGGGTTTGACTTCTATTTCTCGTGTAGTAGTGTCGAAACGTCAATACTTGGAATGGGGGAGAAAACCAGATCCTCGTCGATCCACTAATCCCACCGGCTATAAATGATCGCCTATTGGGTTATGCTATTCCATCTCCGTAACCCACTACTATCAAGTAAGGGTGGATTGAATCTACCCGGGGATAAAGAAGAAGAAAAAGAGACTTCTAAGGTTTTTCCAACGCGGTTTAGGCTTCATATTCGCCACTCGACTACCCATCTATGCGCATACGAAGCTAGGGATTTCTTGGTTCCTTCTTCGTCGTCGATAAAGAGTGGTGGGGCCGCCAGCGATCAGGTTCGTTCGCAGTTCCATGCGAAGACCTGCCATACACATCTGTACAAGCTTTGCTGAAGGGATTGCTTCTTCAACTTGCGTAGAGAGTAGGTCAAACCGTTCTTGATACAAACAAACGGATGAGAAAGGGGTTTAAAATCACTTGTGTTTAGCAAGCATGTAGTAGCAATCGGTAAGCAAGAAAGGTAGGTCGCAACCCGACACACATACATAGGAGGAGGGCTTATGGATTCGACCAAGCGTCTGATTCTCCGGTCGGTACATGTTTTTAGGATACCGGCAGCAGTGTTGATTCCCCTTTCAACAGTCAAGTCAATATCTCAAGCATTAGATCAACATCATCGTCTTATGGGTCTGCTCGCCGAGCTTCGTATCCATCATCGGGTTTCCATCGGTCATTCTAAGCAATTGGCTATGGATATGGAAGAGGATCGGCACCTTCTTTTGCTCTTTGTCTCCAATCTGCATTTTAGCTATACAAGCGGGTTGGGCACCAAAGGATCACTGATAACGCGTACAGTCGTTAATCAATCGAACGAATTGAGCTACTAGTGCTGTCAAGAGAGTGAGTTGATTCAGGCGATCCCATTTATCTCAGGAGAGCACTCGCTTTCGATCACCTCCTTCTTTGGCCGAGCAAGAACCTTTGTCTCCCCTTTTTTACCTTCCATAGGAATTCCGTCAGCTATGCGAGAGGAAATGCTGCTTTGAGTCTCGTGTCGAAATCGGATTGGTCAACCCTCATCCTTTCGGCTAGTTGAACAGATGGGTACGCCTTGTTGATGAGTAGTTGAGCTTGTCTTTCAGATGAATCCACTTCATCAAGGGGTATGGATGGGGTCAAGCTTTCGCACGGCCATGGAGTCTCGATCAGTTCAGACCACTCTTTGTGAATCCCTTGTCGTCGACAGAGAGCCCTCAAGCAAGGAGTCAGCGGGCAGAGTTCTAAGATCGATGTACAAGATGGGGTTGTGTGCTCTAAAATTGGAGATCAATCCGATACAGATACCTAGGAATCGGACGCTAGCTTCTCTTAAATGCGCGGTGCTTATGCAGATTGGACCCCTGACTTGATTCATCTATGGGATTGTCGCCGAAAAAGTGAGGCTTTACTTGACGAGTAGACCTTAGCGCTTATTGGGACCTGCAAGAAGCTGAGTTTCTTTGCTTTCCACAGTAGTTGAAAAAAGAAAAAGTCAAAGCAGCAGACTAGTAGTCCCCCACCTTTAGAGACATTTTTTAAGAAGGTTCCGTTTAACACATCTTGGCCGAGCAGGAAATAAAGAATTGCTTTGTCGGTTGAAGGTGCTCTCTTCTCTACTCCTAGACATAGGATAGAGACTCACTCTCATAGTATTCTCTGCATCTTCTGTCTCGTCTCTTGGCTTTCTGGGAGATAGTTGAAACCAACCAAACGGGACCAAAAGTCAAGCTATCTCCCGCTCTAAAAGTAAAAGAGAGACTCCTTTCTTTTTTTATCGTAAGTCAACTTTTATTCAGTTTTAGGCCTTTTGGGGTTCTCAGTTGTTGAATCAAAACTTTCGTCGTCTTGGCCCACACCCCGTTCGTTGGTGAAGTAAGCCGTCTTGCGAAAACTAGCTTGCTTCTACCCCGCCCGCTTCCATAGAACAATATCGTGGCAACGTAGACCTAAGTGGTCATATTGGATCCTTGGGAACCATCACAAGTACGGCCGGCCTATATTTGAACGAGAATGCCGTGTCGTCCAGCGGAGCCTAGAAGAAGGTGACTCGCGCAGACAGCTGACATTCGACATTCCTGTCTTTCCATAGAAATAGAAAGGGCTGGTCAATGTAAATCTCAGAGATCGGTCGGTTTACTAATCAATGAACCAACCCCCGAACCGAAACCACCTACTTTCTTTTCTGACAAAGTCAACAACAAGTAAGCCGTTTGACCAACAAAGGTAACGTAACCGACTATAGAATCAATCTTTGTCAACGCGGCAAGGACTATAGACGCGAATCTATGGTTTCTATGTTTCAACAATCGGATACCAATTGCTTGGATGCGTTTGAAAGCCTCGAGATGAATTGACTCTTTCTTGCAGAAAAAATGCTTTCTAGTTGGGAAAGGTTTGTCTTGTGTCTCCGTAACAAATGGTCCATTTATGGATGGGCGAACGACGGGGATTGAACCCGCGCGTGGTGGATTCACAATCCACTGCCTTGATCCACTTGGCTACATCCGCCCCTACCCCCGCACAGGTTTCAGTCTCTATCTATGATCAGATCCTTTCTGAACCCCCTATGACCGCTATCAAAGAGAAGCTTTTTCCTATACTATAGTTGCAAGTCTATTGTTGTGTTTCGGAATTAGGGGAAGCAAAGCTTCAAACAAAGAGCTTGGGCTGTTCACTTCATTGATTTGACTTCACTTTACTTAAGATTAAAGATAGGGGCCGGGCGGGCAGTGAAGGCTCGTTTAGTAGACAGCGAGCGACCAGCAAGATACGGCGAAAAGCAGCGAGCGGAGCTTGAAGAAGCGAGCCAGAGTAGCGCGCTAGCGCGCGGAGACTCTATCATGATCTTACGAATCTACAACTCTCTTTACTGAGCGAGACTCTATCCAGATCTAAATAATCCGACAAAGAGCCTTCTTCTAACTAGGAGAGTTAGCAAGCTACCGGAAGCGAAGCTTCTGGCTCCCCCCTTTGAATTAAAAAATCCTCCTTTTGTTCTACTTAGGTGGAGCAATCCGAACTCTCGACATAATATAAAAGAGGACCGCAGGCCTGTGTAGACACCTCAACGAACTCATGTGGACACTCCTCAGCCCGAGTCAAATACACATTAAGACCCGTTTTTCTTTTCTTTGCTGATTCCTCTCAATGAAATTTGCCATGTTGCACTAAGTTACTTACGGATGTATGCATGCAGTCCGGGAACACTTTGGGGTGAACACCCATCCGAACAAGTAGGGTCAATAGTTCAGCATTTAGGCCGTAACATTTAGCAACAATAAAATCCTTAACCCAACAAGTGCTCTCCGAACCAAGCTAGATAGTCTCCTATCACTAGGCTCACCAACCAACCTGGACTTTGATTCTTATTATTCCTACCGGATATCAAAACCATAAGGATTGTTTCCAGCCATGAGTTCCCATATGACATAAGCGCTTTTGGGTGGGGTGGGCCATCATTTGCCAGGTCTTTGAGTGCCCGTCGTACCATGTGGTTGGTACACTAGGCTGATCGAGACTCTACTTTTCGTATCTGGCACCTGCGCCCGGCCCGGTCTGCCAGCTCTTAGTGGCTCTACGTCCGGTCGTGCGTGGTATGTTCGCGATTCATACAAATGGAACGCATCGCGTACTATAACCTTCCTTTATTGGGCTGGGCCATTCCATTAAATCTTTGAGAAAGAAGGAAGGGGCCCAATCTCGTATTTTATGGTCGGCGTGGCGATAGGCTTCGCTTCTACGACTGGCTTCCCAGCCGTTGCAAACACTGAGCGAGAACGGTAAGGGGCGCACAATGTCGTTGCGCGGGGATGCGATTCGCCAAGCTGGGGCAAACAAAGCCGTCCAGCCCTACCGGATTAGGAATGCGAAGGCCTTTCCTTCGAAAGGAGACCGGGGAAAGAAAGAGCTATGCTATTGACCGACCCTTTCGTAGTGACTTCGAATCAATAGGCCTCCCCTTTTTTTATCATTTTGAATGAGGCGGGCCAAATAGAGAATGAAATGCAGAAATAGGGGAAGCCTGACTCCACTACACCTATGCTAAAGTAGCGCTACTCTCCCTATCGGTCGAGGCTTACAGCTCCTGCGCGAGGAGGAGCAAACGTAGGATGCTGACTACACTACATGAGACTCAAGTACCCGGGGGCCGAAGAAGCAAGAAAACGGGCCTTTATATACTAAGGGGCGCTCATCCCTTGCTTGTTGTAGTGGAGTCATGTTCTTTGAGCCGTATCTTGCTTGCGGGTCGCCTTTTTTCTTTTTTAAGGGCAGCTCGCCCTACCGAAGTACCAAAGGCTTTCGGGGCTTACACCCATAGTCTTTCAGTAGCGCCCTTAGAATCTAAGCCTTTTGAAGCGCCAGTAGTTGTAGCTGTGGGTAGGGCTGTTGTAGTTCTTATCGCTCCGGGTTCCGATCTATATGACCTCCGGGCGGTACAAAGTACACCTCTTCCGTAGAGGCAGGTAGTAACCTAACCTTTAAGAGTCTGTTCAAGGGGGGAGCCCTCTTATCTATCAATGGAAAGAAATCAGTGCGTGGCGTGATAAGGAATCCTAGAAAAGATCGATTGAGACTCCCTCCCCGGTCCCACGAAGATCTCTACGTACTTGTCCAGTCCAGGACAACAGAGATCTTCCGGTCTGCGTGCGTGGGAGCAGCTCAAACAAAGAAGAGTCTGGTCCGGTCTGAATTCAGGCCCGCCCGTCTGCTGCTAGGTCCGGGAATGGCGCCAGGCGAGGGCGCCGCTATGCCCCGCAGCTCTGCCGCGGCCGGCCCCCGGACTATGCAAAAGAATCGAGGCCGGGGGGTCTCATCCATAGTGGTTCCCCCCGCCTTTGGTGATTGACCGAACAAATAGGCCTAGATCTATGCCCCTTAATGAATCGAATGGTCCTTCGACCTTCGTTTGATTCCGACGGCCGGCATAGATCTCATGAGACCCGCCCACTATTACTACGAAAAAAGCCCTGCCCTTTTCCTTCGCTACTAGGAGAGTAAGCAACTTCTATTAGCGCCGGACCTTAATTGATCGTGTCATGTGCAACGTCCATCAATGATGGTTCATTAATTTCCATTGATTTAGACTCCTTCCCCCTTCCCTTATACGAAAAAGATCGAGAGGGGCCCGAACCTGACGGAACGGAATGAAACTGAAATACGGAAACTCCAGCCTTTCGACTCACTCTCGTATGGCTCGCCCTCGAGCCCTGGGCAGGTCGGCCGGGTCTTTCCCTGTTGTTCTGTTCCCGCCACGAGAAAGACGCACGGAAGAGGTATGCCCAGCGCGCGGAGGATCCGTTGAGAGTGTCTGTTGTCTCGGTAGGGAACAGTACTCTCTTTTCCCCTATTGTATTGAATCAATAAAAAGAGAGGTCAGTACTACGGCCCCCTATTGTTTGATCCAATATTGACCGGGGACGAGCCCCGACTTCCATAGGTCCTTGGTTTGACCTCCCGTAGTGGTCCTAGCTTTTAAGAAAGCGGAGCGGGGCCAATTTCTCGTACTTGCTCAGTGTAGTGTGCCCCCCTTTCGTCGAGTGCCCCACCCGGTTCACACACAGGGCTGTTGGCCTACCAAGCACTTGCCCGCTGCTCCTGCCGCCCGCTTGGCGGGCGGAGCGCTCGTTATCCTTACTGTTATCTCTGCCGGGTCCCCCTCCCATTGCTCTAGCCATAAGCTATGGAAGCTCCAGCTCGCACCCACAAGGCCCGCCCTGCGAGGCCAGAGTGGGCTCAGCGGTCAGCCCCCATTCGAATTACGTTAGGGGGTCTTTCGCTTTTGCCAGATCTAGAGAGATACTACGAGTCTTCCGTCCCAGATTCCATCGCCGCGGCCATCTGGTTCACCGGTACTACCAAAAAGTCTCATGCTTACGTTACTGTTACTGATGTAAGTATTATCTCGGACCACGAAGACCCCGGTCGTGCTTCTTGTTTCCATTCCCATCATCATATTGATGATAAATCTCCTCGTGCTCTGCCATAAGAACTTGGAGTCCTTATCATGGTGAAGGTAAGGTAACGCTGTGATTCTTGCTCAAAAAACAGACCGAACGCGTTCGAGTTATTGGCTCGTACGACCCGGCAGCATTCATGAGTCGCTCGTTCAACTGTCCCTCGGAGACACGGTCGAGAAGTGCCATGCATGGTCGCCCCCCGTCCTTTCTTTCTCTCGGTCCCAGCGCAGAAAACTCCAGTGCGCTCCTGCGCCCCGGGGGCCAGAACAACCCAGCTTAGTAGGCGCTTAGATGTTAGTTCTGTTCCGTCAAGGCGCCAAGAGCAAACGTAGCCCTGACGGAACTACATTCCACTCTGACGGTACGGAATTCTATCTAAGTCACTACAACAAGCAAGGGATGAGCGCCTGACGCGCGAAAGCCCCTTAGTATATGATATAAAGGCTAACGCGCATACGTTTTCTTGCTGGCCCTAAGTATGCGCTTCTTCTCATGTAGTTCCGTCAGCATCCGTAGTTTGCGTAGTAGTTTGCTCCCTAAAGACTACAAAAAGAAATGGATCAAAAAAAGGGGGGACTTCTGCAACGGGCTATGCCACCCATTACTTATGAGGGAAGTCGCATCCGTCCCATCGCAAGAACCTACAATGTAATGATCACATTGGTTACCCTTTTTTCTTTGGTAGTTCAACGGACGGTCGCCCCTCCAACAAGAAAAGGTATAAATATGGAAACTTCTCTGCCATTTGGATCGGAGAATTTATGGAGGAAATCGGGTTTTAAATTTCCAGAAACCGCACGATTATATAGCCAAAGGGAATACGCCGCGCCTAAAATCATCCCAAGCGCTGCTAATGTGGCTACTAAGCTATTTCTTTGGAAAGCTCCTACTAAGATGAGAAATTCCCCGATAAAGCTGCTAGTACCAGGTGAACTCATATTGGCCAAAGTGGAAGAGAAGGAAATGGTAGAGAGATTCGGCATGGTGCTCACTGAACCTCCGTAATATCTAGCAAGTCGAGTCTTATGTCGGTCATATAGAACACCAACACATAGAAAAAGGGCTGAAGGAACCGGTCCATGACTTGACATCGGTGGAATGCTACCTCCAATTCCCTGTATGTTCGATAGAGCCAAAGATTCCCCCCCCCACTGATCGGAGTACGCCGATTACCCCCCGAACCGTACAAGATAGTTACCACCTATCATACGGCTTTCTAACTTCACTTCTTTTTCTGGTCGTTCCGCTCTGTCGGATCGATGGTAGTATAAGATCTCTTTTACCCCCCGACATTTTTAAAATAATGTTTAAAGCTTCCTACCCATAGTTAGCATGTATCTCCCCGGGTCATACTTGAGTATCACATCGTAGACCCCCACCCCAACTCTATCTTCCTTATCAGTGAACCGGAACATAGTGCATAGGTACTCTTCGATGCAGCGGGGACGAGACGACGTGACATACTACGATCACGTACAGAAGTGCTGCCCTTCGGCTCGGCAATATGGAACCTCTCAACAGCTCCCGTTCCTTTATGGGGTCCTATCGGGATAGGTAGGCCCAAGTCTTTCCCCTCCCCCTGACCGAGCAGTAATTCCCCACGGCTGACAAATAGGAGTTTAGGCCATAAAAGAAAGGCACCGGCCCCCATTCCCCCCCCACTGGGATTTTGCTTTCCTTATCTACGTGCGCACTGCGTCAGCACTGGCGAAAAAGAGGTCGGCTTTACTGAAGAAGGGGCGGGCCGGGTGCTTGCGGGCCCCTCTGCAGCAAGTGCTTGTTGGACCCCCACCCCCGTTTCCCGAGAGGGGGCCGAAGAAGCAAGAAAACGGCTGCGCGCTACGCGCTACTACTACTAGCGCGCAACGGCTTTCTCTGATAGGCTCGCTTCACTTTTGTTGCGGAACTCGCAGCTTCCCTGCCCCTGCTTAGCGTTCGACTTGTGATCCTGGATGCAGTGGAGGATTTTTAGAAATGCGCCCGAATGTTCCCCCCTCCCCCCATAAGACCCTACTTCTCTTTCCCCCCTCGAGAAAGATAAAGAAGACAAGAAAATATTTAAGCTCTTCTTTCATGTGAACGGCCCTATCTTGTATCGAAAGGTTTTTCGTGCTATACACCACGTTGAGAAAGACCAACCTCCTATGTACCGTACCATTTTGGTACCTCGAAAGGGGGGTGCTCCTTATGATGCTACGGACGGCTGTCCGAAGTGCAATGACGGGGTAAACTCGGATAGGATTGTGCGTGCCGGGCCCTTCGGGTGTCATATTTTTTTTTGCCGAGTTCCCCGTACCGTAGGCCCCTATGCTACGCGGCCGTAATATTGTGTTACGTTCCACCGCTGTTACGCCAGAAAGAAAAAGTTCCACACGAGCTCCCGTTCTGCGGCGTGGTGGCAGGACCGCTAGGGGATTGGCTCAGGGTGTAGGTAGAGTCAAATCTGCAGGGGTCATGCAAATACATAGGCCCCTTCCCTTCTGCCGAGTGGTTTAGAAGGCGCTTTCCGATCTACGGTCCCTCGGAGCGAAGGGTTAGGCAGGTAGTACGGGCCCTCTGACTTCCAGCTATGTGCTGTGCGGCTCCCGCGAAGCGAATGAAGGGAAGCTCGAAGAGCTTTCTCCGCCAGCGGCTTATGTAGTGGTCGGCCAACTAAAGCTCGCTAAGCTTCGCTTCCCTCCCCCCTTACTGAACTTAGTAGTCGGCATTCTATAAGCGACTTGTCGAGTCTACGAAGCTTTGCTTTTTGTAGTCGGCCCGTAATGCCTCCCTTCATTTGCTTGCCTCCTTCCAGCCCAGAATGCTTGGCCTCCTGCGCCAAGTCGATTTTTTTTTAGGCTTGGCTTCGTCCCGGAAGCGAAGCTTCTACGACGAGTTCTCCCCTTCTCCACTCTCTCTGGCGGAGAAAGCTCTTCGAGCTTACGGGTGAGCTTACGCTTACTCTCAGCCTCTTTGATTGGTAGGCGGGCGGGCCCCTACTTAAGATGAAAAAGGGTAATTGGATTATGTCGTGACGAAACAAGCAAGGGATGAGCGCTGACGCGCGAAAGCCCCTTAGTATATTATATAAAGGCTAACGCGCATACGTTTTCTTGCTGGAACTACACCTATGCAAAGAGCGCCTTGCACGATACGGCTTTTTGGCCTACTCTTGCATAGGCGCTCTTTGCATAGGCTACTTCTAGCTTCTATAGTGGCCCTTCCACTTTGGTGTAGTTGTAGTTTGTATTGGTACTGAATGAACATATCAAACAAAGGCGAGCAGTATAAGCCCTTCTCCGGCCTGGGAAAAGCAGCTAACTCTAGAAGCTAGGGCTTTGTTCACCTTTGGACACGAACACTATTCCGTTCTCAGCGGAAACCCGCCTTAGAGATTGAACGTCGACTTATCTTATTGCCGTTCAATCTAAGACAGCGCTGATAGCTTGTAGTGAACAGCCCCCCTTGCAACTATGATAGAAAGCCGTTTGCTTGTTGCCAAATCGTTCGCCTTTCTTTTTTTTAATCAAAGTAGGTCGCGACTCTTGTATTGTAGTCGGTCGGGGGAAGCGGTAGCTTCTACGACAGCTCCGCTTCCTCGTCTTGCTTCTCTTCTGGCAAAGCTTCTACTTTGCTTGCTTCTCTCGCGCTTGCTTGCGCGAAGGCTTTGAGTCCTTTTCGCTGGGTCCAAAAGCTTCCGTCAAAGCGAAAGATCTGATCCAACAGAAATCCCGCATATTGAGCGCAGCTGATATGCGGCTACGGCTAGGCGATCATGCCATATTTTACTTATATATGTATAGAGAGATCCCCTAGATATACAGATAGAATAGATGTTGTTCATGGATAGACAGACATTCCATTGATTCACGAAATGGCTCGTCGATCCAAATGAATCATTCTTCTGGTCTCTCTCCGCCCCCCGCCCCGAAACTGACCCACGGCACAGCGCCCATTCGCTTCGCGCGCGGGAAGGCAACGAAGTTAAGTTCATGAGACCGCTGCGGAGTGGAGCAGCCGCGACACGAAGTTCCTTACCTTAGCTGGATCTCGCTGGTGCCACCTAAACGGTAGGTAGGCGGCGGATGTGTGACGTTTGGAGTTGTCGTTCGTGCACCTGTCCCCAATGGAAGAATGAGTGATCCGTTCCCCTGCAGATCATGGCCTTACCACTCGGTCCCCGATGGCCAGCGGGGGATTCGGTATAGCAGCTCACGTTCGTTCCCGCTGGACTGGACACGTGTTAGCTGTAGGAAGTATGGTTCCGAAAGTGACTTCGGTTCGCCAGTTCAGGCTCAACTCCTCGCTTTACGTTAGCGGACCTACAGGTCGGGCCGGGGCTCCGCGCTCTTTCTTTCTGTGTGGGACGATGCCGGGGAGAGAAGGGAATGCGTCGAGGCGGCGAACAACAACAACACAACTCCATTTTAGCTTTTCCCTCCATGAGATGCGCCCAGTGCATTGGACCGATGGATAAGAGAACTGAGCTGGCCCTGACGGAACGGAATGAAACCTAAGTTGGGCGCTCTACGTACGATGTAGACTCCATCAGATACATTTCGATTTCTTTCTGATGGATCCAGAATAGATAGTTGTCTCATCAATAGATAGAAATAGGGGATTGGACCTTCTTTTTGATAGATTCCCTCTCTATCCATTCCTACTCTTTCGATCTATCAGAACAGATCAGGCTATCTATCAATCGATTTTTAAATAGCACATATCGCTTTTCGTTCATTTCCGCCACGCCAACATAGCCGCCATAATAAGAAGCAGGCGAAGCAGCTGGAAGCGCTCGCTTCACGCCCTTTCATTCTTATTCACGAATGAATTGGGAAAGCCAACAGAAAGATTCGATTCTGACTTCGTAGAGCCGGTGCTGCTGCCTGCGCGTAGGGCCGTCCCCCACTCCCGTCCCGGGGCGCTAAGGGGCTTTTGTTTTTGGAACAGACGGCAGTGTTTT
>JALIGU010000073.1:165000-182500 GCA_023053565.1 Aquilegia eximia | reverse complement strand
ATGTTCTAACATAGAGTAGAATCTAACATTGAAGAGATTAGTTGACAACAGTAAAAGGGCGCCTAATTCCAATACAATAGGGGTCTATCAGTGCAAGTCAGCTGAACACCGTGATTGATGAGTGGGTAGGTGGGTTAGGTGCACCTCTCGCCCAGTGGGAAGTAATGAGGCAAGTCCCCCCCCCCCCCCTGAATGAATAAGTAGTGGACCCCCTTCCCGCGTATACGCCTTTCTTTTTCTTCTTTTTTTATATTTTTTATCCAATTGAGAATCTTTCTAAAAAAACATCTCTGGCAAAACGCAATTCGTCGATTTCAATCCAAGGTGCACCTTGCCTTTTTTCAAGTAGCTTTGTTACGCCTATTCAGCTAGGCGGGGCCTTGGTCATAGCCGAAATTCGTCGAAGGGAAAAAAGAAGAAAAAGAAAGGGATGTTTTTTCTTTCTTTCAATCCAAATAAGAGAACAAAGAAACCACTAAAAAATGAAAGTTAGAAAAAGAAGTGAGTTTCAGTAAGAACTAGCACTAGACCTCTTCCCCTTTCCACTTTTCCTCTCTCCTTTTGTTTGTGCTTCCACCCGGGCTTTTCATTCTGTTTTATAGAGACCCGAGGAATTCATTTAGTCTAATAATTAATGTAGAAAGGTGAGGAACTTTCCCCGGCATACGGAATCAAAAAAATCCAGGATAACTTCTGCATCGGGGAGGGGGAGGCTATCGAAACCAAACGAGACTAGAAGGAACTTGGGAATTAGCACCATTCCTATGAGTGCTTTTGTCTCGAAGAGCCAACCAAAAAGGGGCGGCCCTCCTCTCTCTCTATCTCGGTCTCGGTTTAGCATCATATATCGATCTGGATCCTTTTTTTATTGGTTGTAGTGCGGATTAAGGAGCTGCTCCTCCATGCTGTGGCTGTGGAGGTGGGGGCTGCCGCCTCCTGTTAGAGGCAGAAGCCGGGGCCACCGGAGCTATCTGCGTCAAGTGTGTCGATTGAAAGTTCCGGGGAGACAACTAAAATGCCAGCGCAGAAATAGAAAGAGTCGTGCCGTTCAAAGTGGAATTTTTCTAAGATCCATTGCTCGATTTTGCATGCTCTGCTCCCAAAATGCAGAGAGACTTGCGAGGGCAGATCCGAGTTGGTTGGTCCGGAAAGTCATGGGAGAGGCGGGCTAAGTGAAATAATATAATATACTGGTGCCACTATAGAATCTTCTGAATCACGCACGGCACACTTTATATATCTCCTCCGTCTACAAGGTGAACCGCTTAGCTTACAGCACAGCGTGTTCGCCACCACACTGGCTGGTGCATTGGTCAGCCCGATAGGCATGACCCTTCGATTAGAACGCCCCATATCTCGTGACACGCGGAGCGTGGCATTTCCTTTGAAAAAGTTCGTATAACTTCTAACCAAAAGATGCATTCTTTATTCATAAAGTACCATTCTAAGGGTGCATTGCCTCTTTGAGTGAAGAAGAGAAGGTCTTTGTATAGACACTCTTGAGCCATGTTCGTCGCCCTAGGCTCACCATTATTTCATTTCATTCTATTGATAGAATTCCGTTCCGTCAGGGTTCTAGCTCCAAAGAACATATACATGGTGCTATGTCGACTTACGTACGTCTCGTTGACCACCCGATCAGGTATACCACGTATCATCCCCTCTTTCCATAGAGGAGATATAAAGAAAAAGAAAAAGATATAGTGATCGTGCCGTAGACCTTGTTCGTTTCTACTTGACGTTCTTTTCCTCGGTTTTTTTTTTACATTACATAAGGTAGCTTGCTTACTTAGCGCTTGCGCTAAGGATCTAATCAGAGTCAAACTTCGATTTGAAAAAAGAAACCTTTCCCTTATTAGCTTAGCCGGAGTACAAGTGTACCCCTTGATCTTTAGTAAAGACGGATTAAGCCTAAAAACTTTTTTTTTATCGAAAAGTCTCAACGTCCTCGTTGAGAGTCGCTCTGCGAGACGTCCAGTAGTCTCTGACTTGGTCTTCGAATCGTAATACTGTCTCAGCCCGTTCCCAGCTTGCCTCGCTCTCAGGTTGGCCCTTCTACTTGACTAAGTAGTATTCCACTCGTGCAGTGGGTGTATGGGCTAGCCCATGGTGCGGTCAGCTATGATATACTTTCTTTTTAGGTTCATCTACAACATCTGGTGGTGCCCTCGTGGGCACGTTCCTCTCTGGGTCGGTCTGGTCTAATCGAAGTCAACTGACTCACATGGAATACGGGGTGAGTTTGAACCGAGCTGGTCGCTTGAGTCTATAGGCTACCTTTCCTATCCGCTTCTCTACAAGGTCTAGTCTACTTACTTTCTTCTTCCTAAACTTCTCTTTCTTAATAGGTTCTTGCTTTCCCGTAGTTAAGGAGTCTCGGTATTCGTTCTTTCTCTTGTTCCAAAGGAAGCGAGTGACTGACGGTCTTCTGGAAAGGTAGTTAAGTAAGCGAGTTAAGTTACCCGAGGGTAACGTTCGGTAAGAACACATTTGAACGCTCATTTTCCTAGTATAGGGATAAGGAAGTAGGATGCCCTACAAATGATTCCTCCCCAATGAACGTACCTGAACCTCAAGCACGACAGATTGACTTTGATAAGCGCACTAGCTGACTACGAGATCAGTCTCACCTCGAGTTCGACTACGGAACGGAATCCTACCTGTCTCATATATAGAATAGAGAACCGGGGCCCGAGCCTCATACCGGGGACTCGTGACTGAACTTGCATTCATCTAGTTTGCTTCTCTCACCCAATCTCGAGTCTATTAAGATATAAAGAAGGAAAACATAGATAAGCAGAAACTAGCACTGTCAGAGTAGGCGATTAGGTTGGTGTGACTCCATTGAAGGTCAGCGCTAGCCCCCATCCTGTGTTTAAGCTTCAGAGTCTTGCGGTAGGGGAAAGGTGTTCTTTGGTCTCGCAAGGTGTCCTACGCAGGGGGCTCTACGAGCGAAGTGCCAATGAGCGAAAGCTGCAGCTTCGTATCGACCAGTCAGTCGGCATGGGAGAAAGAATTGATTGAATGCGGGCAAATACAATTAACACTTAAGTAATAGGCATTCATTTTTGGAAGCCTTAATATTCGACTTCATCGGATGCTTACTACACGTAAGAATCCTATCGACACGTCCTAATACCCTTGGTCCCACCCGTCAACATGCATTCTTTTGAAATTATATAGGCATCCTCTTGCTTGGCCTACATTCCCAGGGCATCTGTCTCTCCTGCAGGCTTTCACCATGAAGTAATTCCCGGTCCTACGTCTCGTCTAGTCATCCTCTTTCTCATTGGCAGGCTTTCACTCAGTCATAGCAAGGAACGGTGCTTAAAACGCAACGTAAAGGTAGTGGATCGACAGAAACTGCTGGTAGGGTGGCATGAGAGAGCTTGTTTCGCGCACACCCGTAGCTAGGCTTCCCCTGGTGGTTATGAAAGTAGCTTGGCCTTGGCTGCAGCGAGTGCAGTCACTTCCGGATGAAATGATTTAGGTCCCAAATCAGTAGCCGTTCCTTCAGCTCCTAGTTTCAAAGCCAAGTCAGCAGCTATGATATGAAAGCATTTCTTTCGAGATAGCCAGTCCAGGTGCTCGGGGCAAGAGCTAACCGTAGCAGTCTAAGGCCGAGATGAATCGATTGAAGAACAAATTCACTTATATAGGGAATCTGCCTTTCTTTTCGCCTCAACGCGGGCAACATTAGATTCGTCAGAGTCGCTAGCTCTTCTTTCTGTTTTCACGAATCCTAGTTAGTTAGCTTGGCACTAGGAGTTGTCTAATCAAAAGGCGTAAGCGCAGCAGTTAGAATTTCATCCGCATCTGGCTTGATGACTGCTTTCCCATTCATAAAGTATACTCCTCTTTGGTTCATTACCCTCGGCGATGCGCACCTGGTAGTACCCCGGCCTTAGATCCAACTTGGTGAAGAAGCTTGCATCTCCCAACGGATCGAATGGGTCTTCTACGCGCAGAATCAGGTACTTATTCTTGAGGGTAACCTTGTTTAGATATAGGTAGTCGATGCATAGACGTAGGCTCCCGCTTCTTCTGGAACAACACTGGGGCTTCATAAGGTGCTTTGGATGGCTGGATGTACCCGGCGTCCAATAACTCCTTGAGTTGTCTCCTCAACTCAGGGGTGCCATCCTGTATGGTGCTAGTGCAGGGGGCTTGGCACCAGGCTCCAACTCGATTTGATGGTCCACCTCTCACTGATCACATCAACATCAACGGCAAGCGATCAGATTAGAGAGTAGTGCACATATAAGAGAAGAAGCGGATCAAAAGGTAAGCCTATTTTCGCTATTCCTAGAGTATGCTCTCATCGGTTAAGAATAAGAAGGAGATGTTTTTCTCTTTCTTTGATTTACGAGGGTGATCGGAGACTAGGAAAAAAAGGAAGCCCTTCGTTTGACCGATCTTTTCGATTGCTAAACAGAATTGGAAAAAAAGGGAGGAGAAAGAGCCAAATCAGTCTGAGATGAGAGCACCTCTAAAGAGGAGTGGGGCTTAGGCTAAATCTCGAGAAAACAGAAGCTGTGTGTGAATCCTGTCTAGAGCTCCTCACACTGTCCGCATCAACGGCAAGCTATCAGATTAGAGCTTCTTTTTAAGAGGTCCGCTTGTTTTAGGTCATAAAGGGAGGAAAAAATGACTAACCTTAGGTGTTGCTTTCAGTGGGCTTGTAGCTAAGATGAGTGAGCATATTCAATAGCTAAGATAAGACCAAAACACAAAGAGAAAGAGCGAGAACCTCTAACTGGTCGTTACGTCAATCCAACCTTCACCGATACATGAGTCGGGGAGGATTGGATCAACTACTTCAATTGGAGCATTCTGGTAAGCTTGATCCTCGGGTTAAGGTAGCTGCCAAGGAATGAATCAAAGACCTAAGGACGTTTTCAATACCACTGCTCCCGCTGAAACAATTGTAGCTGTTACGCAAGCAAGCTATTTCATTCGAGTAGTCTTTATCAAGTAATCAATATTATAAACACTGCCCTAAGCAAGTAAGCTAATTCATTCAAGAAAGAATACCTATCTGTAAGCAAGCGAATCAAAGAAAAGCCATAAAACTGGATAACCAAGTATTCAATCAAGCAAGTTTTTTCTAAATCCATCCGGACGTACTCATGCTTCTTAAAGAGTAATCTCTCATAACCTTCTTCTTATATCGTTTTAATGTTAAGGCAACAAGCAAGCGATTGAGGGAGACTAGTACTCTTATTTATGGATTAACTAGCCCTAAGCAATGGAGGGAGACTGCATAAAGTAAAGGATAGTCCCTTAGTGACATGGTCATCTCGACGAGGAGAGGGGTGAGTTAGAGTTGTAGTTTGTATTGAACAACCAGCAAAAGAGACAGTAAAGAAGCTCAGCTGAGAGTGGATCCTATCCCATGTTTACCAGCGGGAGAGTCATCCGTCTAACAAGAAAACGAACGGAGGCGCCGAGATATTATACAAAGGCCTTGTCACGAGCCGGATTCGAACCAGCACTTCAGGTGCTTAAAGCCCTACTTCATTCCATAACGATCGTGATTTGGTGACCCGGTTCCTCACGCTGCCCATGAGTACGTCCGGGGGGTCGATCCCACCCACCTCTGCGTAGCGCTCTTGCGAAACCATTGGTTGGCTCCGAGTAATAGTGCTTTTCGTCTCCTTTTCTCTCTACCAATTACCAAGGCCTCCGCCCGCACTCAAAATGAGAAAAGAGATAATCAAAGATGAAATGACGATACGAATGAGATCAGCAGTCACTATCATCTTAAGGGAAGCAAAGAACCAGAGAAGCGAGTCAGTCCAGTCGCCCCTCGGTTGAAAAGAGATGTCTTGAGCAATCAGAGAAGCGCTTTGAAACCGAGGAGAAAGATAAAAACGGATCTGTAGTGACAACAACAGCATCAACCCTAGCACCAGAGCAATTAGGGTTTGCTGTAACTAATGTAAGGGAAGGCAACACACAGAAGATTCATGATGGAAGTCTTGGAAACCCTACTTCGACTGAGCACATGATCATTATTCATGACAATAGTAATAAGAACGTCTCCCAAGCACAACAAGGAGACAGTGCTACGGCCAGACTTGGGTTCGATAGCATGCAAGGAAATCCGGATTCCAACCCTAGGAAAAGCTCATGGGCTGACGTATTGGGAAGAAGTGCAGTAAGCAAATCGGTGCTGTCATATGTTAAGCCAGCCATTGTGGAAGGGAAACCTATTGTACATGTTTCCTCGAATCAGTTTACTCACATTAAGGAGAAGTATGCAGGATTGGTTATTGCATGCTTTGTAGGGAAGAGACCTTCCTTTGGATTCATGAGGGAATCAGTGGCAAAGATTTGGAAACTCAAGAAGAATTTCACCATGAGAGTATACAGTGAAACAATGTATTCTTTCGAATTCAGTAACGAGGAGGATAGAATGGCTGTTCTTGAGATGGGTTCCTTTCACATAGCAAGCCAACTGTGTGTTATACGGCCATGGAAATTCTTTATTGAGGAGGATACAAGAGAGATGAAGACTGTTCCACTGTGGGTGATCATGAAGAGGTTTCCTATGGAGCTATGGGATGAAAATGGCTTCAGTCAAAATAGTGCATTGGGGGTGCCTTTGTTTGTTGATAAAATGACTGAATCAATGAAGAGAACAAGTTTTGCCCGAGTGTGTGTAGAAGTGGACACTAAGTTCTCGTACCCGAGTCATGTAACTGTGGTGTTGGATCAGGTGAGAGCAATTAACATTCCTATGGAGTACAATTGGCGACCGCCGAGATGCTCAACTTGTGATGTATTTGGGCATAGTGAGCACAAGTGTCCGAAGAAGAAGCAGAGTAAGAAGGCTACTGGTGAAGTTTGGCTACAAAAGCAAGAGGAAGCTGCTCAGGCAGACCCTACTAGTGGCCATGGAGATGACCCTACCAAGCACGTGGTGGAGGGACAGGTTAATGGGGTTGATGGAGACGAGTCTGGGGAACACATTGAGCAGCCAGAGGTGGGTGTTCAAATACCACAGACCAGTTCAAATGGAATAGAGTCTTTGAATGATGGTAACACAGAGGCACAACTTGATAGAAGTGAGACTGAGAATAATGAGGACTGGCAGTCGCCCAAAAAAAGACATACTTTCAGACGCTATGAGAAGGGTGATGGTGGCGGAGTAGAAGAGAGAACACAAACTGTAGGAGGAAGTGTCACTTATGCAAAACAAAATCAAAACAGTGAGAACCAAAGGAGAAGGGAACCCAGCAAAATAAAAACACCTGCATTACGTTTGTGGATGCAAGGCCACCTCTTCCATCAGGTATTATACTGTCAGATTTCCAAAGATCCGTAGCATACCTAGCCCTATCTTCTAGCCAGAGAACGTAACGAATATAGTCGTTGAAACTCAAAAGAAAAAGGCTTTCAAATTCATGCGCACAAGAGCTTAACGTGCACAGGAAAAAGCCAAGAGCTAATTCAATAGCGGTCTTCTATCAAGCAGCACTTACTTTTACACCGAATACGATCACCGTAAGAGCTGATTCGACGGGAACCCTATGAATGCCATCTGAGGATTGGATGCTGTTAAAAGCGCTATCCCATCTGTCAATTCTTTTCTAAAAAACCGTCTTATAAAAGAAAATTACCCCCGATCGATGGCCGTATTCCTAATAGCTACGATCAGAGTGAGGGAAGGTTTCCTTAGGAAGGGAACCAACCGAGTCTAATCCTATACTAACCGAAGGCAGTAGTTAGCAAGAAAACGCCCTATATATAACTAACGGCTTGAAACCGTTGCTTGTTTGAGTGAAGGCACTCTATGCTTGCTTGTCAGATCAGGGATATAGTTCCCATTACCAGTCTAGTCTTAGCAGCCAAGCCCAAGCCAGAGAAAGGAGTTTAGTTAGCCAGTCATCAAGTCGGAGACGGAGCTTAGTCACTCGCGGGGATTAGTCATCTCTTTCTGCTTGTGCGCTTGATTATCGGGGATCATAGACCAATAAGGAGAGAGGCCAGTCTTGCTACTCACCATAGGACTTACCTGGGAAGACGGGATGAGGTAAGCCAAGATTCATATTCCAGTGCCGACTGCATGTACGAATAATTCTTAGATGCTATAAAGAATGATGATGACTTTATTCGCTGTCGCTCATAGGATTCGGCTCATCATGTTCTCATGAGCTTTGACATGATGAGATAACTAGGTTTTTTCTTGCCAAGAGCCTTGTACACGAGCCATCGTTGCTCGGATTGGAGAGCTCACCCGGGAAGGGAGCTTAAAGTTGCGCAGCAAAGCTACGAACATAGCAGAAGAGCGAGCTTCCTATTAATTACTATATCTTTCTTCTTTCTTACTCGAGCTCTTTCTCTTTACTAGAAGATGCTTGCCTTGCGCCAGGATCAAGAACGCGGCAGCCTTCCCTCAACAGCCCGGGAAGAAGGTCTATATAAAATATCAACTACAGTGAGCAAATAGAGTACCTGCCCTAGTAGGGAGACAGCTCCAGCATTTCTCTTAGATGAAGGGCCCATAAGCGTAGAATAATTCTTTCCATAAGTGCTACAGGAGTCTAGTCCGGAGAAAGAGAGCGCGCTTGGAGTGGAAGAAAGCCAGGGCTAGTTAGCAACTTTAGTAGTTCAGCTCCGTCTCACTCAGGTCATGGGTACGGAAACCGTAGATTAGAAAAGGTAAAGGTAGGACGGTACTCTTAGAAAAGGCATGCCTCTACAAGCGATAGATCGAGCCAAAGTGTGTAAGATCGGATCAACCCATTTAATTATGTCTGTCACTCGGTCAATAGAAGCAATTCCTTTTATAAGGTTGCTTGCGTTCAAGCCAAGCAACGGTTGGCTAGACTGCTCGATTGGAGGAGATAACTTGGTGGAGGGCTTGTGCCGGATTGATTTCCTTGAGCCCTAGCCTGCTGAGAACCACTATCAGCCCGTGACGGGGCAACAGTTTAAGTCCCAACAACAGGTACAGTCGAAACTGACTCCGCTCCTATAGCTTTGACTCCCACCCCATACAGATTTGGCTCCCATCCCCATACCTACGTCTGTATTACTGAAATGATTCCCTAACTACCATATGTACTATACGTAGTCCGTGTAACTGAAATGATTCCCTAACCCTAGACAGTTTGATCTTCCACTTCTCTGTATTCGTTCTTGAATCATTTCCTGATTTCAGGAGTTTAGGAGTGCATATGAGTTCATGAGTGCATGAGTCAAGGTGCGCTTCTCTTCCAATCGAATCGAATATATTCTATTAAAGCAAAGCCCAGAGGAGAAGTATACCAGTCCGGCGCAATCAGTTATCAACCAAACCATTCCTTTTGTTCTGCAACTGGATAGTCTCCCGAAACTGGTCAACTGGTAAATCCGGAACATTCCTTTATGGAAAGAATTCCCCTGTAAAGACCGTAGCAAGGGCTCGCATCTGGCGGCATTTGCCCTACTGGCGGATTCAAAAAATCCTATCATTAGTCAAAAACTTGAGTACGGGGTTCGTAGATAGGTTTCAAATCCAAAAGCTTTCCTTTATATGTACGGGCTTTTGCTTTTAGACCCGATTTGTCGACTTAATCTGCCCTGCTCTTAGCTCGGGTTCTTGCAACATGGAATGAGGCGTCCCTTGTTCCTTCTTTCGCAATACTTCGTGTCTCCCATGCCCCGCTTCAATCTCTTGCTTGCTTTGGTGCCTGGTCCAAGGAAAGGAGTCCAAGTCTGTCTTCGAATAAGCAATCACAAAGGCTGGTCGGCTCTAAGAAGGGCTGGGGCTCCGCCCTTGTTTTAGATCTTCCATCTCTAGCATTGGCTAGCGAAGCTGTAGGGGCAGAGGTCTAGCTGGTAAGCTAGCTCATAGGGCTGGCTGTCGGATGCGCTAAGGCTGCTTGTTCTTTCGCGCTAGGAGCCCTTCCTAGGTTGTGAGGCGATAGTGCCTGCTGTCGATAGGTAGCTCATCCCTTGCTTGGTAGTTCAAGGCGTAGGCGCTGTTGTCTTTCGTGAGTGTGGGTGTGAGGCAGGACTATCTGCTGCAAGTTCCTGTCTGGCGGATGCAGAATTTTTCTTCGGTCGATAGGTGGGCTCTGTTCCTGTTGCAAGTGCAGGAACGGTGTCGGCCCAAGCAGTAAGTAGGTGGAGCTCTTAGTGCTTCTTGGTCCCTTCCTTGGGATAAAAGCCCCTAAAAATAACTTTCAAAAAATCCGACTCAACTCTCCTTTTCAGTATTAGAAGAATTTTGAATCCATCCCGTAACTGTCTCTACAGCTGTCACTCTTTCGCAATCTCTCTTTCTATCCCTTTCAATCCCAAAGAATCTATTCCTACCCCTTGACTCGCTCATCCTACTAAAATCAATGATGAAAGTCTTAGAATAGACTATGTTGGGCAGATAGGGCGTGATTGGCTTTTGTGTGGATCCAGACGTACCGCAAGGGCCCAGGCATAGCTAGAACCATCGGTCGAGAAGTCGCTTCAAAAGTTTATTCACCTTCAGAAGCGGAAGTAGATACTTACCCGCTCCCCATTTCTGGGCCCAGCCAATCCAATCTTTGGTTCGGGAATCTCCCCTTTCCTATAGAGTAGAGTGTTCATTCCTCACCCTGGAATGGAATTGGTTTGCCTTTCTTTTATATGCTTGCCGCGTATAAAGACTAAAAAGCCCCCGGTTGTGTCTCGTTGAGCAGAGACAATCAACCGAGTGAGAAATCGGTCAGGTATAGCGGATTCTCTTCTTCATGATAAGGAAACTCTGGAAATGTATTCGCTACTGGCTGGATCCCTTGCTTGGTGCAGAAAGGGATGCTTCCGGTGGGTGGTCAGTCGGAAAAAGGTGAGATGCGAGGTCTTGATCTCGAGGAGGGCAAAGACTACAGCCCCTGAAAGAGGAAGAGTGGCGTGCTGCTCATATCTTTAGATATCTTTCTTTATAGATTAGGATATCCATTGAATTAACCGCTCCAACTAGCTCGAGGCTATCGCTTTATCAATCTCTTTTGCTCCCGGGATCGAAATTCTCAATGACGAGAGCCAGACCTAGACAATCCTTCTGCTCGTCCTCAGTTACGGATAAGCGTGATTCAGTCTCTCAAGAGCCGGACCCGGGACCGGACCATACCCAAAAGTTTCATGATCACGAGCTGGTCATAGACCCTACGGAACCAGATCCATCCGAGCCAGACGTGGCAAAAGGGGTCGAACCCAATGGCTTCGCCAGTAGCATAATCGTCGTTTAGGCACTCAAGCAGCACAGCGCAGCACCTGGAGCAAAGGCTGGAGAGGCGCCGGTTCAACTGAACTATCAGGGTTGGGATCGATGGAATGGAAGCTAACTGCTACTAGCAACTGCACCTATCGATACGATAGGAATGGGGGTAGGGGAATCAGTTCCTTGGATCTTTTGTCGTCCAAGGACCGGGTCTCTTTTGTCGTAAGATGTCATCACCTCAGGATTACATATAAACTCCCATGGTTTAGCGGCCACGGTTGCTTGTACCAGTACGGCGTAGTCTTCTTTCAAGATGAACCTGGCTTAACAAAACAGAAAGCTGGCCACCATACTTCGAAAAAGCAGTCTGCCGTGGAGTCATTTTAGAAAAGCGCTTCCAGATAGAGTGTCCAACAATGATTACGGAAGTCGTTATCATAGAGGAAAGCTTCAAAGAAAGCATCTCTATACTCAACGTATTGACAGCTTACGTTTTGAAAGGTCACCGGCTGCTCGGCTGATCCATTTTTCAAGGCTGTAGCTCGATGTGTCTTATCAAACCAACATATCCTTAACCTAATTTAGTCATGATCGTTCTCTGACTCTTCGGTTAACGTTAGAAAGAAGTAGCACTAGAGGATGATTTCTCATATCATGGCTTCTTCTGGTAGTCGATCCGGACGCGAAGATCTGGGTTCTCGGGGGGTAGACATTACTCAGGATCTTGAGCGAACTTTGAGTTATCAAGGTTCTGGCTGAGGTTCCGGGGGCTAGGCATGTATTCACAACTTGGCTCGACTGGCTACCCACGTCCCCGAACAACAAACACTGTGATGATGTAACCTTGTGTGACTTCTTTCTAGGGCATTCGAATTTCCTTCGCCCTTCTTGATAGGATTGGATTTGTACAGCCTGATGTATCAGTCGCCGGAGCGGAGCGGTGAGCGGACCCGGGGATTCAGAATGACAGAGTTCCAGATCCCGTTCCTCATAATAGTTCTATCATCTTTGTGAAAGATTTATTTGTAGAAAACAGAAAAGACTGGAATTTTGACTTAATTGACTCTTTGTTTGATGTAGTTACAGCACAAAGCATCAAGGAGATCCCTCTTAGATAGAGACCATTTTGTCTTCATCAAAATAAATGGTTTGGGCCAAAATTTCATTAAGGGGTAAGACTTTTTCACACACAGCCTTTAAAGCTTTGTGGAATACAGCTGCTAGCAATCAAGGTATGTCATCAAGCATCAATAAACCAACTTTGAAAGCCTGCTAGAGTTCAGTTATTTCTGTGGAAGGCTTACATGAACATGGCGCCCACTAAGGCCACTATTGCTTTGAGAATGCATAAATTAGACCCAATGTGCCCCTTATGCAAGAAGGAAGCTGAAACTATTTCACATATCCTTCTCTACTGTGCATTCTCTAGCAGATTGTGGTATGCATCTCGATCATGCATCAAACCGCCTACTTGGACTTGAAGAGAATGGGTTTTGTTTGCCCTACTGAGCTTTCCAGCAGAGTCATCAGATGCAACCCACTTCCCGAACTTGCTTCACGAGTTGGTGGTTCCATTCGCTGTTGTGGGCGTGAAAGAGATGGGTCTTCATTTGCTGTAGTTAGATGGCAAATAGATGCATAATGAGTAGTTGACCTATAGCCTCGAGTGAGCTTTTAGGGTCTAGGCAGCGTACTCGCTTCTATCGGTACGGGGTCAAGCAGAGGCTTCAGATGTTGATGGAATAGATTGCTTTTCGGAGCATCAAGCAGCGGGTGAAGAGAAGGATAAAATGGCTCGTACTTGCTTTTATAGATGAATATTCTGTTCCGTCAGGGTCAGAGGCAGCTTATTCCTACAGGGAGCAATCGATGCATCCCTGTTCCCTAGTTCTCATGGCATTAGCCGGTGGGACAGGTGCAAAAGAATCTGTTTATGGTTCCGGCTCGACTCGAGTCCAGATGTTGAGGGAGAGGACCAGGAGACGTTTAGTCCAAGGGTTCCTTTCGGTCATTGGTTAGTCCTAACAGGAAGAGTAAGATAGAATAGCCTGTAGAATGTATTTTCGCCGATTCAACTATGCATAAAAGAGAGTCCCTTAGTGAGCACATGGGAAATAAAGCAAGTCTAAGGCACTCAGCTAGAGTGGCAAGCCAACCAACAGAGGACACATAACTGAAGAGTAAGAGTGTCGTGGTTAACAACTCCTACCTAGCCTGTACTAAGCCGGTTAAGAGAAAGAAGCCTAGTTGTGGTGCTCTTATGCGGTTAGTAGTTTTAGCTCCTCTGCGCCTTTAGTGTTTGTTGTCAGAGAGTTGGCTGCTAAGCGTTGAATCTGATAGAGTGCAGTGAGGGGGGCTACTCGAAAGGGGCCGAGCGCAACGCTATAAAGCCAAGCAAGTAGTTAGCTTTAGCTGTTAGCCGGTGCAGCGGGATGTTAGCGCTTGTTGTTTTGGTTATTCACTCTGTATCTTTACTTTATGAGTGGGGTTTGGATCCAATGATCGGCCAGGCAGAGCAGACGAAAGGAAATATATTCTATGACTTCTTTCCAAAGGCGAGTAACCCACCCGGTATGATATAGATAGGGCAAGCATCAGCTATCCCATCTTCAAATCTGTTCCAACCCCAGGAGAAGGCTCTAACCCCGAGAGTGAAGGCTAGTACAAGCAATCTTCCATCTTCACCTGCAGCTTGAAAGCCCGATATGGCATTCTCTTTATTGTTCAAATCCTGCTGTCTGGTAGGCTTTGCGGGGCTCTACAAAAAAATGAAAAGGCGATAAGGCAGGGAAGTTCAACATGAGCAGTGTGGATAAAAACCTGTCTCCTTCTTGCCCTTTGTCCAGGGCTCTAACGTAGTTTTCATAGTATTGCTGATAGAAACTCTCGATTTCCCGTGCATCATTCTTTTTAACCCGGGAGAGTGGATACGTTCTCCTGTTAAATTACTTAAAAATGAGCTTCCTCTTAATGAGATCCAATTATAAAATTTTTAGTAATTTCATGGCGTCTTCCCTGACCCCATAAGCGCAGGAGGGCTGGGATGGCTTATATTATTTTTCTACTAAGATTAATGGAGCAGAAGCAATCGGACTAAGCCCGACACCGTCTCTCTTCTAGTTTAGCAACCATCACTGGAAACAGGGTCTCTCCTTGTAATCCACTAGTTAGAATAGGCAAGGCTTTTTAGGTACTATAGCCATCAACCCGAACGAAAGGAAGCCTGTCCGCTCTTTGCTGTCTTTTTCGGTGAATCGCTTTCATCGCTTCTTTCAATATCTCCTCCGGTTCCCGACTTCAAAATGAAATCTTTCGATTCCCGCTTAGTTCATCTGGAATCTGGCCTTTCATCGGTCTAGGTCTGAAGGAAAGGAGCCAAAAGGGGCGTAAACGAGCCAAAGGCTTTTTCAAGCTGTAGCAAGTTTTTTCTATCTGTCGCGTGCATGCGCTTAGACGCCTTTCAAAATGGATTTTCATATGTGCCGCTTTTGAGCCTGTGTTTGTTGCTGCTTTTGAGCCTAGGCTTGCTTCTCGAGTAAGTAGTGGCGTAATCATAAGTTGCTGAGTTGCATTGGTCGGCTTCACTCGATTGGGCAAGGGCGAATCGATCTTCTAGAGCATTGGCACATTCGATGTATTATTTTGCTTTAGTAAGTTCGAATCAATCCCTCTCGGCTTGTTGACGTTCATCCCCGAGATTGGATCTTTCTTTGCCCCTGATCTACGACCACCATCGCCTTCCCGCGATCTGATCTACGACCACCCTTGCTTGGTTCTTTCGTGAGTATAGTATGAGCGTGGAGTTAGTCTTTCGTGAAGCGGAGCGTAGCGCTTCGCGGGTGAAGGTGCAGGAGCTCAAGAGTCTGTGTGGGGTTCGGTAAGTAAGCCGAGTTCAGCTAGGAAGGAAGAAGGCTCGATCCCTCGGTAAGTAATAGTAGCCTTCCTTCCGTTCAGTAATAGTCATTGTAAAAGTGAAAATCCTTCCAACTAACTGGCTAGTGCATGAAGGAGATGCAAAATCCATGGGTGCCCGAGCGGCTACAGCCAGAGAAAACTTCGACGGAATCTCGCCAGGACGGAAAATAATGTTATGTTAGGTTCGAATCGAATCCCATCCTTTTGGAAGGAAGGGGGAAGCCCGCCGAGTTTTTGAAGGTGCCTAATCGGTGCCGGAGATGCAAGAATTGCTTCAGTTGGTATTAGCTTAGCTCGCGAATACAGGTCTTAAAAAAAACAAAAAAAGGAATCCAGGTGAATCCATTCCAGTCCATGATGGAAATCCTCTTTGATGGAAGCAAGAAATCCTTTGCTATTGGTGTAATGCTTCTTCTGCTTTCTGTAAATCAAAGATATCTCTCAACTAGCCTTTCGTCTTTGGCCTCTAGCTCTCATCTTGAAAGTGCGAAGTCTTTGAGGGCTCTCGATCGAGAATTCTTCTCCCACTCGCCACCCGTCCTTGTTCGCCTACATTCTTTCGGGCTAGCTAGGTTCAATTCCTACCTTCCGACTCCACAACACACTTGGAAGGCGTGCCTGCTTAGCGGGGCTTATAGAAATCCTAAAAAGCGAAAAAACCGATTCATTTTATGACCCGTATTTTCGAAAGGAAGTGGTTGGAAAAGTTCCAATTTGTTGAAAAGTTTATAAAAAAGTATGCACAATTGGGTAGCTAGCGCGCTTCGACTTGACTGTAACCTTCGCTTATGGTAACCGAACTCTTTACCTGCAAGAGGATAAAAGTCAGCTTTACCGCTGCTGATTGAACGAAGGAGTCGAGCCCCCGAGCCAACAAGCAACGGTTTCAAGCCTAGCGCGAAAGCCGTTGCGCGTTAGCCTATAAGGGCGTTTTCTTGCTGGATAGGACCTGCTTTAGGAATAGAACAGGAATGTGGTGTTCTTCTTAATGCACCTTTCAACATCGTATATTTCCTCTAGCGGGCTCCTCTTAAGTAAGTTCGAAGCAAGGCATGAGGAAAAAAAGAATGACAACAGCTTGACTGCACTACTCGGAACAGAAGGGAAAGAAAGATGTATCACTGCTTAAATGCTCCTGCTACCCCTAACTCAGTAAAGCCGGAAGGATGGTTTGAAGCCTGCCTTTTGGCTGTACCGATTATATGTCGGATAGGCGCCCGCCCCCAAGCCAGTGTCCATCTTCATGAAATGACATTGGTAGACGGGTTGGGCCCGCCCACAGGATATGGAACTAAGCGAAGGGATGCGGGCTATGGATCTCTAACGCCGGAACAGGATATGCAACTAGAAAAGGATCCGCCGGTGGATCTGCTGGGTCAATTGCTTTAATGGGTTCTTAAACAAGGTCAATTGGATCTAGGTAAACCAAAATAGGTTATTCGACGATAACTGCTAGTGCTTCTTCTCAGCTCGGTCGACGTTCACAGGGTTCAACAATGAATATTCCCAACCCTTCGTAGCTGCTTCTGATCCTGTTTCAACTTCTACCTCTATCTTTACTGCTGCTGAAACTACTCGCTTTTGATCTTTATTTGGATTTGAAACTTTCTATGACTCTCGAACTGCTGAGTCAACAAGGTAAACTATCACTAATAAGGGCTGGGAGGCTATAGCGCCGGTTAAGGCAGCATCCCGGCCCTCGATGCCTTTGGTACCTCTGCTTACTTAGATGCTCCTACCTTTGCGTCTGTTACCCTTGCTGCTGAAGCCTATGCCTCTATCTATCTATTCTTGTTAGATCACGTAGATTCGGAGAGATCGAAGGAGCATGAATGGCTACTCAATTCAGTCTCGTTTAGGAGGTCGTTCCTATCCTAGCGGGGGGAAGAGAGTTGGGACGGAGACGAATCCAAGCCAATGAGGTTACGAACGGTACGAACGAGTTGGAGAGCCTGTTGACGGTGACTTTGAGTGCTATTCCCGCTCCAGTGGAGATTGCTTGCTTTCTCGATGGGAATTGGTAATACTTGGTCTTGGTCTTTGAGGAAGCGGTGGCAAGGCAAAGGATGGGTGGAGATTAGGGTATAGTCAGGATATTCCACTAGATAGGTAAACCCATTTTGAGTTCGTTTTTCAAATAGGGAAGGCTTTGCATTCAAGGCAGTTGACGGAAAGAGAAATCGATTCGTCTTGCTTATGTGCTTGTTCATCGGATTGAGTGTGTGGTAGCTGCTTCTGACCGAATCGCTCTTTGTTTCACCAAATATTTCTCTTCTAGATTATATAATATATAGAAGTTCACATTCTTCAGGAAGTCGTTTATTTCGTTAGTGTAACTGGAAAAACGTAGATAAGGAGCTAAGGAAACAAAGCGCCCCTCTCTACCAACATGAAGCT
>JALIGU010000073.1:155000-157500 GCA_023053565.1 Aquilegia eximia | reverse complement strand
GAGCCGTATGCGGTGAGAGTCGCACGTACGGTAACGAGGGGGGTTCGCGTCTATACGTTTAGTGTGGTGGTTGGGCCTACCCACCCTATTTGTTCCATGATCTATGGGTCTACTGGAGCTACCCACTTCGATCAATTAGCCAAGATTTTGACCGGATACGAAATCACTGGGGCTCGATCTAGTGGTATTTTTATGGGTATTCTATTTATCGCTGTAGGATCCCTATTCAAGATCACTGCAGTTCCTTTTCGGGCGGCTGTAGGACGGACGGCCGCCTATAGGTGGTAGGGTAGGGTGGGTGGTACCGCTCAGATTGCGGCCAATCTTTCCTAACCGCGCGCGGGCCGGGCTTAGAGCGCGTGAAACTCATCACTACCTCGTAAGGGCGTTGAGACCATAGCATGTTACACGAAAGCGCCGCTTTCTCTGTAGTGTTGTCACACAGCTGCCCGCCTAGAAGCGCCACTCGCTCTGTAGTGTTGTCACACAAGATAAGTACGCCGCCCGCCTGCTGGCCGGGCGAATCGAAGTTATCTTCCGGTCAACTGTCCATCCAGTTCAAGTGCAAAAAACACAGTGGAATCACGCAACGCACGCTGCTGGTGTGCTTCCTGCCCACGAGGAAAGAAAGAAGAGCGACAAGGTTCAGTTCAGATTTGACTGTTTGCAGCATGGGAGCTGATTACCCAAAAAATCCCTGGGAACAATTAAAAAAAAAGATATCTCGGTAACGAAAACTATAGGAGGCTGTATTGGCGAGATCCAACGGTGAACAGCTGCCCAAAAGAAAAACCGCCTGGAAGTCCGAGGACCTTTAGTACTGTACCCCCGAACCAGCAGCCTTCGCGCCAAGCAAGACCGCCCTTGTCCCTTTCCTTTCTTCATTCAGCCTCCTTCCTTCTTTGCTTTGTTCCAATAGAGTCTAAGGCAAAGCAAAAGTGGTTCGTATGCCTACTTGACCCACTTGACGAAAGGGAACGAACTTAGTTTCCGGGTTTATGGATTGGATTCAGTCAGCCTCACTCCTTCCTTTTGATTATGTCGTGACGCTTTGGTTACCGGCGAACGCTTCCAAACAAAGGCGACCCCGCTCCTCTAACTCTTCTCAAGTCGCGCTACACATTCTTCTACCTCCGGGCTTCGCCCTTCGATGGGTCGGTCGAGGCCAGCTCCTCTCCCTTACGGGAGAGATCTTTTAGAACCTGCGCCCCGGGGGCAAGAACAACCCCGCAAACGTAAGCCTTCCGTCACTACATTCCACTGTGACGGTACGGAATTCTATCTAAGTCACTACAACAAGCAACGGCTTTCGCGCGTCAGGCGCTCATCCCTTGCTTGTTGGGTTTGCGACTGAAGGAAGTAGGGCTCCTATTGACTGACTAAAGGTTGGTTCTTCGGTTTCCTTTAGAATGAATGCTATGAAGCCCCTACGACTTTGTTTGATTCAAAAGGCGAACAGCCCCCCTTATAGTCGTATGGGGTGGGGTGCTTGTGGTAAGCTGCCTTGGATATGAGGAAAATTCCTTAAAAAAAAGGAAAAGTCCGGTATTTGACGAAGATCTTTCTATCAATAGATAGGAATGAGTGTTCGATATAGGCGATAGGATCAATCAGCTCTTTCTCTCTCCATTTTTTTTCGTTATATCTGCTCTAAAATAAAAATTTTAAATAAAGCATACATAGACATCTATTCAATTCCTCTTTTATTTTATATATATATATCGTTCATCTATGTCTATCTATCCATTGATTCTATCTATGAATGAAGTGAAAATAGTTTTTTTGGGGGTTCCCCGAAGCCCCGAATGGATTGGATCGTTTCTGCCAACGAAATGAACGCGGAGCCCGTTCCGAATGCTTCTCCGATCCGGAAGTTCTAGCGAAGAGAATAAGATGCTGCTCCCCCTCCATCTGTCTTTTCCCGCTTTGCGAATCTTCCCCTCTAATGCGGGCGCGGGAGGAATAAACCTAAGAGAAGACGCTCTGATCTTAGGTCCTTTTTTTTCAGTGCAACACAGGAAAGCGCCCTCTTTTTGTCATCCCTGCTGCTTTCCAGAGGCTTCTTTTTTGGTATTGAACGCATGGCGTAGCTAGGACCCTTCAAATAATGTTTGAGCCTATGTTCAAACCCACCCCATAGCGAAAGAATGCCCGCCAAGTTCAGATAAGGGAATGCTTCCCCCAACCACTAAAGGAAAGGCTCGACGAAGGGAAGGGAGGGAGATGCTGCGGGGGAAGGAAAACGCTTTCGGAGATCAAGATTCTATTTTTTTTTCATCGAAAACGAAGAAGGCCGAGGATGGCCTACGGTGCGTGTTATCTGAAGGGAACACGCATTTTCGGCCGCGGTGGTATGATTGCCGGGCCCTCTCCTCGTTCCGCCCGCTGGCCTATGGGGATAGCAGCCTTCGGGCTTTGCCTGCCCTTTCTAATAAAGAATTCCGGCTCGGCCCGGGAAAGCGCTGGCAACAACAGAAAGGAAGGGGTCCATGTAGCTGCT
>JALIGU010000073.1:135000-152500 GCA_023053565.1 Aquilegia eximia | reverse complement strand
AGCTGTTAGTTAGTACCCCCTTGGTTTCGGGGTGGACCCTTTTACTCTATTTTATTATATACGCTTAGCGAAAAGAATGTTTTTTGATACACCTAGGACATGGATTCTATATGAACCAATGGATCGTGACAAGTCGTTACTACTAGCAATGACTTCCTCTTTCATTACTTCATCCTTTCCATATCCCTCTCCCTTGTTCTCAGTGACTCATCAAATGGCACTCAGTTTATATCTTTAAGTTCGATCATTGACAAGGTTCAAAGAAAGGGTGGGCCATTGATAAAGAATCGATTCCAAACCACAATGCTAGCAGATGGCGGGCCTCCGCTTTTTCTTTTTATGAAACCTGCCAGTGATTATGAACTCAAATAAAAAGGAAAAAAAATGAGGATTATTCGCCTCTTTGTTCAAAAGACAAAATAGACGTGGGTGGCCTGTGGTTGGTGGTTCTTACAATGTTCGTTCAATCCAGCAGCATTCTTCTTTTTCTTAACTTAAGGAGAGGGAGGAGACAGACTTGGGACCTATGAACGGAACAACACAACAAACATGATGAAATGCAGAAGAATGAACGGGAGGCGTCGGAGGAAGGACTGACGAACTACTTACTTGTGTTTGGTTAACTACTTGACTGACTTGGGGTTCTTTCTCGTAAGTGGTACACCTACACCCTGCACGCACACTCACTATATCTATATACGTGTTGATAGCCTTTCGCAAAAAGCCCCTCTCTCTCTACTACATACAGTTGTTTCAGGCCGAACAATAGCAAGGTATTAGGCCCGGATCCTCTTATTGTTCGGGTACGAAGCTACGCTATTCAAAGCATCGAGCGAGAGTTAGGTTGTCCAGTTCCAGAACCAATGCAAGCAACCCAACAAGCAAGGGATGAGCGCCTGCGCGCGAAAGCCGTTGCGCTAACGAAAAAGCAACGGCGCCTGCGCGAAAGCCCCTTAGTATATAAAGGCTAACGCCCGTTTTCTTGCTGGGAAGAGGTCCGAGGAATGGAAGGGCGGGCTTGGAAGCAGGAGCTGGTCATTTTTTATATGTAATTTAAATGAGTTGCCCGAAAGCCTGCTCTGATGGTTGAAGGCCCCTTTAGAGATAGGGGGCAAACGTAACGGCCTAAAGGAGGTAGTAGCTCTGTCCGCTTTGGCTTCGCCCTCTTATTATAGCTTAGTCTCTCTTTCTAGCGGTCTTATGCTGCGTAGGAGGGCAAGAAGCTGCTGTGAAAGCTCTCTCCTTGCTAGGCTATAGCGACTTCTTGCTGCTTGCGGCTTCTTACTTACTTAAGCCCTTTTACATAGTGCATGTTAATGCTAACGTAGACTTAAGGGAAAGCCCCCTTTTATCAGCAAACGGGGCAACAGTTAAGCTTTACGTGATAGGGGTGCGCTAGCGCGCCTCTATAGTACGGGGCGTTTTTCATCTTGTTTGTAGTAGCGTGGCATATTCGATGGAAAGCTGAAAGCAGTGAACAGGGCAAAGGCTCGGCTAGCGCCTCTATCAGTAAGGAGGCTTTGAAGCCGTAGCTTGCTCCGTAGTGCGCTGATTAAGGTAAGGGATTTCTTACGTTTTCAGCTTAAGTAATAGGAATAAGAACTTAGTAGCTTTTTCGCCGAAGGGGTTTATTGAATTGTTTCCAGTTTGCCAGACGGGGAAATCCTGTTTGAATCTATTTTACGGGGTTTCATGACAAGGTGCAACTTCACCTGAAGCTTTGAAGCCCCTTACTTTAATAGGGTTGCTCCCTCCTGCTCGCTCCTACTTCTTATCAGGTCATCTATCCGGCTTGAAGCAAAGGCTTGGGAGGTCTCCTCGTAGTTCCAGAGCTTTCTTTCATCCTTGTAGCTCTGCCTTGGGTCACTCGATGCCATGCACTACCGTCCAGTCCCTTCGGGAGGGGAATCCTCAAACAAACGACATCTCTAGCTCTGATTCTGTCCTCTCCAACTGGTTATCGGGAGAGCCATTCGCGTTGGACATATATGGAGTGGAGAATCCCATTTGACTAGAGCTGTTTTTTTAAGGAATGAAGGATGTTTCTCAAATCTAGGATTTACTTTACTTAGTCGACCTGGTCCCGGAACGAGAATAATCTATTTGATATATATGAGCTCCAAACCGCACCCATTTCACTATATATAGGCATTGGGGTCTCAAACATGCATGACAAGTTGCATTTCGTATATCTATGAGAGGATTTGCTTCGACCTACCTTGAAACCTTCCTTAAGTTCAATGGCTGGGTGTTTCTAGCAAATGCTTAATTCCAGGGTGCAAAGCACAGCTCATCGGTAGCGGTCACAGAAAGAAAGACAGAAACAAAGGGAAGCGGCAGGGAGATGGATCGATCTTATATACGTTGCTCATATGATGTCAACTCGACTAAAATAAAATGGAAGGCACGGTAGTGCATGGCCTAAGCCTAACTTGGGTACTTGACAGGGCTATATGAAAGGTGTCTTGTGGTTGCAAATCCGTATATAGATAGAGTGATCCCCTCTCGTTCAAGCTTAGCTGCCTTGCCCTTCGCTGATGGTTGTTCGTTCCAGGGGCTAGCGATCAAGAAATTAAGAGATAGGGAGTCCCTACCCTATAGTAACACCGGGAGACAGAGAACCACCAAAGAAATAAGGTCAGGTCGGGGGCCTAACTTGAAACATCATCTTTGAAATTCTTCTCTTTACGGATTACCTTATTGACCTTTCACTCGAGCCACCATCACCCACATTCAACACAATTCTCCCTTGGGTGAAATGGCTCGGGTATGATGCATTTGCTTTTTATTTTGACCCTTTGAATTGTTTCAGCCCAGGAGCTCTTCCGCCCGTGTGATAGAAGTGGAGTAAGGAAGGTGGCCCGGCCTCTCGTCGGTTGGGCTGATGGAGTGGATTTCTAGTTGCATTGGCTGGCTTCAGAGGGAGAAATGCAGCTGAAAGGCTCGAAGACCACCTACCTATCTCCCTTCCTTTCTTGAATCTCTACTCCCCGGAGCTTTCGTTAGGGGCGGATATACCACCAGCCAGATAAGATCAAGTCGAAGCCCCCTTTAGAGATAGGGGGTGGTGGCCTGGGCATAACACCATCTTTCCTTCCTTTGACGATAGCTGTAGATAACGACCCGAAGCCAGGGTCAGAGCTAGAGATCTTTTCTTCCTACCCGACCGAACCAATGAACCTTCCTCTCGCTCAATCCTTTTCTTATGTTTTCCCTTCTGCTGCTTCTAATTCTCCATGTGCCGGAGCAGCTATAGCAGCAGCAGCCGAACCTTCCCTTCCAAAAGCAGAAGCCGGATCCACCTCTTATTAACAGAATACCATTCCTCCATGCCAATTCCCTCTCCGAACCCCCCTTTATCCCTAATCCCTAGCCTATACTATAAGGCGGCTAGCTACTCATGTGTGATTATGCTGGTTGCGTCCTCTTCTGTTGGTGCAAGGATCCCCAGTCAACTGACTCCTCTTATCCTGCTTATGATCCCACCTATGGTATTGGGCCATCAGCAGGAGAGCTCACCCATCGTTTTATCGATCTTTCATCCTGCTTGCGGGCAGCCCCCTTCATTCCTAACGGAACTAAGCGACTTCGCCCCCTTCATTCAGCTAAAGACATAAAGTAAGACAGAAAGAGGGCTCCGCTCCGATAATGCTGACTCATTCCCATTAGCAGGATTTCCATTATTTAGCTCTCCGGCACTTAAGAGCTAAAGTGCCTCGATCGAGAATGAAGCTTTTGTTTGTTCCCACCCAATGGAGTAGTTGCTAATCCGTATATAAAGAGTCTTATATCCGCCTGAGAAGAAGTTGACGCCAGTCGAAGAGCAGAGAATCCAGTCACTCGAAGCTCCTCTGGCGCGCCCTAGCCGAGCGGTCCTCGCCTGCACAAGCACGCAGATTAGCTCCCTCATTCTCTTATTGTTTGTGCCGGCAGACCTGGGCGAGCGAGGTAGGGTTAGATTAGAGGGAGGGGACTGCGAACGTCCGTCCCATGAAGCGCCAGGTAACCTTGACTGACTTCCTCCCGGGCTGGGCTCTCGCGTGTCCGGGGTCCGATCAGATCAACCTGCGACCGGTTTACGGAACAAGGAGTTAAGCAAGGGCCCGGAGATTGATGGAATAACCTGGCCGAAGTGTTGTGTTCCACGGAGCGGGTTGGCTGGTTGGAAGGATTTCTTTCTGTCGTCTGTCTTTCCCTTATCTCTCTTCTCTTAGCAAAGTAGGTTCAAGTCAAACTTTTTGCTTGCTACAAGCGGGGCTCAGGGGCTGCAGTCAGCCGCTTCCCCTGTAGTCGTCAGCTCGTTCTTGACAGATCCGATCGGGTGTTCATAATCTGGAGTAAAAGGATTCGAACCTTTGCATGCCGGTACCAAAAACCGATGCCTTACCACTTGGCTATACTCCATAAGGTCGGTCCCTGGGGAGAGGGGGAAGGGAGAAGCAGGGCTCGAAGAACGAGCCGTGCAAGGACGCGGGGATATAGCAAGTAAGCTGCAAGGTTCTCCCTTTAGGACCGACTACAACAAGCTCGCGACTCTAATAGAAACAAACGGTAAGCTCTCTGCTCTATTTGCTTGCAATGCTATGCCTATCAAAGTAGGCGAACGCTTCTGTAACCTTAGACTCGTTACGCTGTTCGACTGAACTCGTTGGCTCCGCGTCCACCGAAAGTCGGTAACCTTCGTCACCGTCAGCATTTGGTACTCTCTCGATAGCTTCAATAGTTCACTGAAAGCCTTTGGTGTAATGAACCGCAAGCCCTTCAGAAAGAAAGAAAAAAAGGGTTGGTTGCGGGAACCGACGGTGACGAAGGTTACCGGGAACCGCAAGGTTGCAAGGTTCCCCCGGGAAACGACGTTCCCTTTGTAAAGTAGGCCTTTTGATAACTTATTAGAGTTGACATGAAACGGATCACGGAAGAAGACGTATCCGATGAATGAATGATTCAATCCCCTCCCCAGCTCCGAAAACTCCAGTGCGCTCCTGCGCCCCGGGGGCCAGAACAAGCCTTCCGGAACTACATGAGACTTAGTCGGCGCTTAGATGTTAGTTCCGTCAAGTGCGCCAACATGCAAACTACGGCTTCAAAGCCTCCGTTTGCTGGGTAGGCAGTCATTCCAGCTTCAGAGGCAGGTGACCCGGGTCAGGAAGGAGTTTGACTGCTGGGATGGGACCGGATCCTACTCGAAGCACTCCACCACGAATAAGAGTATCGGGTTGGATAGGCAGTAGAGATAGGAACTCCTATCTTTAGGGCGGGCTTTCAAGACACAGATGAACTACTCCATCTGGGTTTCCAACGCCTCGGGGGGAAGGAGACTGAACTACTATTAGGTAAGGCCAGAAGGAGACTTGAGTCAAAAATCAATAGAAAAAAGACCTTCCCGGCCGACGGGACTCTACGTCTGGGTCTTATCCCATCTCAAACTCGGATTAGGAAGAGTGCCCTTGAACTACAGACCAGACCAATCATAGTAAACAAGAATAAAGAAAATGGATTATCCTGCCGGCGAGAAAGGAAAAAAAAAAGGGGAGATAGGGAAGAGGAGATTAAGGATAGTCACTCCACTCCATAGATAGTGAACACTCATTCTTGTTTCATTTTAAATTCCTTTCGGGTCGGAAACGCGGGCTGCTGGTGGGGCTGTGCCCATTCTCCCTCTTCTTCCGCTTTACAACCGGAATAAGGAACCTTAGAATGAACCCTACCTGTCGATGAATAAATTCGATTTGAGAGGACTACCAGCTAGCGGATCAGAAAGATTTGTATGGAATGTCCTACTCCCGCCTGAGCTTTCCGATCAACCAATCCCCTCAGGGGCATCTGTGTTAGGTAGGCCCAGGGATCACTGATTAGTCGAATGAGCCCCCCCCTCTGGCCTATCATTCATTGGTCGACCCGGCTGGTGGCTCCTGCATCTCCTGCGTCTCCATGGGGGCCCTTCCGCCAAGTTTGCTGCTAGGAGTCCCTCTAGTCGAATCAATAATCAATAGAAGTCCCAATAGAAGTTGACTGACCTGGCTCTTCAATCGACGATCTACTGCTCCCTCTTAGTTGCGGATGCCCATGCTTTGATTCGAAACCCCTAGCCAGTGAGTGATGAATCCCCAGGAAGATCGGAGTATTTCATTCCTTATTTTATTTCATTTCGTTCCAGCAAGAAAACGTATGCGCGTTAGCCTTTATATAATATACTAAGGGGCTTTCGCGCGTCAGGCGCTCATCCCTTGCTTGTTGGTCCATATATTTTGGAACCCGTCCCAGCAACTAACACCTTCCTACTGCAAGGTGAGGCTCTGCCCTTCCCCTAGAACCCACTTCGGGTCGGAGGAGCTGCTAGTCCAACTTCTTGAGCGAGATATTGAACAACGAACATTTGATTGAATTCCTTGCCTCACCCTGAGATGAGAGGGAAGGTCGATGTTTGACTCGAATCCTGGACCTGATCTTTAATCCTACACCGGTGAATTATGCGATGGGAGAAGTTTTTCATTTAGGTTGGCCCAGTCGAGGCTCGTCCATGCCCAATCCCAATGGACAAACCTTCGATCTGCCCCTAGCTCTATAATCCACCCGTCTTCCCCAGTCCCTTCAAGCCCTCCTGGGCCTAGCCCTCTTTCCTCTTTCTCCACTCGAGTCTTAAGTTCAGCGGCTTTCATCGTTGGTTGACGAAGACCTGCGCTAATAAGACAAAGAAGTGGGGAGTCTATGCCTTGAATGAATCAGTAACAACGGATTAGTGGAATGAGGGATCCAGAGACGGATAGAAGGGGGGGGGAATGGCCTATCAATCATTGGTGGACCTGGACTGGAACCGGTCACGGAGCTCTCAACTGAGTTGTTTAGGTTCTGGAATTCCATCTCTAGTTGGGGGTTTCGGTTCGAAGGTTCACAATTGTGGTGCGGGTTCATCTCTCTCAACCAGTTCAGGTTCAAGGGAAGGGTGCTCGAGGGGACCAAGACTTTGGATCTCTTCTCTATGGCGGGAGGTTTATTTCGTATCCAGAGTGTGTGTGTTGGGGAGGCCAGGGAAAGACGGATTGGATCGAGAGGCGATGCCTATGCCTCTTCTTCATCGATAGGATTCCCATCATTTGAAGTCTCCGTCGAAGGAGACAGGGGCGAGGCACCGAGCATGTTCTATCCTCAACCTCCATCCGTCATTTGTAATCTCAATCCGCTTTTCCTATTCACTAGTACACTGCGCGCTACAACTAGCAGCCTGCGGAAAAACGCCTAGCGCGCTAGCTAGCTACAACTAGTTATAGCACTTTGAAGCCTGCTGAAAAACGGATGCGCGCTAGCGCGCAACGGCTGTTAAGCTTAGCTTTATGGTTCCGTTCCGTCAGCGCTTGCTGCTCATGGAGTGCTTTCAGACTGCCACTCGTTACCACTAAACGACGAAGCCAGGAGCGGAAGGAGGGACTTGAACCCTCAACCTCAGCCTTGGCAAGGCTATGCTCTACCATTAAGCTATTTCCGCCAGCGGGGCAACGTCAAGTAGCGAAGCACTACTGAGCAATGAAAGTCTCACTTGAAACGGACGACTTCTTTTTTTCCGCCTACCCAAACTCTTGACCTCCAATCGAGCTACAAGCACGAGTAGGTAGGCGGCTGGGCTGGGAAGGAGGGACCCTTCTTTTTGCTTCGCGCCAGATGAGATGATGATTAGTGGATCAGGGGAGGTTTGTGTGTGCTCTTTATCACTATCACTAAAGGGGGCGGGCTTTTCAATCAATCTCCGGCCGCTCAGTGCCGCTATTGGTGCGATAAGTAAGGAGTCTGGGTCTCGAGTCGAGCTGGGGTGGGGCGTCATTTCATTCTCGTAACGGGAGTGAGTGCACCGCAAGACCAGACAAGTTGCTCCCTCGCAGCGGCGGCATCTGTCTTTTAAGTTAAGTAATTTCCTAAGACGTTTTAAGTTAAGTAATTTCCTAAGACGGCTGGCTCCTATTATTCTACGATAATCCAAGCTGCAGCTCCAAGAGTCTGCTCGGGACCGGTCGATTCCTGAGCCATTCGTTCTCCCCTCTCGGTTGGCGTTTGCCAGCCACTAGAGCAAGTAAGAGAACCTAGAGTTCATGAACTTAAAGAACCGAAGAAGCAAGAAAACGTATGCGCGTTAGCCTTTATATACGTTGGGGCTTTCGCGCGCAGGCGCTCATCCCTTCTTGTTCCCTCAACCTTTCTTTCTTTCACTTGCTTCTCTTCCTTCTTCAGTAGGCTTTCCCGCAGGTTACAGATAGGATACGCGGGTCAAAGGGTAGGTTGGCTTGAGTGCGGGCTTACCATGCCTAGTGGCGATTGTTTGCATCCCTGGCGGTGTGTCAACGGACTGGCTTACCGCTGATGAGAGGAAGAGGTTTCTTTGAGGGCTGACGATTAAGCTTCCATTCCAGAAAAGTAAGATCGACTATTAGCCGGGATAACTACTATTGAATGCGGGTTTCCCTGAGCTCCTATAGGGGAGATCTCATTTCATTACGAGTCGACAACAACTGTGGAACACTACGTTACTATGTAAACCCTTCGAACCACTTTTCCAGGACCAACCACCCTAATGGCAACTATCTGGAAGTGAGGAATTAAAAAACGTGCATCGAAGATTCACTTAATAACTGTCTTTCTTTGCCTTTGAATAGGGAGTTGCTTCTTTCTTAATCGTCAAATACATGAATAGGGAGGGGCCCCTTCTTATTCTTACCCGGACCTGATAGATGAAGCCAAAGCCTTGACTATGAATCTGATTTTGAAAAGGATGCCTCTCTCTTCATCAATCAGTACCTGGCACGACCGATGCATGCCGATTCCTATTGAAATGCGGACTCGGGATGATTAGGATTCCGCTTGGAGGAATAAAAAAGAATAATGCTATGCCAAAAGAGTCGATACCTGATATCTCTTTCGAACGAATAATACCTTCCTTTAAAGCGCTCTCTCTACGCGTGATCCGATCTATTGATTGATGAAGAAGGAACTGCTTGGCACCCACCCACCCTGTGTCACTGATGTTCTGGCCTAGCCTCCTGCTTTTCGGCTTGGCATTGATGAAAAAAAGGCGTACCACTATTGACAGGTCAGAGCATGTCTTTACTCAGCAACCACTAGTACAGCGGATATTTCCACTTTGACTGTTGGGACACCGGAGAAAACAAATCCACTATACCACCCCAAATTTCAAAATAAGAAGGGTTGGCGCAAGTAAGTATTCAAATGCCTTCCTTGCCCTCTATAAGCCAGCAAGCGCTCAAGAAGAAGAAGGTGCATGCAGGTAATTCGTTCTACCAGTCTTTAAATAGAATCCCCTGCTGGAAGGAATCAATGAATGAAATCAGTCCAGTCGATTGTAGCCCTCATTGTACACAATAGATGACGCGACACCTGGTATTGACATAAATGAAGAAAGACTTCAGGGAGTAAACGCCATTCATTGGGAAGGCGACCTCACATATGTTGTTAGATAAGAGGCAGGCGGAATGGAGCTCATCATAAGTCGGAGTCCGCTTTTTAATAAGCTCGCACATCTGAAGAAGTTGAGGAAGAGGAAGACTAGTGATTTATCAGAGGTAAACAAATATTATGATGAGAGCTTATATTCTTTCTTATCGCCTTATCGCCTTATAATCGTTATTGTTCCCCGCCCTTTTAAGAGATAGGGCAATGAAATACTTGCCAAGCTGTTTGCGGTCAATGCTGGGGGTGCAGTAGTGCTTTTTCTTCCGGCCTGGATAGCACTGTTTAGATGCTCTGATAGTTCAAAAGGATTTCGAAACAAACCCTAATAGGGTGCTTTTAGTCGGTAACCATTAGTGTCCGATCTCTCACTTGAAGAAAGAGCCACTTCTTATTTGGATTCCTTTTTGCTTGCTTTCATGAGCATACTATTTAAGAACCACTTGCTTCTTTCTTGAATCCCGGACTACTATCAACTAGCCTTCTTGCTTCCCGGCTGTCTTTCTAATAATGATGAAAAAAAATGCATTTAAGAATCACTCTCTTGCTGGTGTAATAGGGCTTTCTTTCTCATACAGAATAAAGGGGAATCAGTACTATAATTCTGTTATAGCTTGCTTTGTGCTTGCTTAGGGCAGTGTTTATAATATTGATTACTTGATAAAGACTACTCGAATGAAATAGCTTGCTTGCGTAACAGCTACAATTGTTTCAGCGGGAGCAGTGGTATTGAAAACGTCCTTAGTTCCTCGATCCATTCCGTGGCTAGAAATCCTTCATTGGCGAAACAATTATTTGGTTATGCCATTTTGGGCTTTGCTCTAACCGAAGCTATTGCATTGTTTGCCCTAATGATGGCATTTTTGATCCCTTGAGTGCTATCTACATCTACGAATCTTCTTGCAACGGGTTATGCGCAAGAGTACGGAGTAGACTACGATGAGACCCTTGCACCGCAAAGATTACCACCATTAGAATTTGTGAAATAAAGACCAACGACGATCCTATCCTAAAGGAATCTTGAGTAGGAGGAGTCAGTCTTCTTTGAAGATCGAGGAATCAATCGGACAATTATGCCATTAGGAAGAAGTCTTCTACAGAGGGAAAGCCTGTTACGAGTAAGTGGAGAGGAAAGATCTCCAGAGATTATTATCTCATTCCATTCCAGTGGCTCGACCAGTAACCAATGGCGAAAACTAAAAAATCCATGGTTTCCCGGTAGAACCCCATTTCGCCCAAGTTGTTGCGGAACCGGAAAAAAGAAGCGGTTTTTCGCACAGCTTGCTCATAGTGCAGGTCCCACTTGTATATTGTATTTGGCCGAAGAAGCATCGGACAGGTTTCCGTTCCTACCTTCTTGGGACTCCATGGACCAAGATCTGCTTTCATTATATGGGCAATACCGATCTACTTTAGTAGATCATATGGATGTAGAAAAAGCTTCTTATTTGGATGAATTGGAAACATCTCTTTTCCATTTCCATTTACCAAGTTCATATCTTTGTTTCGTGTGTTCCCGGGAGGAATTAGATCTCTTCAATCTTGGAATACCAAAAGAATAACTGCGGCCAGAGAGTTAAATAGGTCGGGAAGAAAGAGTCTGAGGTCGGGTCGGACGACATACATCTTGGTTGGTCCCACCACCACTAGAGATTGGACAGTTAGCAAATCTTTCTTCTAAATAATAAATAAAAAGAGATTTTATTTATTATTCTATTCTATACTATATATATATATAAATATAGAATTTACAGAGGAAGACGAAACACAATAAAAGAGGGAGATGGAAGAGATAGGAGAAGGAGGAGTATTGATGGGTACATATTACTCTTTGATATTTCACACCGATTGACTCCATATTCAATATCCGTGGCTATGTTCGATTCTTAGTCATTACTTAACTAAATGAAATTCTTACTCATTATTCTTATAAAACTGGTTATTGAAAAGAAGGTAAAGAATATGAAGACGATCCATCTGAAGAGTAATAACATTACATAAGAGTCGTAGTGAAACACCGTATGATATCGTAATTAAGGCATCACGTAATTGCTATTCTTTATCATTCTTTTATATCGTAACGTCTAGGGCTAAGTGGAACAATAGTGGGCTTAATCAGAACTACCATCGGTTGAGAGTAGTCACGTACTTCTAAAAAGACCTTGGTCTAGGTTTGAGATGAATCTCGAGCGGGACGAAAATGATCATTTCATATTTTTCCGTCCGATCTTAAAACTCTCGTATGCACTCGCTTACTATCTCAAAGGGATAAAGGTATGGTACATAACATAACACTAATTCAAACTCAATTTCACTCATGAAAACATCAATATGAACTATTTATTACCAAAGATGAGTATATGGAGATGGGTGTTGACTCTCTCTTTCCTGCTCCCTCAAACACGGAAGACATCCATCCTTTGTTAGGCGTGTCCCTTTCCCAGTCATTAAGTGAGATAGAAATTCCCTGTCTTCAAGTGAGATAGAAACCCATTCCCTTTATGACCTAAAACAAGCGGACCTCCGCATTTTTTTCCTATTAAGGGCAAGAGTGAGACTTGTCTATTCCTACTAAAGGAAAGAAAAGAGTGACTTAGCTACCAGAGCAGAAGGCCAGAAGGAATCCTTTACTTACGAAAGGATAAGAAGAGTTGAAACTCCTTCCTACATTAGATAAAGACAGTGTGTTGCCTTCATCCAAGGCATAGGCCCTAAACAGAACCGAACCGGGATAACCCGCTCCGCCACCAGAGTGATTATAGTGGTGTTACAAACAACACTACCAGCTACCTAACCTACCAACCTTACTAGGACATAGACGAAAGTCAGCCGAGTGTAGGTTATCAAACTACACACAACCTCTCTTCTAGCAGTCCGGTCAAGGGTAGTGGATCGAAACAAATTGCATGAGGTGCGAATCTCATACAAGCAAGACAAGATCCAGGAGAAGTGGAACTCGTAAAGGGTCCACCTCTCAGTTAAGACCTGAACCTCCTATGCATGGGGGGCCAGGGTCTGAATAAGGGACAACCACTTCGTTTCCACAGTGGGCACATCCAATCGAATCAAAAAGGAAAACACAGATCCCACACACGAGATCTGGACCTCCTGAGTGATCGATCGACCTAATGTGATACATACACGTACCCGGAAACGGGTAGTAGCACATTAGATGTCCCTTAACTGAGCTAGTAAGATCTATCATCTACCAAAGTAGATTTAGTCGAACCATGACCAAATGAGAGTGGTGACGAATCACTATCATCCGATCATAGTGAGAACCAAACTTTTGTAGTAAATCATAGATCAAATAATCACCACTTTGGCTTACTAGGTAAGCACTGGTTAGATCTCTGGAAAGAATCCATCGAGATCACTGGAATCACCAAACGGCGACTCCAATGATCTGAGAACTTCTGCAATGTTCTCCGCTTATTTATTTATGTAGACGGCAGTAGGCAGCGAACGTTCTAAAACATGAAATCCATTTTTCATTCTTTTATTTCTTATATGAAATTCACTAGCCTATTATTCCTCAACTCTCCTAGACGAGGACCCACGAAGGGTCCCCGATGGTGGGCGCCTGGTTGTCAGCCAGGGGATCTTAAGGTGATGAAAGGTTGGTTCCCTTCCTCTCAAGCCAAAGACCGGAGGTAAACCTACCAATATTGAGGTAGAAGAGAGTGAGTTAATTGACCGGCTCACTCCCCTTTCCCCTGACCTCGAGAGCTGGCGACCCTTCGGCTGGCCTCTTTAACTAGAAGTAATAAACGGGCAGTGGATATACATTGCCAGCTTTCTCCATGTCTGGTTGAATCCATAGAGACTGGGCACTTTATCCAGGAGGAAAGAAAGAGAAACCACTATATGTAGGTTACACGAGAACTTGTTGTATACCATACTTGTGTCGCCTCAAAAACTCCCTTTCAGGGTCAATACCACAAGAAGAAGAAGAGTAGGAATGATAGGTCAGTGCCCCAGTTCTTCTATTCCCAAGTCAGCTAATGAAGGTTCAGCTCGCGTGTCTTTGGGAAGGGCTCTTCCGTGGAGAAATGGATAGTCGAGATGGTTTGTCAAGAGCGTATCCATGTCACCTAAATAGAATAGGAAAACTGACTCAAAGCGTGTCGACGCATACGCATAAGGAGAGCTAGCCAGGCCTGGTAATCTATTTCCAAGTTCAAGTCAACCTTTGAAGCATAGGTCAGAGCGGCATCTCATCTCCGGCTGAAGTCGAAATATCTGCATCATACTCAAAGTTTCGACTGACTCTCGTAGTTTACCTCTCGGGAGTCAAGAATAAGAAAGCTGGCCAAGGGAAGAATTCTCGAAAGAGTCTCTGTTGACTTTCACTTGCGATGTATGAATAGCAAAGTCTGCCGGGACCTCTCAGGCTAAAGCAGAGGTGAATACAATTGGAGCGGCGTCGCTGAACCAAACGCCTTACTATACAAGGGGGAGGCAGCACAGCCATTTCCAAATCAAAACCAACCCCAGTTTTATCCAAATACTCAGGCAGCTCGGGCGCGGTAACAAAGGCGCTTTTAAGCCCTCGTAGCGGAGAGGCGGCTTATTGCAGTTGAATCAGTAATCATCAATGCATAAGGGAACAGCGCGAAGCGATGATATGCTTCGCAAGCAAATGGGTCAATGACTAGATAGCCACGGTAAGATGGAAGGCCCGCGCTAATGCCCTTAGAGTTGTCGGTCGAATTACCGATCAATCAGATTCTTGGATGAGCGGAACATCTTGGAGACAAATCATCTCTACCCGGGTACATAGCTTCATCCAAACCATGGATCCACGAATTGTTGACTCGCTCGAGAAAAGAGCTTCGTAGTTGGGAGCTCTGAGCCGATGAGCTATATGTAATCTTAGGATTATCACTATGGTTTACTACTTCCCAATAATATAGTTGTTTGATCTTTTCTATTTTATATATTTTACCCTAATCTGCATTTCCCTTTCTTCTATTTTCGGATAACAAGAAAGCATGAATATGAATAGGCCTACATGGGATGGAAGGAGAGAAGGACTGAACGACAAAAGGAAATACCTCTTTGTTTGCCTTGGAATGAATTGGTTTTATCAACTGCGAATCCCCATAGATCGTGAGGACCTTCACTTAAGTCAGTCTTCAGTACGCTTTGTTTTATCTACTACTTAGGTTAGTTCATCTACTATTTTTCTTAAGAGAAGAGACGACTGTACGACAGTTCCCGTTAGTAGACTCGCAGGACTCGAGAAGTAGACAGCGAGTGAGGGATTCATTCCTTTTGATTCAATCGACCTTCGAAGGAGATTGAGATGGGGGGCTACCATTCTAGATTCGACCATAGACCAAACGGCTACTGTCTGAAGGTTTTTTTCCCTAAAAAGAAAGAAAAACGCTTCAATGCCATGATGCCCATGCTATACCATACCGAGGACGGAGCTGGGCTCGAACGAAGTACACCGCCGACTCCACCTGCGGGCGGAATAGAAAAGGGGGAAGGCCCCACTCCCAAGGATCTTCGATAAACTTCCCTACCGTCCCCACTTCTACTTCCCCTCTACATACTTCCCTAAAGCCTGGTCCGCCCAACGAAACTAATTCGGATCTTTGTTCCGAATATTCCGAAGTTGGGGATCGAGCTTTCGCTTCCTTGACTTTGAGTCAAATTAATGAGCACTAACTATAGCAATACCTAAGCTCTATCTTCCTCTTCGCTTGACTCTACTATTCTTGTCTTGCTGGATTTTCCCCGCTTGAACTAGCTCTTGATTGCTAAAGAGAGATGCTCGTATAGACTGAGTCCAGATAGGAGCGATTGGCTTTAGCAGATGAGCTTCTAACAAGGGATGAGCTACTAGGCACCAGCTTGAAGAGAGTGACTTACTCAGCAGTACTAGAAGCAAGCAACTCCTCAAGGAAGTACGGGAAGAGAATATAAGTGTTTTTCGCATAAACCCCGTCATTTTCAATGCAAAAGCAAGAGAGAGAGAGGACAGATACGACCGGGTAGGACTTATTTTATTAAGACCAGAATGCTAACTTAGCGATAGCGATAGCGTCTTAGAGTTTCCCTCAGACCTCAGACCCTTGACCGATTGAAGCGCTTAGAGCAATTGGAAAGTTTGCCATAGACCGAAAAGACCTATACAGGAGATAGCTGACAGTTGATACCCTTTAATGACCCATTTTTCCTTTTCACCAGCAAAGCCGTATGCCGTATTGTCCTCCCAATCCCGATCCTCCCATTGGCCTAAGACCTAATCGATCGGGTAGCCCTCTTTTCCTCCTCTTTAGCCTATCCTAATCTCCGATATGCCAATACCTGACTAGCGACTAAGAAAGAAATGGAATCGAATCAGCGACTTCTACATCAACGGTATTCGCCCTGCCTTTAGTCTCCGTTTGGCCAGTCCCGAACAGCTCACACCAGGAACGAGTCTTGTCCTAAAGCCGTAAGCCGTACTAGTCTTCTTGTCTGTCCTAAAGCCGTAAGCCGTACTAGTCTTCTTGTCTGTCCTAAAGCCGTAAGCTCAAGCAGCAGATACTACCACATACAGGAGAAGAAGCAGAAGTGATTCATGGGCAGAGAAAGCATAGATCCACAGGAGAAACAAGTAGATCGGAGCGCGGGTTTGTTTGGGACCCTTCGGTCGACTCGTCCTTCCTTCTCGCCCCGGTTCTTCCTCCATGGCAGCAACAAGTAGGGGGCTGACGTTATGGAATGCGGTGGGCGATCGGCAACCAGTTGGAGGGGAGCTAGAGGGCACGGCAAGGGATGCTGGCTCCGCTTCCCCTGCTCCTTCCCCGCACTCGACTGGCCACTGTATCAATCAATCAATCATACGAGGGTCGGATCCCGGAGTAAAGAACTAAATCTCTGTCTCTGCACCTCTAAATGAAACCTTAGAATTCATTCCTTCCTCGCCCGGACCGCGGGATGAGGGAGACATATTCGATTATGTACCGACGAATCGACCGACTGATGGGTCGGGATGGATCGGATTCAGGGGGACGCAAGGAAGTGGGAGCTAGCAGGCTATTACCTCTCCTTCCTTCGTCAGTCGAGTAAAGACCTGAACCCGCTGACAGAAGTGATCGATTATCCACTGGTGGGTGAGCTAAGAAAGAGATGAGTTGATGGAATCATCGGATACTAGGTCGGGACTGACGGGGCTCGAACCCGCAGCTTCCGCCTTGACAGGGCGGTGCTCTGACCGATTGAACTACAATCCCAGGGAAATAAGGTGTACAGCCTACACTTATTATTTATAATTGAATTTCATTCGAACCATTTAGAATCGCCGTGTTGTAACAGAGACACGAATGATATACTATCCTTTTTTATACTTTATATAAATTTTTACTATAACTTAACTATTTTGTATAAATGCAGTAGACTCATAGTGGACAAATTCATGAATGGAAACTCATTTGATGGGCCCTTTTATTAACTTCGCGGTAGAGTAACGCCATGGTAAGGCGTAAGTCATCGGTTCAAATCCGATAGAGTTTTCTTTTCCACGAAACTCAATCAAGTCTTAGTCTGCATTTTTCAGCAGAGGATATAGAAAAAAAAAGGTGGCGAGTAGTTATAAGTGGGAAATTTTTGCATTATGATGATAAGTAGTCGATTAGGAGGACTGCTATGTCACTACAGGGTATACTCCTCCTCATGTTTCATTATTCAGATTTTTTGTCCTGGGACATAGATATTATATCTACCCCATTATGAATCGCCAAAGCCTTCCTACTTCTCCATTGTTCCAATCAGATCCGCTAAATGGGAAAGAAAGAAAAAGTCAGTGGACCTGAACTGAATCATGACTATATAAGCTATTCTGTAAGATTCGATATAGATGATATCGCGGAAGCGGACCTTTTATTTCCTTGGACCACGTAAGAATTCGTCGTCCGATTGAATCTTCTTGTTCCTGGATGCTCCATAGGAATAAATCGCTATTCCTTTCCTCCACCGAGAAAGGTTCATTCCGAGTCACAAGAGCAATCTTTTATTTGTTTGGATTTTCATGAATTCTTTTTTTCTTTTTTTA
>JALIGU010000073.1:107500-117500 GCA_023053565.1 Aquilegia eximia | reverse complement strand
TAGATTAAACAACATATTATCTTCCAAAAGAGGTTTTAGAAAAAGAGCGGCCTGTTCTTGACACTTAGGGCTTAACAGCGCCTTAGATTTTTTCGCCAGAAAAGCGTATGTACAGGTACATATTGACTTTCCTCCCCAAGGGCTTTCTCACTTCTGAGCCTCCCTTGCTCGTCTGCGAGCTATGCTGGTTTGTTCTTATGATTTGATTGATGGAGGAACAACTAAGTATCAATCGGAATCAGATTTCTTGGTAAAGAAGAAGTTGAATCAATATCATTGACCGGATGGATCATCGTGATTGACCGGATCATAGAGCGGAGCGGGACACACTTGGCAGGCAGAATAATAAAAGGGTTGTTTGCCCGAGTTCTTCTATTATATCTGATTAGGGAGACACAGTACGATACGAGCCCCTTTTTTTGTGAGACCGACCTCTCTTGTTTCTGGATTGCCTACCGGAGAATAAAATAACTCTATTGCTTAGAGAGAGCTAGCCTGCCTTACAACTCGAATGAAAGTGCTTCCTTGATAATAAGAACTCGTAAAGACAGATCATACTTTCTAATAACAACTCTATAGCTTGGGTAGTGAATACCACAACTCATCATTGTACTAGCTTAGGGCTTTCCTTTCTCATACAGAATACAAGAGAAGCAGACTTTATTTAATGAAAAGTGAAGAATCACAACTAGACAAGCTTCGCTTCCACTATCATGAATTTGCTGCCTTGATAAGAACAACTCTATTGCTTCTTGCTTGTTGAATACAGGAGGAGAACTACTAGCTTTCATTCGAAAGGATAATCACTAAATAGTTTAGTGAAAAGTGGCTTTAATGGCTTTCTTCCTTCTTTCTTGCCTACCGGAGAATCACTCCCGAGCTTAAAGTCTTATAGTCGTCCCTTCCTCGCTTTCATTAGCTTATAAGTTAGAGCTAGCCTTGCTTGAATTAGCTTGAAGTGCTTCGCTTTGGTTGGTACAGGAGGAAGAACTGCCTTCTTGCTTGCCTACTACCTGATAATAACAACAGCGCCCCTGCCTCCCTCGCAGTCAAAACTCTCCTCTCCAGTGGGACCAGCCGGGCCATCTAAGAAAGCGGATCTCTATCTACAGGGATTCTAGGCTCTTTTACACCCGCGTATCGAAAGTCGCAACTTTTAAACTTAGCCTAGCCAATTTGGTTGTTGGATTTGTTGTGTTCTACTGCCCTAAGACTTTTTTTCAGTGACATCACAAGGGTTGGTTTGAGCGCTTAGGGCCATGGGGAGGGGGCTTTCAGAGAGGGCTTCCTTCGCTAGGAAATCGGACTATTCTACTGCTACTGACTGACTGGACTTACATCCAGGGAGTGAATTCTCTAAATTAGGTGAGCTCTTTGCTCCTGGTAGACCGGTTGGTGTTCATCAGTCAAGTCAGTTTGCTTCTTTCTTTTACTGACGTAATGGTTCCTTCCAATTCCGAATCTGATCTGATCCCGAACTCAGGAATCAGTCTCATTGGGCTCTTTAGAGCGTTAGAAAGCGTCTTCTGGTCCTCATGTGGTGGATTGGATTGGATTGGATTGGATTGGATTGGATTGGATTGGATTGGATTGGATTGGATTCCCCATCTTTTGCGTTAAACGTAGGGTTCTCAGTAAGAAGATCGCTGTCCTCTGGCATCTAGTCCATGAAAGAAAGACCTTTTCCGCTATGGAGCCAATATTCTCGTATGGATTGGATCCTTCCTTGAAAGAATCGCAAACAAAGAGTCAATTGCTTATTAGGTAGCAAACAGGAAAAGCAAACAAAAGGTGTCGCCTTCTCGGTCAATCCTTTCTAAGGAGCTTAGCTTCCCAACCGAACAACCCGGTTCTTCCTCTTCCATCAACAGCTCTCTCGCTTTCCACAGGGAACTACTTTTCATAGGCTGATCCGAATTAGGCTTTTTAGGTCTTCTACGTGCAGGCATACCCTTTCTTTCTCGAGGTCCTTAACTTTCTCCTTATAGTTCTTTTAGAGCACTACTCTATGGTTCGTTCCCCATTCCCCGATATTCCCTGGGATTGTCTTTCAAGAATCTTTCTTCTGGTAGAATTGGACGGCTCGATCTGGCACTTGATCTGTTGTTGCTCCAGATACTGCCCCTAAGGCTTAATCAGGGGAAATGGGTGGTTCGGCAAACTATTCATGTCCAGCTTAATAATCTTCTTCCCCAGGAGAGTATCCTGCTGCAAACTCATAATCTTCCTGTTCAGCGGCAAACTCTAAGGGTATCTCTGAAGATTCAAAAAAAAGAAGTGCTTTCCTAGTTCCCGAACACGCACGAGAAGGATAGGCGACGGAGATCCCATCTCGGCATCTATTACTATTATATGTCACTCGCAAGTGTGCAAATCCGGTAATCGACGAACCGTGGGAACATCATTAGTAGTATAAGAAGAGGCAGAGAAGACGAAGAGCTGGTGCTATAATAGGCTAGATGTCGGTGAAAGGCTATAAGTAACGGCATTCTCAGTTAAGATAACAGGATTCAAGCTTGCTTGTGTGTACGTGCTTGTTATAAGTGTAGATGTGAAGGTGCCTAAGCGCCCTAACCCCCTTAAATACGTTGTTAGAGGCGTTGGCTATTCGTAGATCTGTTATACAGGCGATTTAGCTACTTTCAATCCTTAGTTTCAACTCTTCAGTGAGTCTTGCTATCTCCCAGTCGTAACTGTACCTTGTTTGTGGACTCTAACAAGCTCTCTTCGCTTCTCCCCTGGCTTAAACAAGCCAGTAGCTAAACCCCTGACCTATCGGTCAGTAGCTGAACCCCCTCTAACGAGCAGGTGAACCACCTCGTGTTGTTAGTTTGCTCTCATGGACCTATTGTGCTACTTTCAACCCTGAGTTGCGGGTATTAGGTGAGGGGATACCCGCGGAACCGTTTAATTGTGGAACAAGCTACGCACGTTACATGTCCTTTAAAGCTACCGTTAAGGAAGTATCAAAGATAGGAGAACGAGATCCGGGCACTAGCGTGTTAAAGGAAACAAGGGTACTTCTTAATGTATGTGGGAAAAAGACGTATTAAAAGAGTATGAATCGATAAGACCTGATCTCCGATCTGTTCCACGAAAAGGAGCTAAAATGCCACTTTCGAATGACAAAAGAGGGTCCTTTTAGGCCGGATTTCCCTCGAGAAGCTGATGCCAGAACTGCTGTAGCTAGCCTAGGAGTTCTGTTGTTAGGAGGCCCCGGGGCATGAGTTGATGTCTAGAGAACTCTTCTTATAGGACCGGACTAGGGAACAACTATCCCACACCGGGGGAACGGAAACACCCCTTTAACAAGCAAGCTACGCACCTTTGAGTTCTCGGGGTGAGGTGCGAAGCTAGTTCCCGAGTAAGTAGCTAAAGCAAGAGGGCAGCAAGCGATCGTAGGTACGCTAAGTAACTTGTTATATAAGCAGATTGGTGTGGAACTAGATCCTCTGCTAGAGTCACTGTTGTTATGTAGCCAGGTTCACCTGCCCAATGCCAATGATACGAAGAGCTAGCTTTGCTACCCTGGCTCAGAGAAAAGTCTACTTGCTTGCTAGAGAAGGTGACCCTTTCGTTTTCTAGTTTGCTTGTCGTTTTTGTTTGAACAGATATTATGTTAGTGTTCCGTGTACCTTAGTACAAGGTCGAAAAGAAAAAAGAAAGAATTGCTTAACTTAAATAACTCAGCGCGTCCAAAATAAGAGTCACGATCTACTAAAGGGCAAGTAGCTTGATTGGTTCGAATCCAATTCGTGAGATGGCTTTAGAAAGGCCTCAATTTGTTTTCCGGTATGCCGCTCCGCGAGCAGAGCGAGTGAACATCAATCCGAATTCCAATGAATATCCTTCGACCCTTATCTCCTCATCTTGCCTAGATTGTTCAACGCTGGTCCATTCCTTTTCTATTACTAGGCACTCTCGTTTTTGTTTTTTATTGGTAGGAATTCTCTTGTTGAGACCCTATGAATCGATTTCAACCTCAGATTCATACTAGACCACGATGATTGAATAAAGCCCCCAGCCAAGCTCAAAGATTATCTGAGTAAGAACCCTTTGATCATCACTTATTCAATTAATAGATTAATAGATGGAATGACTAAAAATTCGAAGAAACGTTTTATTTTGTTTCTCCGTTGATCAAAAAGAAACATAAAAAAAATGTAAGGCCCTCCAATTTGTTTTTTATTTTATAATTATCAAACAAATCTTTAAAATTGTTTTTGAATCCAGTCGCGAGGTCTGAATCGTAGGTATGAATCATAGTTCAAACATTTCTTGATATATTCCATCTATTGTATTATCATAATATTATATTGCGTGCTCCGGATACAAAAATGAATATCCGACGAGGCAGAACCCATCTTTCTCAAGATGACAGACCCATTCTCTGTACTATCAATAGGATCAATTGTAACAAGTCACACACTCATATTCCGGAAATACAGAAAAAAACAAAATTCCCCGCGAGTGACTAAGCTCCGTCTCCGACTTGATGACTGGCTAGGGTAGGGAAGGCTTGACTTGAAGAAGATAAGGGCATGGAGATCTTCCTTACCGATGGTTTGCCCCTGCTCCAGTACACCCAGCAACCGCTCAAGTTCTGCCAGTGCCAATTGGCGTATGCGGGTTCTTATTCTGTTTCGCAAATTACTAAAGCACTGGAAGCAGAGGTTTCGAAACTATAGAGGAAACCAAAACTTAGATGAGAGGGGAAAAGCACTTCTTTGGCTTTTGAAGGGACAAAGGTGGGACAGATCCTGTTGCCGAACGAGCAACTATTGCCGGAACCACTTTCCTTTGTTTGCTACCCCGAATACGAGTTCGTTTTCTAATCTCAAAGACCAGTGCCTACAACAGCGATTTCCTTCCTCTCCGATGGTTCCTATCTTGATTGCCGACGAGTGTGCTTGTCTTGCGCCAGTTGATCTTTCGGGGATGCAGCCTAGAAAAGAAAAGTCGAAGGGAAGAGAGGGTGGTCGTAGATCAGCTGTCTCATTCGTTTAAGAACATAGCGAAGGGTGCGGTGCGCGCCAAGGGGAGGCTATAGAATAGTTTTCTTTTCTACAGAAGCACGAGTGAAACGATCTAAAGAAGCCTCCTAGGGTCACTTCCTTCCACTACTTTGAAGTAGCCAAGAGGCAAGTCTCGACGTTCTATTTCCATCATTAAAAAGCGAAAGGAAAGAAAGATCTTCTCTTTAGCGAATCTGGAATAAGGAATCGAAGGAAGCAAGAAAGCAAAGAGGAGTGGTGCAGCAGGGGAGAGAAGGAGCAAGCATTAAGCAAGAAGGACTTCAAGAAGACTGAGAACATATAGTTGGTTCTTGTTTTCTTTCGGCTGCTTGAATCGGAAAGCGGAAACAAAGAGATAAATCAATCAATCCACTGCCAGAGCCTCCCACTACGGCTTGAACTGAGTACTTCTTTTGAATTGAGTTGAGTAAAGGCGTTGTCATGTTTTGGGGGGCTTTTTTCTATTTTAATAGACTTATTGTAATGGGAAAGGAAAGAGGATCCGCTGTAGCATATTCTATTAATGGCTTATCCAGCAACCAGTTATCAGTCCAAAAGTGAGTTTCAGTTCCGAGCCAACGAGAATTCTCAATTAGAAGCGCAGACCAAAGCTTTGAAGAATTTGGAGAAGGCCACAGTTTGAGATATTCGTTTTTGCCAAAGACTGTTTGAATTGAGCAGTTTCCAGCCCATCTTCATCTTGAAAGCTTTAGATACATCTTGAAAAGTTCTAACGTAAAGACCCCCTTCTGTTTTTGGAGAAGATATTTGTTTCCATGAAATCCAATGCTTCCTGTGGTCATCGGTTTTATCAGCCCAGAGAAAGTTGGACATCAAAGAGTTTCTAGTCTTCATGACTCCCTTTGGAAGAGAACAAGCTGCCGTGAACTGGAATAGAAGATAAGACATGTTTAACAAGTATAAATCTTCCTACAGGTGTGAGTCATCTTCCAACCCAGCCTTCTATTTTCCTTCTAACTTTCGGTTCGAAATATCTTTCTTTTTCACTTTCCAGAATACAAAGGAGCACCCAGGTAAGTGATTGGGAATCCTTTTTAGGAGATACCCGAAGTGTTTTGCATCACAATCTTCCTAGCTGCAATTGTTTTCCTTGAGAGAAACAGAGCACTCTTAGACTTGTTAATGCGCTGACCTGATGAAGCTTCATACTTGTGAAGAAAGCCAAATAGGTTCGAGATAGATCTCTTTGAACCATTGCAGAAAACAAGAGTCTCGTCCGCTATCTAGTTCAGAAGAAGAGATGATCTGCCACATTTGTAAAATCCCACAAGTCCTTTTTGGAAGAGATAAGATAAACCCCTGCTAAGTGCTTCCTCCGCTATAATGAAGAGGCTAGGGTTCCAAACCTTGATTGACGAAGTCCTCTTGAGCTTTTAAAGAAACCATAAGATGATCCATTGACCAATACAGAAAAGTTTTTCTTTTTCAAACCACTTTTTATGAGATCAATGAAAGTGTTTGAGAAACCAAACTCACCCATGACTGCAAACAGGAAATCCCATTCAAGACGATCGTATGCCTTCATCATATAAAGTTTGAAGATGATATTGCCTCCATACGTGTGCCTATCAATTTATCTCACAAGTTAATGAGCAATGAATGGTTATGTTATCAGATATGAAACGATCTTTAACAAACGAACCTTGCTCTTTAGAGATTATGAGAGGAAGAAGTCGACTCAGCCTGTTGGATAGGATCTTCGTGATCACCTTGTAACTAAAGTTACAAAGACTGATTGGCCTGAAATCAGAAAAGGTGGCTGGAGATTCCTTTTTCGGAATAAGGGCAATTGCTGTTGCATTGATCGATCTAGGGATGATACCACCATGAAAGAAATACAGCCGCAATCAAATCATTTTTTATGATGCCGGTGCCAGAAAATCCATCAGGTTCTGGAGAGCTATGAGGATCTGCAAGAGAACAGCATCTTTTATTTCTTCTTCCGTTGGAGGTGAACTTAGCATCTCATTATCCTAAATAGTAACAAGGCTTGGGATGTCTTGTAAGATGCTATTATCAATGGAGTGGGTTTCAGAAGAGAAAACTGACTCAAAAAACTTCCAACCAGCATCTCCAATTGCATCTTGGTCTTCGACCCATGTTCCATCTTCTAGCTTGATTTTCCTGATCATGTGTCTTCTATGATTATCTTTAGCAACAGCGTGAAAGAACTTAGTGTTCTTATCACCTTCCTGGAGCCACGGAACTCTTTCTTTCTTTTTCCAGAAAGTTTCCTCCATGCAAAGCAATCTGTCCAAATCTTCTCGAGCAGCAGTTAAAGAATGGAAGGTAGACTGGTCGATCATATTCTGTAGTCGTCTCTCACCCAGCTGAAAAATGGAAGGGCGCGCTAGCGCACTACGGCTTTTCAGCCTCCGTTTGCTTACTTAAGTTTTCGTATAGAAAGCACTTCTCTCTGTTCTTCCGGTTGTCACTTTGAAACCGGGCGGCAACTGCAAAAGCTCCATTGGTTGAGGGCCCCGCGTTTGATTGGATGGAGACAGATATATCGAAAGTGTTCAGTGAGGGGGGGAAGGATGGAAAGGGGGGTTAGCTCAGTAGCCAGTCTTTACTCGGCCCAAGCCCGGAAGTCCCATGTCTTTCTTGGTTGGACCAACCCAATCTCGACGAGAGAATCCAAACTATGACTTCAACATAGAACTACGTACGTTCGACATGATTCCTTTCAGGGTATGTCGCTTGGGCAGCTGATACCATATCCGGTAGAACCTAGTGAACCGTATCCTTTGTTGTGTGGAATTTTCTCTCTTATGATATTCTTATTGTCTCATAGTGGATGTGAGTAGTAGGGGCGGTGTCCTCGCTGAAGCCAACCCACTTTATCCTCTCTGAGAGTCCAACTTACTTACACTTATGGAATTCCCTCCATATCTATATTAGGGCACTCACTCGAGCGTCTTTCATTCCCTCTGACGAATCTATGCCCGCTTTTCGTCGAACCTCTATCGTTTTCTGGTGTCGCCTTCTCCCAAAAATGTGATGAGCTTCAGTGCTGCATTGAGTAGTAAGTGGGCCTTTGCGACTGCTGCCCCAAAGAACATCCAAAGTTTGACTCGTCCTGGTTCAAGACATTCAAGCGCTCTTTCAACCGGTCTTCGATACGCTTTGAGTTTTTAGTAATATATACTATACTATATCTAATTCGAAAAGGGCTTATGCACTCCACTTTCCACAAGGTGTAAAAGAAAGGACCAAGCTAGATTCTCGAAAGGAGGCGGAAAGCTGTCCCTTGGGGTATGATAACTTTAGGAAAGAATGCTACTAGATTAGGGGAAGGGGAAGAATATCAAAGGTGAAGGATAGGTTTGCGAAAGCTTGACGAAGATCTGGATTCCCGTTAACGTAAAGATGATAAGACGGAAAAGACTCCTTCCTTATTTAGGAGAGCGGAGGTCAAACTCGACTGAGCTAGGCTAGGCAAGAGTGGTCAATAAGACTAAGAGAAGTCGAGGAGAGCTGAGTGGAAAGTCGTTAGCAGGAATGGTATCCGGGCAGTTTCTCAGGCTCGATTCGGTGTCAAAGATTAGCATCCCATTCTCAACAGCAAGATAAGTGAGAGCATTTGTTGCATCTATTAAGTCAAAGCTAAGAGACAATTCGGGTTGATACGAGACCTTCGCCCTCGTCTTCTTTTTGGGAGATTAGGTGCCTAGCCTCAGATGGAGCAAAGCAGACTTCGACAATATGCTATGAGTGTTTGTTCTGCTTTCGGGGCAGACTAGCGGAATAAACGCTTAGAGGAAAAAATGGGACTTCTTACTTTACTTGAAGCGGGTGGCATTCTTTAAAGGAGCTGCTTTTAAGCCACCTCCTCGAAGAAGTTAAGAAGAAGGGGTCGTATATATAAGGCTTGTGCAAGCAAGTGACACTTTACTTCAAGCGAATAGTGCTGCCTCACTTTCTTTAGCTAGGCTGAGAAGCCGATTTCTTCACTTGTAGTCTAGCTCATCGAAAGACGCCTAAGACCTTCGCACCCAAATATTTTATTATACCTGCTCCTCGATGCGGAATAAAGGCTGGTGCTCTAAGGGGAGATGGATTTAAATCCCGAGGAAAAGAAAGAATCTAATAGTGACGCATGATGAAGAAGGCATGGCGAAGAACTGATTGACCTAAGGCGAGGAATTATTAAGGGAACGTGCCACCTAGGTCTCGTCTTGTAAGCCCTTATAGAGGAAGATGAATGTGCTGCTGATTCTTCTTACTCCCGCTCGTGCCTCCCCGGTCCCGTATGGGGAGTCCCTTCGCTCGCCTAAGGGTTAGTTAAGAGTTCTGGCTTCTAGGGCTCTTTTTGTGTATGGCTGCTGGTTTGGTAGGATTATCTCCCTCTATCGTCTGATTGTGGGCATATTCCTTAGACTATTATATGGATGTCAGTTTCGGTAAGAAAGGGATAGATTCTCAAGCAGTGGATTCGTCGAAAAGACTTGAAGTTGATTCTCCAAGAGCTTCTTAGTTAGTAGCATTCGGCATTCCCTCTTTTACTATCTATATATGGGCGTACTGATATTGATAGAAAGAAGGGGCAGTTCGGACTCACTTTTGAGAGGAAGATCTAAGGCCCTAGTTGTAATGAGACTTTCTGACTCTCTAAGAATAGAGAGGAGATCTGTTCTCTTTCCCCTCAGTCTGCTTTCGATTGGAAAAAGGAATGGCTTAGTTCGGTACAGGCTTATGCCCGAGGCAGAAAGGACCCACTGAGGAAGTCCAATTCTCGAGGATGTTTGTAAGGACAGGTTGTTCGTAAGGATGCTCGGCCGCATCATTAGTGCTGGATGTTCAAAGGTTCTAAAACCGACCCTGAGGAGGAAGGCACTTCAACTAAGAACACACTGGGTGGGCTTCACAACCTTAACAGAATGAGAAAGCCCTTGGGGAGGAAAGGAGAGAGTCTTAACAGAATGAGAAAGGAGATAGGATAGTTCCCGATCTGACTGAAAAAG